>OY757940.1:64618094-64715594 GCA_963585895.1 Sepioteuthis lessoniana | reverse complement strand
TTAGCTCTTTGTTAACTTTAAATTCTAAATTTATATCTTCACTTTGTCAATATATAACGAACGTTTGAACCAATGTATTCTGATGCAAATGATAGAGCGGAATATACTGATACGAAAAACTAGAGTCGTATAACAATGATGCTTAGGAAGGATCAAGTGTATACGGGTAGGTAGAACCAGAGCCGGAGGATAATGATGCTAAGGAAGGATCAAGTGTATACTGATACGTAGAACCAGAGGCGTATAACAATGATGCTAAGGAAGGATCAAGTGCATACTAATACGTAGAACCAGAGCCGTATAACAATGATGCTAAGGAAGGATCAAGTGCATACTGATACGTAGAACCAGAGTCGTATAACAATGATGCTAAGCAAGGATCAAGTGTATACTGAGACGTAGTACCAGAGCCGTATAACAATGACTGTAAGGAGGTATCAAGTGTATACTGATGTAAAGTACGGAGCTGGAGTATATTAATGTGAAGGATGGAGCCAGTGCATACTATTGCGAAGGACGGGGCCCGCGTATTTTAATGCGAAGGATGGAGCCAGAGTATATTGATGCGAAGGACAGAGCTGGAATATTTTGGTGATAAGGAAGGAGCCTGAGTATCCACTGCAGCGAGGACGGAACCAGAGAATAATGATGCTAATGAAGCTGCCAGTTTATACTGACGCTAAGGACAGGGCCAGTGTATATTTATACCAAGGATGGAGCTGCAATATACGGATGCGATAGAGAGAACAGAAGAAAGATAATGCTTAGGAAGGAGACCAAGTATGCTGTTGTGATGGACGTATCCTGAGTATTTTGATGAGAAAGTGGAGGAGCCAGTGTATACTGCTGCGAAGAATGGGGTCAGTGTATACTGCTACAAAGGACGGAACCAGTGTATACTGTTGCGAAGGAAGAAGCCAGATTATGATGGAGCCAGTGTCGACTAATGGGAAGGACGTTGTCTGAGTATACTGATGCTAAGGAAGGAGCCAGCGTATATTGATACAAAGAACAGAGTCGAAATTTACTGATGCGAAGGATAGAGTCAAAGTGTGAAGATGTCAACATCTATATACTACAAATATTGAGGCTGAACACACACACACACACACACACACACACACACACACACACACACACACACACACACACACACACAAATAAACAAATATTTGAAGAAAACCTGGTAATAATCTTTACATTTTATTATCATTTTCTTCCTCCAGTTTCGTTTTATATGTTAAATAAAATATATTTTTGCAATTTTTCGTATTTCTTTCTTTATGTCTTTAATACTAGTCCTTTTCTAAAAGGGTTTCTTCTTATATGTGGTATAAACATGTATTTTTGGTTGGTTGGTTGGTAGGTTGGATTTTATGGCATATCAACTTTTGTTGGTTATTTAATGGCAAATCCATTTTTATTTAAATAATCAGTTCTATTTCAAACAATTCAATTTAGCATAAGCAGACAGTTTAAATGTAAGTACAGTTTAATTGTGAAAAACATTTCTATTTCAAGTTATTCAGTTTAGTCAAGCAGTTCTAATTCAGCTAATTCAGTTTAGTATAAGTACAGATTTTGTTTACGCACAGTTAAATGTCAAAACAGTTCTATATTAAACATTTCAGCTTAGTGTAAATACAGTTTCAATGTCAAAAAAACAGTTCCATTTCAAATAGTTCAGTTTAGTGTAAGCACACAGTTTAAATGTAAGTACGGTTTAATTGTCAAAAACATTTCTATTTCAAGCTATTCAGTCTAGTCAAACAATTCAGTTTAGCATAAATATGCCGTTAGTTCTATCTAACCCATAGATAGGGCCATATCAGGTGCTACCATTCCGGGTCAGAGTGGACCTGGGAGAAATGGCAGCGAAGGGGTACTCCGCATTCCCAAAGCCCCAGCATTACTGGAACCTCAGCATCAGATTGCTTAGTGTCATATGCAGGACAATCATTGGCGGGGGGGGTCTTACCCCTATGCAGAGGTGTAGTCGGTGTATTCTACAGCCCTAGCCGACTGGGCAACATGTTGGTAAACACCACACCATTAGGTTGAATATTAATGTTTTCAAAACCAATTTCATTTTTACTGTATCAGATTTTGATAATATTGTTTCTAGAATCTTTCAATGTCTTCCCATTGCCTTGCATGAAACTTGTCTAAAAATTTCTACCCTACTTCTTTGTTTTTTGATTTCAGGGAAAAATTAATGCAGTATTCAGCTGTCATTTCATAAAATCCAGTTTCAGTTGTTGGGTCACATATTTAACTCATTACTGCCACCTGTAAGAACGTTTAAACTCCTTGTTAGACATCATAGAGTCAAATGCACTGGAAATTATATATACATATATATATATATATATATATAGAGAGAGAGAGAGGGGGGGGAGAAGTGGATTTTGTGATAGAAAAATATATATAGAGAGAGAGAGAGATAGAGAAGTGGATTTTGTGATAGAAAAATTTATACAGAAATAGACAGAGAGAGAGAGCGAGAGAGAGAGGGGCTTAGAAGGGAATAGATGCCACAGAAGAGGTACACTACAATCTCTAGGTTTCTGGAATTGGAGCCTTACTAACGTAGGCAGTTTAGTGTCATACCTAGCATCCTTATCAATTTGGTTAGGGGTCGTGCTGGGCAGCTTATTCCATGTCCCCCCAACTTGGTGGTGTTTAGACTCAGGCATTTTTTATGATTACCAATCAGAATTGTAAAATATTTTTATCGAGGATATAGAAATACCTTAAAAGTTCTTTCATTGAATTAGTTTGCTTTGAAAAAAGAAGACAGTTTTAATGCCTTTTAAGACACATCCATTTATTAATGTTGAATTTCTGTCCTGTTCATATCAAACTAACAAAAAAACACTCCAAAAGTATAAACTAAACTAATATATTATAACATTTTCACAAATAATGTTCTCGTACGCTGGAATTTTTAATACAGATGATACAATATCATCTTCAGAATTTAATGTCTTTCATCTTCCACCTCGTTCCACCTTTTTAATTATTTCAATGAGCGAGAAAACTGTTCTTTTGAATTTCTTTTCAAATTTTTGAGTGACTCAAGCTGGCATTATTTTTAGCATTTTCTTTAAAAAAAAATCAGAGCAAATTTCTAAGTAAAATCTCCAGAATTGGAGACAGGAAAAGAAAGAGTGTATTGTGTGTAGGAGGGAAGCAGAAAGACGGAAAGAGAAAGACGGACTGACAGACTGATAAGAAGAATGAAAATGAAAGACAATGTAATGGAGGGGTGTTTGTGTGTCGGGGACACATAAACTGTTACAGGAGTTGATAATAAGCATGCCAGAGGAAAGGTGAGAGAGGTAATTTACTAGAGGTGAAAAAAAAAAAATCTCACGCTTGGTCTGCGTCCTGTTGTCCGAGATTTGATAATCAGAACCCCTATTTATTGGATGCGCTCCCACACGCACACTGGCCGTTGAGGGTGGGGCAGTGTCATACGAAGTGAATAATGAGATTACAAAGTTACTAAATAGAAGAAATTAAGATACACAAAATAGACCAAGATCAGCAAAAAAGAGTAAAAACGTATTCTTTTAGCAAACTTTGATTTTAATGTCTATGCTAACAATTGGTAAGTGTTTGTTTGTCTATCCTCTATAGATGAGTTAAGGAGATATCAAATCATCGTTATTGAAAGTAAAGGAAGATTTCAACGTAAAAATAAATTCCCCGTGAGAAAACCTCGACCTGTTAAGGGAGCTTACATTACTGGATCCTCTGGAGAAAGAAAAGAACCCCCCCACCTCGTCAAAGAGTATTCTGAGTATAACAATAAACTGAGCTGAGGGTCCAGTTCAGATGATTTGGAGAGAGTAGAGTTCCTCCTTCGTTACCATTACTCACAAGTTCACTCTTTGCATCTGTTAGAGTACTCGTTAAGGGTCAAATAAATTTGTTTGAAAATCATTTGAATTAACAAATTTATGGACTAAGAAAACTAACTTCAAATGTAAAGAGAGTTGCTGTTAGTCTTTTAGTTAAAACAGCTGTAAAACAAAATGATACAGTGTTTAGAAGCACAAGGACTCATTTGAAGGAGGGTAAGGGTCATCTTTTTACTTGCTATCCTAACGAGCCATAGCTAGCCACAGTCACGACTTATCCATACAATACAATAAGCTCATTCATGCTCATCAGACTCGCTGAGTTACTATTTGTCCAAATAGAGAGTAACTTTCAATATTTATTTCATAAGAAGAAAATAATCAATAATAAATCATAGGTATGGCCAAATTTGCATAAAATTTTCGGTAAAAAAACAATAAAACATTAAAAACACAAATAAGAAAAGACAAAAATACAGATTAAAAAGAACGCCCCCCCAAATACCCAACAATGACAAAAGAAAAAAAAAACAAAACAAAAAAACAAAAAAAAAAACGAGATTTCAAATATATATTAACAAACCACTTGCTTCTTACTAAATTTCCAGTAGTTTTTTAGGATTTGTTGGGTTTCTTTATTCAATGGCATATCATTCTTTTTGGGGTATTAAATGCCAAAGCAATCATTGAAGAAGAATAGCAATAATACTATGCTAACCCGTAGCTGAGAGGATTAGGAAGTTCACGGCATTCCCAGGGTTATTTGTCGGAACGTATTGAGGGTAAAGTTCGACCTCACTTAGTACGAGGCCAAAGTCCAGCACTTTAATCATTATTCCACGGGGACTCTTGCCCGTTACCTATTAAGAGAAGATGAAAAACAATTGTATTTATATTTAAAAAACAACAAAAAACAAGCAAAATATTATAAGATAGTTTTGGCTAGATCTTTGATAGTTAAAATTGATAACAATTATTCTGAAACAGTATATACCCTCTAGTGTTCCTCAAAAGTCAATACTAAGGCCTTTGTCGTTTTTAATATTCAGAAATAATATACCTAATGATATAAAACTGGATATAAAACAGTTTGCTGAAGATCTTAAAACAATTTGTTAGACACTTATCAAAAGGAATAATACAGATCTAAACAAATTGTCATATTGTGAAGATTTATGAAAATTAAGATTAAATAAAATTTTTCTTATAGTACTTCGTATTGGATCCGAAAATATTAAGGGTGAACACGAATTAACCAACTGGGAAATCCAAACAAAAATGAGGAATGCAATTGACGAGATGCCTTTGATGATACATTTAAAACTGAAAATTTTATTTTGTCTATGTCATCGAGGGAAAATAAAATGATTGGCTGAAAAGTAAGACATTTTATGTCAAGGGAGGCAAATATCTTAAAAATATATAAAACCGTTATAAGACCTTAAGTAGAATGTTGTTCTCAGGCATTGGTTCCAGTGTTGAGATATGGAAATTCGAGTGCAATATTGAAATCGGAGGCCAAATAAAGAAGGGCGACAAAAATAATAAAAAGATAAATAGGGAGAGATAATAGAAATTAGATAAAACCAATCAAAAGTACACAAGGAGGTATAACAAACAAACAAACAAATAATAATAATAATAATAATAATAGTAATAATAATAATAACAATAATCTACAAAAAAGAGAACCTGCCGAATAGTAGACTTTGCCGTTCCATCTGACCACAAGGTAAACATGAAGGGAAGCGAAAAGAAAAATGAATATCAAAACCTTGCAAGAGGACTAAAAAAACTATGGAACATAAAAGTGACGGTGATACCAATTGTAATTGAGGCTCTCAGTAAAGTCACCAAAGGTTTGATACAGGGACTATAGGACTTAGAAATAAGAAGATGAGTAGAGACCATCCAAACAACAGCATTGTGGAGATCAGCCAGAATGCTAAAAAGAGTCTTGGAGACTTACGGAGACTTGCTGTCACTCAAACTTTAGCGGAAGACCATCAATTAATGCTTGCGTGAAAAACTCTCATACGATTAAAGTAATATTAATAATAATTATGATAACAGAAATAATGGGACTTTAAAATACAAACGGATCACCTAATCCCGGCCAGAAAACCAGACCTTATAATAATCAACAAAAAAAAGAGCATTTGCAAAATTGTCGAGTTTGCTGTCTCGGCTGACCACAGAATAAATCTGAAGGAATGTGAAAAGAAGGATAAGTATCTAGACATTGCTAGAGAATTGAAAAAGCTGTGGAACATGAAAGTAACGATTGTGCCAATTATGATTGGTGCTTTAGGCACAATAACTAAAGGATTATTAAAAGGCCTGGAGGACATGGAAGTTGGCGGACGGGTAGAGACTATCCAAACGACAGCATTGCTGAGAACAGCCAGAATCCTGAGACGAGTCCTGGAGACTTGAAGAGACTTGCTGTCACTCAGACTCCAGTTAAAAACCATCAGCTAACGCTGTTGTGAAAAAATCTATT
Source organism: Sepioteuthis lessoniana (assembly GCA_963585895.1). Classification (NCBI taxonomy): domain Eukaryota; kingdom Metazoa; phylum Mollusca; class Cephalopoda; order Myopsida; family Loliginidae; genus Sepioteuthis; species Sepioteuthis lessoniana. Next base: position 64,709,225 of record OY757940.1, on the reverse strand, counting down.
GAGTAAATAATAATAAATGAATGAATTTATTTGATGATTTGTTGTTTTTTTTTCAACAATCAAGATATTGTTTATATACTATTAAATGTAATTCCTGTTGAAATAAATTCCTGAAGTCTTGGACAAAGCTAAAATACATTTTGCTAAAAGATAAATTAGGAATCGGGAAATAAACAATTTAGAATAAAATAATAGAAAGATTGTAATAATTGCACTCATACTTAGCTGGCTTTAGCTGGGCCGTCTGGCATTCGTGCAGATTCGAGGCCGAAACGCCCCAAGTTCGGGTTGGCTACCGCGGGTGGGCGAACTGCATCATTGACACCTTTGTCCCCCTTGTACAGCACTGGACCTTGCTGTACAGCTTAAGCTATAATCAGGCATATGTGCCTGGACCCAGATTTGAGTCTAAGACCAGCTTGGCTCATCATGCCCACATTGTACTAAGTGGGTCGATGACCAGCATAGACCAGCAGGGCTTGAGCCTCGGCTCGTGCCTGACCTTTACTTCCCCTAATTCCCCACTATAATCGACCTTCGGGTCGAGTCCTGTCTGGTGGGATGCAGTGACAAATAACTCATACTAATCGCACTCCTAATGTAAAGTGGGGTAGCTTTTGATTTTTATGAATCATATTTTCCTTTAATTATAAAAAAATAAAATTAGAAAAAACTAAAAATTTGAAACTAAAATTAGAAAAAAATAAAATTAGAAACATTTTAAAGTTTGTTTACTCCATATGGATTTAACTGAAGATTTTTTGCATTCAACAAAAAAGAAAACTTTTATTAATTAACAAAAGAACAACCAAAGAAATAAAAACGTGAATTGATAGATTTAAAGAATTATTGATACTTAGACAAGATTTCAGCTACATACATGCAGTGGTTAGTAGTAAAAAAATATACTGAGAGGTATCAAATAACACAGTTATGATATTGCGCGAGGTATTAAAGTTAGTTTACTGTAATTAATAATTATTTTGAATACAACACATTATCTTCGAAATGTGACTTTTTACGAGTGTACATTACTATTTGTCGACTTTACCAAGGCCTTCGATTCCATTCACAGAGGAAACATGGAACAAATCCTACTAGCATATGGCCTACCAAAAGAAACCGTAGCAGCAATAACGATTCTCTATAGAAACACCAAAGTGAAAGTACGATCACCAGATGGAGACACAGAATACTACGACATTGTAGCAGGAGTACTTCAAGCGGACACGCTAGCTCCATACCTATTTATCATTTGTCTAGACTACGTACTTAGAATATCGATTGATAAAATCAGAGAGAACGGCTTCGAGCTGACAAAGAAAAGAAGCAGAAGGTACCCCGCAAAAACAATTACTGACGCCGACTACGCCGATGACATAGCGATACTGGCAAATACACCCAACCAAGCCGAAACACTACTGCATAGTTTGGATCGAGCAGCCGCAAGCATAGGCCTCTATGTAAATGCACACAAAAACGGAATATATGTGCTATAATCAAACAGGTGATATCTCCACACTTGACGGAACCCCTCTTAAACTAATAGACAAATTCACTTACCTAGGAAGCAGCGTCGAATCAACCGAAAAGGACATCGACACGAGGTTAACGAAGGCATGGACAGCTATCAATAGGCTATCGATTATATGGAGATCAGACCTAACCGATAAAATGAAACGCATTTTCTTCCAGGCAGGGGTCGTATCGATACTGCTATATGGATGCACTGCATGGACTCTAACAAAACGGCTGGAGAAGAAGCTAGACGATAATTACACAAGAATGCTGCAAGCAATCTTGAACAAGTCCTGGTGGCAACACCCCACATGACACCAACTGTACGGCCACCTGCCTCCTATCACGAAAACTATCCAAGTTAGACGAACCAGACATGCAGGACACTGTTGGAGAAGCAGAGATGAACTCATAAGAGATGTACTCTTATGGATCCCCACACATGGCCGCGCAAAAGCAGGACGACCAGCTCGAACGTAGATTCAGCAGCTATGTGAGGATACAGGATGTTGTCCTGAAGACCTACCTAGGGCGATGAACGATAGGGAGGAGTGGCGAGAGAGGGTCAGGGATATCCGTGCTACCAGCACGATATGATGATGATAATGATGATATATATATATATATATATATATATATATATATATATATATATATGTATATATATCATTCTATTATAACAATTTCATTATTAAATTATCATCTATGTTAATATAATCTTTTATGAACTTTGTTAAGTATTGACTTCGGAAACACATATTTAAAAATCAAATTTAGCTGGGTGTAAAAAGTAAATAAATAAATACATAAAATAAATTAATAAATACAAAGACGTTCCACCATCTGAATGCTCTGCGTACTCTCTGACTACAGCTTGTTGCTAAATCTACTCCATATTTCGTTGAGGAGTGACATATTCTTTTATTGAGGAAAAACAATACCGTAAATTGAATTTCTCGTATCAGAGATGCAAATCTTCAAGGGCGATTATCTGCTTACAATAGTTTGTTATAATAGATATACATTTACCGAGTCTCCTTGAAATGTTTTATGATACAAATGAAATTCATTAAATTTAAGGAATAAAGATATTCTTAATTTTGTACGGAATGATTTTATTGGTTAACAAAGCGTACCCTGTTTTATGACACACAGAGAATTTCAATAGATGTAAGACATTTATTGACAAGAAAAGAAAATAGAAGCATTTTTATCAAAATGAAAAACATTTTGGATAAAGGTTAAATAATCTGACTGAGGTGAGAAATTCGAGCAAAAGTTGCTGGAGCAATTAAGTTTATATGTTTATCAAATCTATTAAAAGTTGAAGGTGCTACCCTTGGGATGGAAGCATAATGTGCACTGTCAGACCTTTCCGAAAAAAAGTTCTCTTGAAAAGCTAGTGTCACGTGGTGTCCCCCTGAGAGAGGAGAAATAAGGAATTTCTACTATACCCCGTGTTTGAATTGGCAAGCCGTCAAAGAATGACCGTTAAGACAGGATAGTAATATGGCCTGTCGGAGAAAATGTGGGTCAAGCTATCTGTTCTTGGTAACCTGACTCGGGTGACATATAGTAGCCCTAACGAATCGCCTGACCAGGGGAAGGAAGAAGATAGAAGCCAAAAATGATTGGCTAGAACCCTAAGGCGGAAGTGGGAGCTCCTTCCGTCAGCAGAAGTAAGGAAGAAGAAAATCAGTTGTTGGACACAGGTCGTGGCGAACGAATCTAAAGCCAAGACTCCGGGTAAAGGAAGACGAAAGGTATCTTGGACACGAAGGAGCCATACCTTCAAGCCTGGACTAAAAATAACCTAAAGTCTGTTAGCCCGTAAAAGAGGAAATATTCTCCACAGGAATCCATCGGAATAAGTTAAGTAAACTTTGAGACTGTTTCTCCCTATACCCAATTATGTATCCTCTCCCTCTCAAGTTGAAGAAAGACTAAAGACGAAAGAAAAGAAAAGAAGAAAGACATTTATGTTTCTGTACTATCGGTTTATAATATAGCTGATACTTTGAAGATGTGTATCTATGTGTAGTAAAAAGACTGATATATTTTATGTTCCCACGTGCTCGAGTCGTTCTTTGTGTCGTTTGCTACGAAGCTGTTATTTCATGTTTCTTTTTCAGCTTCTATTCGCCTTATGTTATGCTTGCTTAAAATTGTCCTATAAATTCCTTTAAAATTCTTATACGGGAAACCGGAGTTGTCAACTACTATAATTAATATTATTACGTACACACCTAGATGTCCATATCTTCCATTGCTCTAGGGGTAGGAAGACCAGTGGCCTTGGTGGGTGTGTGAGTAGTGCGAAATTTGGAAACCCCTTGCCAACGGCGGTCAGTCTAGTCATAAATTAATCCCCACATCATATGCCAGTTCCTACATGCCCGAGAAAGGACTCTGAACAAGGACTTATTCTACAAGGGATCAAGTGCACGTCTTCACACGTGCGAAAAATAAAGTTCCGTTTTGGGATTCTAGTTAATTTGCCGTCACACTAGCGAAGCCAAAAAAGGGAATATTGGAACTTTTCGATTTGTGTCAAGGTTTTTTTTGCTCCTCCCCTCAAACCATGTGATATGAGAATGCTCAATTCAATCAGAAAGTGGTCGAGGGTTTGTTTTTGATCCTCATCTATATCTCTATGAATGGAAATTATATTCACATTGGCTGGCCAATGTACTATAAGTGTCTAACCAATGGTAATACAATACGAAAACGCACTGTCCAATCAAAAAGAGTTCGAGGGATTTTCGGCAACTCATTCCTACTGACCTCCCGAACCGTCACGAGGAGCCCCAACGAAGTTGTGTCAATTTCTGTTCCATTGGGTTTTTAATTCCAGCATGAGCTCTAAAAGCATTAACAAAGCAACCAGACAGTAGACGCATGTAGTCGTCCCAGTGATAGGGCCACAAGAAGAATACACACCGCATTATATATATATATATATATATATCGATTGATGTAAAAAAAATTGTCATCACCTCTTTATTATATGAATTACTCATATTTTGTCTACGGCATCGAGGGAAAATAAAATTATTGGCTGAAAAGTAAGACATTTTATTTCAGTGGAGGCAAATATCTTAAAAATATATAAAACCGTAATAAGACCTAAAGTAGAATGTTGTTCTCAGGCATTAGTTCCAAGGTTGAGATATGGAAATTCGAGTGCAATATTGAAAGAAGAGTGGCAAAAATAATGAAAAGATAAATAGGGAGAGATAATAGAAATTAGAATAAACCATTTCACATAAAAGAAGAATAAGAAATGATGATTGAAACTCCAAATAATTAATAGAATTCCTAATCATGGCAAATATTTTTCAGTATTTCTCTTCGCACTGGAAATTTACACTCAAAACAGAGAATAAAATTAAGTTTACTAACCAAGAGGATTTTTCGTTGTTAATTAGTAATATATTTTTGAACAAACTGCCTAATCACATCAGAAACAGCAATAGATTAAAAAAAATTGTATGATTAAGATGGATTATTTCAAGAAAAATGTCAAGAAAAATAATCTAAAAAGGCATTCTTTTAAGTATCGGAGAAATTACTTAACAGAATTTGACCTTTTTACATATTGTATTAATAATGTACATGCCATGTGCAAAGATTACTACTATTTTTAGTGTTGATGTGAGAAGATAGTAAAAATCAAAAAACACAAGGAAGCATAACAAACAAACACGAATCTTCGTTTACATTTACAATTAAAAAATTCAGAACTCTTTCTCTGTATACGATTTCTGACACGGCCTTTTTTTTCATTTTTTGAAACAAGTTGAAAATTGTTTTGAAAATGAAATTGCAACACGTATATAGCAAAAAAATATTGCATTAACTGTATAATGAAAATAAAATTACAACACCTATGTAACAAAAGAAAATTGCTGTAACTAAATTACAAAAATGAAATTGTAACACGTATATGTCAAAAAGTTTAATAACAGAGTAACGAAAATAAAATTTTAGCACCAATATAACATGAAAAATTGTTGAAACTGTGTGACGAAAAAAAAAAAAAAATTACAACACCTTAATAACAAAAAAAGATTGCTATATCTGTGTAACGAAAATAAAACTGAGACACCTATGTACAAAAAATAATTTTTAAAACTATGTAGCGAAAATAAGATTGCAGCAAATATATAGCAAACAAATTGTAATAAGAGTGTAGCAACAATAAAATTGCAACAATACCGTAAACAAAAATAAAATTGCATCGTTTACATGACCAAAAGTGAAACTGCATGTCTGTAAATGCGTGTTTGCATGCTTGCGCTTTATTTCTTTCAGTTATTGTCTACTGTGAAGCAAACTAAAATCAGTAGGGGGCTGTCTGTGAGGAAAGCAGCCCCCTTGATGGAAATAACTCTGCAAGAAATTTGGAATTGGCATGCTGTATTGTTGGCATTTACGCCGAAAGCTCCAATATGATTTAACAGTGTTTGAGTGTGAATCTCTTGACAGTGCAGAGGATTCGAAAAAAAGTTGGAAGAGTCCAGTGGTGATTACAAAGGTAACAGCTCAGAAGCCTCACTCTAATCGTTCTGATTAGGAAAGAACTCCCGAATTCCTTCATGAGACTCAGGATATGATTAACAATGATCCAAGCCAATCAATCAGATCCACAGTTATAGATATGGGAATCTCTGAGTTTCTTATTAGGCGGACAGTGAAGATATTCGGTTTGTTATTTTTCATACAAGATGAGAAAGGGTAAATTTTTATCACAGGCTATGAAGGACTAGAAGAAAGAGTGTGCTGTAAAGCTTTTAAACAAATTCAAGAATTCCTCTCAATCAAAAATACTTTGAATTTTCTCATATAAGAAGAATATCTGCAAGGAGTGGATAGTGAACTCATAGAGCCTCCATCAGCTCGTTCTGGCCCCACAAGATGCACTGATAGTAATGATTACCAGACGCCCAGTTCACACCATTATGTTTGGAGTGATCATTAGTGATAGTAACGTAATGCCTATATCAATCACCCCACATAGCCTCACACTTAATACGGAGGCCTACATCAAATGCCTACAGGAGACATTACCAGCTTAGATCGAGAGGGTGACTGCTGGAATACACTAAGTTTAGCAATAAGCCTCTGCATCATGCTATACAAGCAAGAGACCTTAGTTTTGGACAGGAAAATGTTTCTAATCTTACATCTGGCCGCCTAACTCCCCAGATTGCAATCCCTTTCATTATGTGTGTGGTGCTGTCGATCAAGACCAACAAAAATCTGTGCAACACGAAAAATGAACTGAAGGCAAGAATAACTGCAGCATTTACTAATTTAAACAGGGAGACTGTCGAAAAGGCTTTCAGACGATTCTGAAATCGTCTGGAGGCGGTAATGGCGATTTCTTTGAATACATTAATTCTAGAGTATTACAAAATATTTTCATCAAATTTTGATGAATATATCTGATAAAGTGAGTTGTCAGTGTTATTTTTATTTTTTGTACGATTCAACCATTGCACCATGTCCACGATAGAATTCAACAAAAAATAAAATTCTTGCAACTTGAGTTGAGAAGAAATTAAAAGTTTTTGCACATGTTTTCAGGGTCTATCTATTTATGGTTGACACAGAAAATTCATGAAATGTTGCTTTTGTATAAGGTGTTGAAGATTGTTTGTTAGGGAGTTTCGTTAACGTGGGGTTTAGTAATGAATAATACTAAAGAATATCCATATTTATCACATAAATAAAGAAATTAGAGAAATCAATATTACCTCATATCTTTGGTGTAGAAGAAATTTAAATTTTAATAAAATCATTGTTAGATGTGTCTTTTTTGTTTGCAATGCTGATCGTAATTCTGTCTAGGCGTAAACTTTTTATATGCGGATTATTGTGAGGGATATATATATATATATATCATGAAGGCGTACGTTCTGACAGCACGGATTCCCTTGACTTTCTGACTCTAACCATCCAGTCTTATCGGCCATCACCCTTGAAAAGTCCTCTTGACCATATCATGTGTCCTCATAGTGCAGATAATGTAAGTTTTGAGTGGTCGACCAGTACTGGTGTGTCCATTTGTAGGAATCCATATGAACACTCTGCTCTTGGATTCGTCCTTTACTTCTCTAGCAGTGTCCAGCATGTCTTACTAGTCTTACAGAAATGCTTTGTGAAATGGAAAATAAGTGGCCATATAATTACTTTTGCACACATTAGAATAATGAGTAGAGTTTCGCCTATGATCCGGGAGACTGGGGTTCAATCCCCGGTCGAGTCATACCAAAGACTCAAAAAATGTTACTTGATGCCCCCTCGCTTAAAAATCAGGTGAGTATCAAGGGTAAAGTGGAGCAATCCAGGGAACAGAGTAGCGCCCTCCCCTACACCTCGGTGTAGTAGCTATCTAAAAGGGAGCCTTCGGGTCACCTTTGACTAAGGTCCTCAACTTTACTTTCATATATATATATATATAAAGAGAGAGAGAGAGAGAGAAGGAGAAAACGAGAGGGAAGTATACAAAGAAAGAGATAGTAAAACTTTATAAAATTTTATTTCGGCGATCGAACTGGATTTAAAGGCCGAATTCAAAATGTTTATTTTCATAGTAATTGCGCAAACTCAGCCGAAGACTGACCAAATACAATTAATACAATATCCATTTCTCTCGCTTAGACTTGTACCCTACTAAAATTTACTAAATCTCAACAATAAAAAATAAATATAAGGAAAGAGAAATTGGTAAGAGGAAAAGGATTAGAAAAATGGGTTTGGTGAATTGGAGAGTAGCCCCATTAGAGAGTAAAATACTTCTAGAAAAGAATAATTGAATAAAAAGTGGATAAGGGATAAAGACACCGAAAGTAAACGTGAAACTAGAAAGTAATGAACGAAAGGTCCATGTAATAGAGAGTCAGGATGAAGGTATTAGTCCGTTGATGAGTGCTTATTAGCTAGTAACGGAAGAATGGACTTTGCTTAACAGGGGTTTACTCCCAACACCACAACCAACCCACTCCTAAACACACCTCTTGGACGATTGACCAAGGATCAGCGTCCGTTTTTCTGGTGGGTCAGTCTGAGATCCGCACCGCCACCGACCCCACTTTGGGATCGCTTTTAATAGTCACATCACAATATTCTTGACACTGGTGCCCAGCTGATCGTATTAATTCGTAATTTTCTTTCAATTGGTCAAAACAAAAAATAAAAAGGAAAAAAAAAAACATTATAGATAAAAGAAAGAAAAAAAAGGAATAAGATCAATAAACAGGGAGGAAGAAGGAATGTCATAAAAAATAAAAAGGAGAAGTTAGCTATGATCTCGGCTTTTCCCGCGTTTTCGTGAGTGATTAATGCTTAAAAGGTTGTCCGTCCGAGAGGACGCCTCTTCGGCCGTTTCCTCTCATCTGACGATCCCTCCTTCCGACACCTCCACAACCAATCTTTATCTAGATTCTTTTCTTGTTTATTATTATTATTATTATTATTATTATTATTATTATTATTATTATTAACAACTGCTTCTTTATCTTCCTCTCCTCTTCCATGCGTATAGATTGGCTTCCATGGAGTAAAATTAACGCAAAAAAAGAGAAAAAATGGTAGGGGGCTAGTGCTAGTTTGGTACTATGACTCCCTACTGAGACATCAGTATTTATTTGGTAATTGCCTAAATGTTTTTTTTTTATATATTCATCCTTTCTTTTTTGGGGGCTATTTTTTCGATACTTTATTTTTCATTTAGTTTTTTTTTATTATTATTTTTTTTATTTTTGTACGATTTAACGGCTTTTTTCTTTCGAGGAGATAAATGGTTTCTTTTCATCTTTTTCTTTTTTTCCCAACGTTTCATTCTTTCTACATCCTGTCTTCTTTCTTTCTTTCTTTCTTTCTTTCTTTCTTTCACATTCCTTATTTCTCCATCATGTTATTTCCATATTTTGAACCTTATACATATCATTCCTCATAATCATTTCATGTACATGTCATTCCATTATATTCATTCCATATTTTGATCCCTTTGTTATTAGAATGACATTTCTTATTTCTCCATTATTTTCTTTCCATATTTGATCAGTTTTTCATTTAAATGTCAATTTTTGCTTGATTAGATTATTTCTTTATTTTGAGCTCATTTTAATGGCATTTCATATTTCTGTTTTTTCATTCAATAATTGATCCCTTTTTCACTTGAATGTCATTGCTTAGTTCTACATTAGATTATTTCCTATTTTGAACCCTTTACATTTAATGTCCTTCCTTATTTCTCGCGGTTTTTTTTTCACATTTTGAACTCTTTTTCATTTAAATCTAATTTGTTATTTCTCAATTAATTTCTTTCTTTATTATGATGCCTTTTTCATAAGAAATAGTGTCACAAAAGCTTTCTAAACAATTATAAAAGTTTAGTTATTTTTACTGGAAATACAAGTCGCAGGTGTTCGAGCCAGTTGTCTAAACAATAGGAAATCTCACTTTGCAATTCATTCTAAATTTGGTTTGAACTTGTGCTTTCTTGACCTTAACTCGACGATATCGGATTCATTTCTAGTTTTTAAAGTTATGAACGTCTTCCCGCTAGCTCTCTAAAGTCAATCAGCCAGTTCAGTACTTAGGTAAGTGACCACTAAGGAACAGTAGCTACTATAAGCAACTTAGGGACTGTATTCCGGACTAAGTAAAGCTTAGTAATTAACAAGTACAGCATATGCTAATAAATTTAAGCCATGATGAGTTTGTTTAGTACATAAATCAGCGACAACTAATGAACTGCAGCTACTATAAATAACTTAATGATAGCCTACCAGACGAAGAAAAGCTAAATAAATAAGATTAAAAAATAACATTTAAAAAACAAAACGAAAAAGGCTTCCGTTTATATATGTCAATATCTTTATAGATGTCAATATCTAGTCACTACATCTTCGTAAGTTTTTTTTTTCTAAAAGTCAACTAAAAGAATTTGAATTAAAAAAAAGAAATATAGGAAAACCACGAATAAATGTCGAAAATATATGAAAAAATATTTTGTCTAATTCAGAAAATTCTAATGAATATTTTTGAAAGAAAACATGTATAAAGGACAAATTGCGAAAACAAACGAAACATATTTGAGTGTCTTTTCAGCATTCTGAGACAGGGACAATGAAGTTATCTACTTCCTACCACCACGATTCTGCTATGTGACACAATGTCAGTTTAATGCGCAGGTGGCGCCAAATATTTCTTAGTTCCATCGATATTATCCTTTACGAATATCTCAGCCACTGGGCGATAAAGCCAGCCTTTACATTTTTAGGACGAATGACTGGTGCTGCATAGAAGAAGATTTCCTTGATAATTTTTTCATGTTCCTTATGATATAAAGACTGAGAAGAGATGAAAAATGCCAATGAATGTCTTTTTGAAATAATTATAATCATATATACTTTAGCGCTTCTTCTTTAAAAAAAAAAATTGTGGTAAAATCTTAGAATTTGGTATGCAGATAGTGTTATTGTTCTTCATACAGAAAGTAGAATTAGAAGTCAGTTTCAAATTCTGATCAATGTTGTTTACTTAGGACTAATGACTTTGGAAAAGGCATGAATCCTTTTTTCTTCTTTCTCTCGCTATGAGGCTCTTACATGCTTGTCTAAGTATTCTTATCGGAACAACCAGTTTAGGAGAAAATTCAAACTCATGTTAATATATAATGGTACTACTAAGTATCTATCTAGCTCAACGTAAGTTCAAAATTTGAGAAAGATCAGTTTAAAGAATGGTGCTCAGCAGAAGGCAAGGCTCCTTCATCATTCTATTTCAGGGATAATTCGGGTAACAGGCAATGAACACAGCCCTTACTAGTTTTTGATGAGGAAGCAGTTGCTGCCAGGGAAGAAAGTCATTCTGAATTCATTTGGATAATATTTGGATAACCCAGCACAAATGTTCAAGATAATTAAGCGCATTTATAGGTATCTATCTAGCTCCCCACGAGGTCAAAATGGGACATAAGGTCGGTTTAAACATATTATGGGTCCTGTGATAATTCCAATATGTGGCTTGTGGGTTTTAAGCCGAACAAACAGGTTGTCGTATGAGTCTCTCTCAGGGCACATTAGCCTGACAAAATAGATATGAATGACTGGACAATTAATATATATATATATATATATATATATATATATATATATATATATATATATATATATACATATATATATATATATATATATATATATATATATATATATATAAAGTCATTTTTCACGGGTTTTATCTTTAAGTAGATTACACTAAACAACCATGATTTATTCTACTGATATAAAAACGTACGTTTTAGACTAAATTGGATAGGCTTATTCCGAATCTCTTCTTAGAATTGCTTCAACACCTTAGGATTGATTCTGTTAGATGAACGTCACATATTACTGGTTGACCAGTAAACAGGCTTCTCTCCACTCTGTTTCATATAACTCATTCTCATTAATAACACCGTAAAAGCAACGATAAATGACAAACATAGATTCTAACACATAAAAATTTGGCCCATGAAAAGTATTTAAAAACTGAAAATAGCCATTTCCAGTTGACCCAAGATCAGAGAATTGAAATTTGACTGCAAGTTCAGAGGTTAATATAATTCACTTGAACTGGTGACAAGGGATTTATTCGTATTAACTGTACAGACATTTAGTGGGTCTCATAGAAGTAAAAACGAAGCTGGTTTAAGAACCAACAATAATTGAATATCATTGAATTCTCATTTTGACTGCTTTTCTTCGAATTTGGACAAGATAAATAATGTCCATAGAGAAAGAGTTCATCAAGATATTTTGGTGATGGAAACTAGATACCATGGGGGCTTCAATTTAAACATGTTGAGCGATGACTGATTGCTGCTGGTTTGTAAAGCGGGATACCAGTAGCTCCTACAAGAGAAAGATTTAATCTTTCAAACACTTCTAAATGCTATGTAGTAAAGCATAATTTGAAAATATTGAAGAAATATATTCTATTTACTTAATAAGAGCCTTTTTTCAATCATTGAAATACTTATTTCTTAAATTGATTTAATATGATGTAAATGTAAGAATAAGATTTAATAAAGTATTTATTTTGTTTGAGTGCTCAAGTTTGCTTTCCACTGTGAAGATATACCTTCTAACAGGGAATACAGAGTAATACTATGTGCATAGGATATGGAGGGGTGCTTTGTGCAACGATTACCGTTGTAAGAAATAGAATTGATTAACTGAGGTCAAACCTTCACGATGGTATTTGCACGCTTCGGTTATTCTGCCTGTAGTGGAGGAGTTGGGTAAATAACAACATTGTATATATAAAATTTAAATGATTATAAACATGACAGGATGGTAAAATTGTGAATTTAGTTTTCTACTCACTTAAAAAGAAAACAAAATTCTTTTAGTAAGTTATTTGATTTTTTTCACTGTTATCAATACTACATTGACGGATTGATTGATTTTAACGACATGTTGACCATTCTAGAGTTATTTCATGCCTAGAGAATCGAATTTCTTTTGTGTAGTTCGTTTTAAAAAGTTTTTGTAACACTCAGTTTTATCGAATTCGAATAAGTTTTAGACAAATCTATTTGACTCATAGATAGGGCCCTAAAATGTTATTACTAGAATAGACCAGAAAGTAATAGAAAGGAAGGGGTACTTTACTCTCCATAGATCTCCAGAACTGGAGGCTCATCATCAGACGCAATTATTTATCTTACCAAAGACACTGCATCAATGTTAATATGCTCATTGGTTCGGGTTTACTCAACGTTACTTTTGACAAGTGATCGAGTAGGACCCATAACAATACGGTTTTTACTGCCTCCAACCGCAACTTAATCATAAGTCAACTATCATTAATCCTTTTGTAACTTATTTCCACTAACTTTAAGATTATTAATTCAATGTCAATACCAACTCAACCACCATGACTGCAATTTAGGCAGCTGTTGGCATCCCTAATTAGGTTTTCATGCCCTTAAAGTTTGTTCCTCTTTTTTTGTTTTTTTTAGTGCTGTTTTCCTTGGCACGCTTTTCAGATTCCGATTGCACTCATTGCCCCAAGTTAGCAACCCCATCTCTCAGCCACATCTTCGGCACTGATGACCCTAGTTTTCGTTTTATTGTTTGTTTGTTTGTTAACATTGCATTGTTCACAGTGTTATTTTGTTAGCTTGTTTCTTGTTTTTATGGCCAGACTTCTAAATATGTGACAGTCAGCCATTCTTATCTCATCAGGGTTTTATAAGCTTCCGTGTCCACTCGCTGACGCTGAAAGAAAATAAACAAATGATATTAAGAAGAGATGAGAGGTGACGATTGAGCCAAAGAAGAGTTTTAGTACGGTTGGAAGAAGAAAAGAAATAACGAAAATTGAAGTAGAAATAAGAACGGCAAAAAGAGAGAAGGAGAGAGAGGGCGAGAAAGAAGAAATGAAGAAGGAGGGAAAGAGCAAGAAATTAAGAGAGAGAGAGAGAGAGAGAGAGAGAGAGAGAGAGAGAGAGAGAGAGAGAGAGAGGAAAGCGAAAATGATGATCTAAGAAGGATGCTCACGGTTTCAGGATGACAAGTTATCTTAATTCAAATCAAGAACTTGTTTGTACATGTATATAGAAGAAAAATTAATTCAAAATAATATATATATATATATATATATATATATGTGTGTGTGTGTGTGTGTGTGTGTGTGTGTCTACGGACGCATTTTGTTTGCGTGTACGCTTGCGCACACGTACGTGCATGTAGGTATCTTTCACGAGGCCTTCCCCTCACGAAAGTTCATTACTATATAATAGCTTTTTTTGACAAGCTCTACAGTATCAGACAGTACCTTTTTTCCAAAATCAATCTCTCATCTCTAAGCAACAACTTGACATTGATGTCAGCTATATCCAACACACACACACACACACACACATATATATATATATATATATATGAGACTCATTCATTAAATGAGGTGAATATTGTCAAAAGATTTGGCCGTAGAAAATAGTTTACCGATGCAGCTTTTTCAAGAAAATCGATTGTGATGGGTCCTTTCATGCCCCTGAAGATTGCTAGTCTAACCATCTTTACTAGTGCAGTGGCAAATCCATGTTTAGCTCATTTGTAAAAAAAAATATATATATTTTTTTGCTAAAACAAATTTGACTGTTTACATCACAAATTCTTTTTCAAATTTTTCCTAGTTTGCCATTTCGAATAGCCTAAAAACAAATATTTTTGTGAGATTAAAATAATTGTTTGCTAGAAATCAATTCCAAACAATGCAGAGATGATGTTAATGGGAAGAAATTGTGGAAATTTTTTTTTCTGATTTTAATAAATTTTATTCAAGTGTGTCAAAAAGTAGGAAATTAACGTTTCTTTGATCTGTAGATGAGTAAATAAAGTTGGCGACCAGAAAGCTCCCTTTTCAAAAGATACTTCCCTGAGGTGTAGGGGTGTGTGCTACTCCTTTCCCTAGATTGCTCCACTTTTTACCCTTGATACGTACCTTATATTGCTGAGTGTTAAGCAATGAGGTATCAAGTACCATTTTTGTGTCTTTGGTAAGACGCGGCCTGGGATTGAACCCAAGTCTCCCGAAACATTGGCTAACACTCAATCCACTAAACTCATTCCAACGGGGTTTCCATTGTTCGAAGAATCCTCTTTTGGCAGCTGTATTTATCAAGTCAGAAATGAACATTGAATGAAAAGTAAATTTTCTTCAACACACTTATTCTAGAGAGTTTTTTCTTTTTTTTCTTCTTTTTTTTTCGGAAAGCAGCTCTGAAATATACCTCTTTTGATATATTGTGTATCTAAGCCGTCGTATTTATATACTTCACGTGCTGAAATCCTAGTGTTGAGATGAAACAATCACGGCTGAATTTTGCCATTGACTCTATCAGACATGATGGAGGGGTTGGGTATATGCATATAAATATTTGACAGTCAACCGTTCTTATCTCATCAACGTGTCCGCTCGTTGACGGGGAAAGAAAATAAACAAATGATATTACGAGAGATGATTGGTGATGATTGTGCAGAAGGAGAAGTTTATTGCTGTTGCGGAAGGAAAAGGAGTAAATGAAATTAAAAGAAAAAGAAGAATGATGAGGAGAAACTGAGAAAGAGACACCGAGAGTGAGTGAGAGTGAGTGAGAGAGAGAGAGAGAGAGAGAGAGAGATGGTAAAAAGTATGTTGTGTTAACTAAATTCATTAACATTTTCCGTTGGCTTTTATGACAGTACAACACATTTTAGCTAAATTATGTATACTGACATAAGTGAACGATCCTGAAGTTGGAATAACATAAATGCAGCGTTTTGTCTTATGATTGCATCAAGTGACGTTGACTCAGTATCAACGCTATCTTTACCTAGATATGTTTACTCTATCTCCATTAAAGAGGGTTCTTTATTCATGAATATAGCAAAACCAATAATAAATGAACGGAACCCTAACAAGAACTATCGTTCCCAATAACAGTGGACGCGGGAATATTGTTTTGTTTTGTTTGTATGTTTCTTTATTCAATATCATGTTAACCTTTGTGGGTTATTTATTGCCAACGTATTCCGTGTTGAAGAATAGCAGTGATACCGATAGTTTGTGGAATAAGGAGGCTCATACTTTTCCCTACGATATTAGTTCAAAAAGGAATGTAATAGTATGGCTGGAATTTGGACTCACTTACTTAGAAGCAGCTGTCCAACGCTCTAATCATTAAGCTGCATAGACTCTGCCAGGAAATAACGGCAAGAAACGGCTAATGTCATATTCACCAAAGCGATGGCTCTAAGATTGCCATCATTAAAAATAAAGAACAACTAATGAAGTGCTGATGCCTCGTAGGGATTAGAAACTTCAATGTCAGATTTATTGAAAGTCGAATTTGCTATTCTAGAACAGCTGCTCTCTCTTCGATATCTTTGACTGGAAATTGCATACAGAAGTACTTTTTGCTTTTTTATAGTAACTTCTCTTTCCGTTGAGAACGCTTTACGTGGTATAATGATTAAGTAACTAGGCTGGTGAACTATTGTTAATGAGTTCGATTATCATTGGCGCTCCATTCTTCTGGAATTGTTGAAAATTAAGCTAAGCTTAATAAATGACGACTACTCTTTCCCATTAGAAGCTGTAGACTCCTGCGGTCATAGTGTGACGTATATCAACAGGTATGGTCTCAATTAATTCTTGACGATGCTCAAGACTGAGAATCATTTTTACGTTTGTTTAAGGGAAAGTAGTAGACAAACAAATGCTAACTTTTTAATGACATGTTGATTTCGATATTTTCAAAAAGATAATAGACCTATTACTTTCTTTGGTTTGGATTGTTTTACGTTATATATATATATATATATATATATATATATATATATATATATATATATGTGTGTGTGTGTGTGTAGTTGGGCAGTTGTCTTTCATTTAAGCATGTTTGATTAAATAATAAACAAATTTTGTCTATATAATTTTTTCAAGTTTCCTGAGAAATGTCTTGGTTTCAGGTTGGAATTGCTGGACGAATTTACCAAAATTGTCCCGAGCACTTTCGGACTTTTCATAGGCCATAATCAGGGGTTGCTTACATGTGTAAAGGGTATTTTTTTAAAAGAGTTTTTAGGGTTTTTTATAATATTACAAATTAAGTAAACGCTGAGTTTTTCTCCGGTGTCTGAGCTATAACAAGTCTCCTCAGCTCTCCAGGATTCTTGTAGGCAATCTTAAAAATGCTTTGATCTGGATGGTCTGGTTTCTATTTCATCCAGTCTCTTTTAAGTATTCTAGCCAATCTTAACAATGCTATGGTATGGATGATCTGGATTCTTCCTCTGATTTCCTCTTCCACCAGACTCTTTTCCAGCCCTTGGAGACTATTCTTAGCGCACCAACTATTATGGATGTTCCAGTTACCTTCACGTTTCACGGTTAATTCAGCTTTCTGGCAAGATCCAAGTATTTTGCTTGGCCCATTGTCTAATGGGTAGAGTATTCGCCACTAGCATAAGAGACCAAGGTTCAGTCTCAGGTCAATTCATACCAAAGACACAAAAATGGTTCTTGAGAACTCCTTGCTTAACACTCAGCATTATAGAGTACGTATCAAGAGTGGAGCAATCCTGAGAAAGGAGTAGCGTCCTCTCCTACACATCGGTGTATAAGAAAATTGAAAAGGGTGCCCTCAGCTTTACCCTCGACTATGGTCGCCAGCTTTAATTTACTTTTACTAACTCATTTTCAGTCTATACTCTGAAACAGTTTTCTCAGTTTTCTAGCCGATTTTAATAATGCTGATGGCCTTGAATCTTACTTTGGTTTCCAATTCTTTCAGTCACTTTTCCAAGACTTTTGGAAACCAACCAAGAGCTCTACGACCACCCTCACGACAACCAGCAGCAGCAGCAGCAGCAGCACCTTCCCTACCAGTAACAACAACAAGGAATAATAATGATGATAATTATTATCATTATTATATTCCTTGAGAGTTTTTCACATCAGTGTTAGCTGATGGTCTTTCACTGGGGTTTGAGTGACAGCAAGACTGCTTAATTCCCCAGGACTCTTCTCAGTATTCTGGCCAATCTCAAAAACGCTTTAGTCTGGATAGTCTCGATTCGTCTTCCTATTTGGAAATCTTCAAGTCCTCTTTTCAAGGCTTTAAGGACTGTTTTAAGAGAGCCAATTACAATTGATACTACAGTCCTCCTCATGTTCCACAATTTTGTAAGTTCTCAAGCAAGGTGTAAGCATTTGCCTCTCTTTGTGGTTTCTTAACTCAATGGTCTGCTGGGAAGTCAAAATCCACAATACAGTAAGTTCTTTTTTTTCTTCTTTTTTTACTTATCGCAAGGTCGTGTCTTCTAGTTATGATTTGTGATTTGGTGATCTGCTTGTATCTCTAAATCTTAGAGAATTTTATGCATCTCATTCGGATGGATTTTGGGTTGGTCATTTGGTAATATGGTCAAATTTCGATTCCGAGCACAATTTCTTGTGCATCACCTCTCTTTTCCAGTTGTGTCTAGAATTATACTCCTTTGTGCTCGTTTGCTACATTCGCTTATTATGCAACTAATCGTTTCGTCTTTGTCACCTCATAATCTACACTTGCTATTCTTTAATGTATGACTGGTTTTCGCTTTAATATAATTAGTCTTTATGGGGGGGTTGTGCTGCTATTAAAAGATATTCAATTTCTATGTTAAGGTTCCCCTTTCGTAGCCATGTCCAGATCTTCTGCGATGAGATTTTGCCAGTTTGCTGCTTGAAATATCGATACAGTTATTTTTCATCCAATTTCTGTTGCCTAGTTTTTATTCTTTTTCTGTTTGTCCTTATATTGTTATTGCTATTAATGGCGATGGCAATTAGTCTTTCTTTTCTCTTTCTAATGTAGTCCTCAAATCCTCGTATTGATCCATCCACGCTATGTTTAATGCTAACGAGCCTTCTTCCTTTTTCTTTACTTGTCGTATATAGTCTGTGTATGTCATCTCTCGGATGTAAGGCCAGGTGCATCGTCAACAACTTTCTTGCCCTCTGGTCCATTTATCAGAGTCCCTCTCTTGTCCATTTCAAGAATAATCCCGAGTATATTACAAGGGAGATTGTCCAGGTGTTTATATCTTTGACAATTTTTCTGTTGCAGAGCTTAGTCTCGAAAAGTTTTCTCGTTTGTCTTACATACTCTTTTCTTATTTTTTCTTTCATCGTCGCTTGATTGATGGTGTCCGCTTCCAGTATTCTCCAATCCGTGTAATTTTCTTTTTCTTGAAGCGTTGATTCTTTCTTGATTTGGTTGTTCTATTTCTTCCATTCTTTATTTTTTCCACTTTTCATTATGAGCATGGTACATTTTTGTAAGTTCCATCCCAATCCCTATATTCTCGCAGTATAATCTTTTTGTGTGTTAGAGTCTCCATTTCCTTTTCATTTTTTGCAACCAGCTTGGTGTCGTCCATGCACAAGAGATGATTAATTTTTTTTTAGATTTTGTAAATTTACTGCTCCGAGTGCATTTAATTGGTATGTATTGAGTGGCATCATTGCTACTACAAATAGTACTGGTTTGTATCCCCCCTAAAGGACGCCTCTGGATTTTCACCTTTTCTAAAATTTTCCTCCTGCTGTTAATTCAACCAACCAGTTTTTCATGGCTACCGTAGTGTATTTTGCGGTCTTGTCATATATTTTGTACATTTTCAGACATTCTTTAATCCACGTTTGCGTGAGCAAATCATAGGCCTTTTTGTAGTCGATCGACGTTATGGCAACATTTTTTCGCTGAGTTTTGCTCTCCTTGAGGATGTGTTAATCAGTGCACAGACAGTCATCTGTGCCTCTTGTTCCTGTTTTGTCCTTCCGGAAACAGTGTGTAGCATACCTGCGAGCAATTGATCTCTTCTCCGGTGTGTGCGGGATTTCCACTTTATAGTTAGACACGTTGTCTATCAATATTTGATGGAGAAGGTTCCTGTTTGAAGGTCTTTCTAGATCAAGGTAGTTTTTCCTTTTGTCATTCATACAGTTATACTTGATTTATGTTGGCATTTACTCAGTTGACGAGCCAGTCATAGATGAACTTGAATTCTTAAAGCAGAATTCATGTTGCTATTATGGCTTGATGTTTTCCAATTCTTGAGTTGCTCTGAATGATTCCAGCTGTATGCCTGCCTCAAGCCCCACTTCGAGTTTCTGTAATTCTTTTGCAATGTGTTTTATCCAATCGACCATCCTGTTACGTTCTTTCTCTTTCCATATTTTGCTCCAAAATTATTTTAAGTTCTTTGGATCAGGTTCTTGGTTCGTCCTCGTGTATTCTTCACCAACTTGTTGCTCGTGTTTTCTTTCATTATTTTGGAATATCCTGTTTTATTTGCATTGCTTAATCCTGTTCCTGCATGTTTTTAGTTCAGTGGTGTTGCCTTTTGGGATATGTTTCACAATTAAACAGTTTCTACCTTAAACTTTTTTCCAGTCTTGGTTTCTGAGGGACGGTAAGATAGTCTTCTTTTAGTCATGGGTTTCCTTTTGTATATCTACAATAATTTTGTCTCCTTGCGTTAGCATTTATTTGGTGGTGCTAAGGTGCGTGGCATTTCGGTTACCTGTATTTTATTTTTAAATTAAGTTCGTGGGGGTGTTCTTGCGTTTCAGTATTTAGTATTTCGATATTATTATCATTATTATTATCATTATTGGATAAAGCACAGCCAGTAAGAATAATGCGTACCATCATCCTCATCATCATCATGTCGCGCTATCAGCACAGATATTTTTGAACCTCTCTCGCTACACCTCCCTATTGTCCATTGCTTCCGGCAGGTCCTCAATGCTACTTTCCGTATCGGCACGGAGCTGCTGTATGTAGGTTTAAGCTGGACGTCCTGCTTTTGCTCCTCCATGTGAAGGGGTCCACAGGAGTATATCACTTATGAGCTCATCCCTACTTCTCCAGCAGTGTTCCGCATGTCTGGTTCGTCTAATTTTGATAGTTTTCGTGATGGGTGGTCGGTGGCCGTACAGCTACTGCTTTGTAAGCCGGAAGTGATGGCGTCCTCCTGTAATCCAGCGACTTGGAGTCTTGATCGGGAGGCTGGTTTAAGTTCGTAGGTTCTGTTTTACGTTGTTCTATGGCATCTGTATAATTGGTTGGAGGGAGCTTTAGCTGACCAGGTTGACTAACGAGGGCTGGCTCGCTCGAGGGCGGAAACGTACCTTCATAATGTTAGGAAAGTCTTGAAGAAACTGAGACAAAAACACTAAAGCACAAATGGAAGAAATATATCAATATAGTCGCTATGAAAAGCAATTACAAAAATAGCAATATTCCCTCCAAATTACGCCCTGTCAAATACATAACCCTTATATAGTTATATAGGTCAGAATATTTCAAAATCTATGACATTGTTTCCTGAATTTTACGTTTAAGCCATTTCGGATTTTTTAAACAATTAGTATTTACCCATTATATAATCGAGAGGTAAAAGTGGACATTATTGAAAAATAAACAAATAAAAGATCTATATAGTGTATCTTTTAATAAAATTTTGCATTGTTTTTTTATTCAAAAAACGTTTTATTTGCTTTTATCATTTAGTTGTAAATTACTTTATTGTTCACACGAAATGTGGCGTACAGAAGACGGTTTCGAGCTCGTTAACATATCATAGTTACCTTCTAGAACCATATGAATTGGTATTTTTAGTAAATATTGGATTTTATTATTTTCCAAACGTGTAAAGGTAGGTTGATAAAATGTTAAAAAATAAATTGCTTTTCGTTAGCTAGTTTTCGGCCCGCTAATCTTTGGACTGCCTCTTAGTGCGACACTAGAAGATCTTAGAGGGCGAAAATGCCTATAAGATAGAAGAAAGCTATCTGCCTCAAAATTTATTAAACATGAAACTGCATTACCAATTCTGAACACGTGACAAAAGTTCTTTTACCGTGAGGTTGACAGTAAGACATAAAGGTTGAGAGACATATTTCACCACAAAATAAACAAAACAAAACGAGGCAAAACAACAGAACAATCTGAACAGTCAGTTGTGTTTAAATCTTTCCTGGCATGATTCCAAGAACTTCTGAACGTTTTATTGAAATTGAGCCAAAAATGGTGAAACCTTGGCTCTACGTAAGAAGGTACATTTGATTGATTTTAATGGGATATTAACACGTCTTTTGTTATTTTATGCCAAGAGGTTAGGGAATTGGATACATTATATGTTTTAAATTTTTTGTTATTGTTTCTTTGTAGTTTTTCTTGGCAAACAGTTATATTGCTTCAAGTAGTCTAATATAAATAATTAACACACAGTTGAATGGTTTTAAGAATTCTTATCGAATGCAAATGATTTTCAATCAACAGATGGGACCCTAACAGTTTCTCTCACTCCGAGGAGAGTTAATCTTGGAGATATGGCAATGAATGGGTAATCCACACTCCCAAGAGCTCAAAAATGGAGTCTCACCGCCAGAGGGCAGTTGAGTGTCATACACAGAACATCCCTTTTTGCAGAAATTTGGTGAGTTATATGCTAGTAATGAAAACACTCGCAATTTATTCATTTTAACAGCATGTTAACCCATCTAGAATTATTTTCTGCCTAGAAGCTTGGAGAATTCCGTTCATATTTACATTTTTTATTTTGTATTTTTAGAGGATTTTTGCACGTGCTCATATCAAATACGAAAAAATGTTAAACAAATCTATCAGATGCGTAAATGGGACTCTAGCTGATACAAACAAACACTTCGAATCAGAGTGGGCCTTGGAGTAATAGCAGTGAAAGCATCCTCCAAATTCACCAGATCTCCAGAGCTTGAGCCTCACCATCGAATGCAATTTAGTTTCAGACCAACGACACTCTTTTTTTTTTCTGAGGGGATTCAGTCAACGAATTTTAGGCTTCACCCACAGGGCGTATATGCAGTTTAGATGCTGCAAACATGAAAGCTTTTAACTAGTAAAAACAACCATGGGGTAGGGGGTTACACCAACTCTGACATATAAGAGACTTAAGAAAAACGACATGAACAAATAGAAACTAATTCAATTTTTACACTATACGCGAGATTACACACAATCATGATTGAATATCTGGCAATTTTCATGTCTTAAATTCTACTCTTCATTTGCCTTCTTGACCGACGTCCACTGCTTAGGCCATACACACTACCGTACATTGACATTGAACAGCGATGGGTGATTATCCACAAGAAATCTTCATCTTTCAAAAAAAAATAGCTGAAAAAATAAATCAGATAGAAAAATAAAAGCGAGAGAGAGAGAGAGAGAGAGAGAGAGAGAGAGAGAGAGAGAGAGAGAGAGAGATCAGTAAGAACAACAACAAAATTGGACTACTTTGCTCTTGCTGAGTTTAACTTCATCCTTCCTCTTCGGACGCCCACATCTATCAACCCCATCTTTTCCCTTCCTTCTCGCCTCCAAAACCTCTGTTTCCCACCCTACCCAAACCAACAGCCCTCTCTCCTAACCCTTCCAAGACCAAACAGACACTCTAATTCAGATGACACTCAATTGCACCATTGCTTTGAAAAAGCCATAGAGAGAAAGAGTGGCCGCAGGCACTGGTCTAGGGCGACGGTCAAGCCAAGATCGGCTGGCATCGTAGATTAGCAGGCCTTAGTAAACCAATTAAGAGACACTATAGCGTCGCTTGTACCTCCCACTGGTACCTCTTCAGTATTCCTTCCTACTCATCAAGAACTAAGTTCTTTACTCGTCTTTTTTTAGATTGTCCAGAATGGTCAGTCGACCAGTCCAGCCCTATTTCCATTATACTATCAAAGAAAAAGTAAATGGATTCCTGCTACTAAGTTCTTTGGAAGTTATAATCTACTGAAAGGTTTGACGCAAAATCGTTTTAGCGTTATTAGTATCTGTTATTCTATCGTGTGATTCCATCTTTTTATTTCTGTATCCCTTTCTCATTATTTTTCTTTTTCTTTTTATTCTTTCTTCCCACCGTTTTTTATAGGATACGCCTGGTAATTGAGAACAAATTATACTAAAAGAATATAAAAAATAAATAAATAAATCTATTCAATGGGCGAAACATTTGTATATTTGAAAAAAAAAATCACCCTTTCAGCGGGGCTAGGGATATATCATAGGCTATATCCTCTGAAGAGAGGTAAGACCCCACACCAGAAAAAGTGGTGTTTTGAATATGAAACTAAACTGCATTTGACGGTGAGGCTCCTGTTCTAGAGATTTTGAGAGTATGAAGTACCCCTTCATTGCAATTACTCTCTGTTTCACTCATTCAGAATGGTAAAAACTGTTAGGGTCCCATTTGTGAGTCAAATGTTTCAGAATTGTTCTTATTATTTAGGAATACTTGATACCGTATAACTATTGATTATTTTCTATTATGAATATTTACTTGAAGCCATTATTGTTTATTCAGGATTATTATTAATTACTTAAAACTATATAACTGTATACGAACTCATGATTGTTATAAACTCGAAATAGTTACTTGAAGCCATATAATCATTAAAATAAGTTAGGAATACTTTAAACCACATAACTTGAAGCAATACAACCGTGTGAAAATTGTTTGTATTAAATATGAATTCTCCACATCATATAATTGTTGCAAAATAAACTCTTTTATGAAGCAACACAAAATTGTAAATATGTAATGTACAATGAACGCAATTCCCTAACTTCTTGGCATTAGATAACGCTTGACACGTTGTCATGCCAACAAAATCAATCAATCAGTCAATAAATCAATCAAAAACAAATCTGTAGGCATGTTCAACTTGGAATAAGAAAAAAAAAAGGAAAAGGCTATTTTTAAAAATGGCTGAGCCTCAAAACGAACTCAAGATCATGACAAGATTATATGGCTTGCATTTATGGAATGAAAAGAAAATAAAGTAACTCCTCATTGTAACCCTTATACTGTAGTAGTTGGTTGGTTGGTTGGGTTTTATGGCATATTAACCTTTGTATGCTATTTAATGCCAAATCCATTTTTATAAAAATAAGCAGTTCTATTTCAAACAGTTCAGTTAAGTATGAGTACATAGTTTAAGTGTCAAAAACATTCCTATTTCAAGCATTCAGTTTAGTCAAACAGTTCTAATTCAGCTAATTCAGTTTAGTATAAATATAGATTTACTTTACACACAGTTAAATGTCAAAACAGTTCTATATTAAACAATTCAGTTTAGTGTAAGTAGAGTTTCAATGTCAAAAACAATTCCATTTCAAACAATTCAATCTAGCATAAGTACGCAGTTTAAATGTAAGTACACAGTTTAATTGTCAAAAACATTTCCATTTCAAGCTATTCAGTTTCGTCAGACAGTTCTAATTCAAACAATTCAGTTCAGCATAAGTATGAAGTTTAGTTCTACTTAACCCATAGATAGGGCCCTATCAGGTGCTACCATTCACGGCCAGAGTGGACCTAGGAACAATGGCAATGAAGAGGTGCTCCGCATTCCCCCAAACCCCAGCACCACTGGAACCTCACCACCAGATTGTTTAGTCTCATATCCAGGACACTCGTTGCGAGAGGGTCTTCCCTTCTGCAGAGGTGCAGACTATGTATTCTACAGCCCAAGCCGACTGAACCATACAGAGTTAAATGTCAAAACAATTTTATTTCAGATAATTCAGTTTAGCATAAGTACACAGTTTAGAAATCAAAACGGTTTTATTTCAAGCAATTCAGTTTAGCATAAGTACGCAATTTAAATGTCAAAACAGTTCTATTTTAAACATTTCAATTTAGAATAAATACGCAGTTTAAATGCAAAAAACCCCCCCAGTTAACTCAAGAAACCATCGTTTAATTCTATTTAACCCATAGATAGGATCCTTATCAGGTGCTACCACTACGGGCCAGAGTGGACCTGGGAGCGATGGCAATAAAGGGGTACTCCACATTCCTCAAAGCTCTAGCATTACTGGAGCCTCACCATCAGATTGTTTAGTGTCAAATTCAGGACACTCGTTGTGGGGGGGGGGAAATATTTACAATGAGAGCTGATGTGCT
This sequence comes from Sepioteuthis lessoniana, assembly GCA_963585895.1. Lineage (NCBI taxonomy): Eukaryota > Metazoa > Mollusca > Cephalopoda > Myopsida > Loliginidae > Sepioteuthis > Sepioteuthis lessoniana. The sequence continues at coordinate 64,683,159 of OY757940.1, read as the reverse complement.
AAGAATTCAATACTACACCCACTTAACCTGCTGACTCATATAATAAAAGCCTGTGTATTTGATTGAGAGAGATTTCATTTCGCTTAGTTCAAAGTTTGCGGATATTTCGAAAGCGCATATCCACATTAACAATGATCTTTAAAAATAAAAAAATTCCTATACGTTCCCAAAGGAATCTTTAGAGTTACTGATATGTATTGATATAATAATTGTTTTAAAACAAATTGTTTAAAATTTGGGGTTTTTTTGTCGAACAAATTCAATAAATTTTTCCCCTACGTATATTACGTAAGTAGAAAATGAAAATGATAAATGCGATTTTTTCACTATTTCTTAAATCTCCAGCAACCGCACCAAAAATAATGCAGGCTGTTCCTAAGTCGTCACAAATTTAAGTACTGAACTGTATTATCTTTGCTTAACTTCGATGAACCTGGACGGAGCCAATGGTTTTAGTATGACTTCACAGTAGGTTATTGAATTACATAGAATAGCTTCTCTATTATTATCATTATTATTCCCAAAGCGTTTCCTGCTGTTTTTGTCACCCATTTTAGTAATGAAAAAAGCTTGTCACAGCTTAACTTCGGAGAAATGGTTGGAATCGGTTCTTAATGCTTGATCTGTCTGTAATTCATGGGATTATAGGAACTTGTTTGTCTGTTATTATAATTTCTTAAGCTTTGCTTAGTCAGATACAGAGGCTGCTTACCATTCCTGCTCTTTGTAAGTGGTCGTCTATTTGAATTGTGAACATTCTCATCACGGCTTAATTTTGGTTATATGAATGAAACCACTGATTTAACTGCAATCCATATTTGACTATCGGCATTTGCTTGTCAATTATCATTATTCCAGCCCAGTCGACTGAGCCTGTAGAGTACACCGATTGCATCACTGCAGAGTGTTAAGACCCTACCAACGAGTATCCTGGATATGACATTAAACAATCTAATAGCGATGTTCTAGTAACGCTGGAGCTTTGGGGAATGTGGGGTACCCATTCATTGCCATCGCTCCCGGATCTACACTGACCCGGTTAGGTAGTACTTGATTGGGCCCTATCTATGGATTAAATAGAACAAGTTGACATTTAAACTGGAGGCAAACAAATAACTTATGCTAATTGGGATTGTTTTAGACATTTAACTGAGTGTATCTAAAAAAAATTGTTTACAAATCATACATTTAATATATATGCAAAAAATATTTCGGCATTGAATAAAAAACAATGGTTGATATGCCATAAAACCAAACCAAACCAAAAAACAAAAAACAAAAACAAAAAAAAACCAAACTCATTATTCGTTCAGATTTGCTTCATCTGGTACACAGTACCAGAGGTTTCTAAGCCGTCACCGTTATAGGGTACTTTAAGCATTATTTAACCGTAAGTCGTAGACTTATAAATGCTTGCTTGTTTGTAATACTTATGATTACATGAATTAGGGGAATTATTTTATTAAATCGGTATGAGATAATAAAACTAAACTCAAAGGATCTTTTCGACCGGCAAATTTTCAATAGTTACACTGGAAACGATTCAAAGTAAAATTCTTTAACATTTGGGGAATATTTCATATATACACGCACATAAAAAAAAAAAAAGAGAGGAGGTTGAGACTACCCCCACCCTCAGTTCTTAAGTTTCTCACTAACTTCCCCAAACAGACAAAGATTATCAAATTAAAACTGATACTTACATAATCTTACACGTACCTCATGGTGCTAATAGCAGCTATTAGTTGTAGTAGTAGTAGTAGTAGTAGTAGTAGTAGTAGTAGTAGTAGTAGTAAGTAGTAATCAACTTAAAAAAATGAATTTGTAGATCATTGCTTAACTTAGCTGATATTATGGTTGATATAGTGTTTTAAGCATTGTAATTCTTTAGATTATCGTCACCATCGGGGGAAGTGACTTTCTATTGTGTACTCCTACGCACGGACACACTAGTGTTGACTTTCAAGCGAAGACTTACAATCTGTACGAATACTAATGATGATTAGTACTTGTTTATTAATTATTTTTATTTATTAAGCTTTACTCAGTTTGGTATACTACGAACGGTACTTACTGTTGCTTAGGGGTTATCCTTTTAAGTACTGAACAAGCTAAACAATGCTTAACTTTGGTGTTACGGAAAGCGATTTTAGCGTGACATCATCGTAAGTCATCGGATTATAGGTACTTTGCTAGTCTTGCTATATCTTTTGTTAAACACATTTGGTTTTTATGGATAAATCTTAATTTTCTCTTTTATCGTAACTTTTTAGTATTTTGATAATCTACTGTGATTTTGTATTCTTTCTTTCTATTTCTTTCTTCTTTTTTCGTTTCTTTCTAATTTACAAATGATTCCTTAACAGAAGTTAATTCTAACCAAACAGTCATTTCTCATTTACAGAAGTTGAGAGGCTGAAATACATGTAAACACTAAACAAAGACTGATATTCTTTGTCCCGCTGATACCGTTCGTCTATTCTAGACAGCAAACCTCACTTTGTATTCACAAAAGCTTTGACCTTAAACTTGAATTTTAATGCACAGTCTCGTGGAATAGAGAATTCTATTTGATTGCTCTTGGTCAGTTTGCTCATCACTGGACAATTGTGTTTCGAGTGCTTATCGACAAATGCATAATTCTGGACAATCACCATGTACTGCTGTGTCAGCCATATTTGTCCATGTTCGAAAGCTTTTATGTTTCATTTGTGTTCTTTGTTATGATTTTGATGTTATTTTCCTTATTTTTTGTTTGTGTCTTTTTTATCGATGTATGCTAAGAATAGACAAGTGCTTCTATAAGGATGTAGAGTATAAGAAAATCACTTATCTTACACGTTTGGATTCATTTAAATCAAAGAGCGACGAAATTAAAAAACAGGTAAAAAACATAAATCCAAGAAGTGATGTCGACAGACTTTGTATATGTATTTATGGCGGGAAATGATCCTTTCCACACAACTTCATCTTAGGTCAGGGGATAATAGATACTAGCCTATCTTATGACTATTCACAAAGCTTTGCTTAGTTTTTACACTAGCCGCCAGGTGCTTCCTGTATTTGTAGATTTTAAGTGGTCACTCTTCTGAGTACTTTAGAAACATGTTGCGACTTTACTTGTAATTTACTTGGATTTACCAAGTTTTGCGCATTGACTTCTCGTTGTTTATCGTAACTACAGTTTTTAAGTGGTTACTCATTTAAGTACTGAACAGGCACATCACTGCTTAACTTCTGTGATATGAATGGGACTGGTGGTTTTTAACCTATTCGATTATAGGTACTTGATTTTCTCCTATTATTTAACTTTGCTTAATCTAGCACACTGTTATCATGCTGTTGTTTGTAAAGATTTGCCTATTTAAGCATTGAACAGGCTCAACGATAGTTAACTTCAGAATTGATACTTTACGCGCGATTTGACTTTAGTTCATTGTAATATGTGTCCTTACTTATCTATTATTATCAATTAAATAAGCTACTATTTTTGACTGGTCACCCATTTACGTACTGAACAGACTCAACCGAGACGTGATGTCGATAGATTGTATGTATATATTCACTCACACTCTCCGCTTCGTTTAGAATGTAACACCACTTCAATTATTCTGAAGAGCACAGTGGGTTTTGATTGAAAGTTTCACTTCTCCTCAATTGGTTGCCTTATCTAGTGTAAATAACACTTTCTCATTATTTTTGTATAACAAAGGTAGACTAGAAGAATTCATACCTTTCCCAAGAGCATCAGCATGAAGAATTTGAAATCATCGTACAGATTCCATTTTCTGCTATGTTACCCGTTATACCAAACCTGCCCCACCCTCAGAAAACTGTATGTAAAAAAAAGATCAAGGCGATGTAAGAATTCTCTGCTATCATAACCTTGAGAATGACACAAGGGTTTATTCTCATAAAATCAAAACCTTCAAGCAAAATTAGGAAAATTACTTAGGAAAATAATCACAGCAGATACAATAAACTCAATAACACCGATGGATAAAGCAAATTTTTAGCTACAGAACACTATTTCGATAGTCACTGTCATTGTCTATTTACGTCATCCACCAACGGCTGACTGGCATTTGGAGAAAGACGGTCTGAAAGTAATGTTGGGTTGATGTTGGTTGATTTCACACCATTTCAACCATTGTTGAGTTATTTCATACCAAGATCAGTTAAACAATTATAGTCTTCAATTATGTTTAGTAAATGTGGTGCGTTTAGTGTAAGAGCTACCATCATTAAAATGAAATTGGTGGCTCGAGATCAAATCTTGAACAAGTCTGTCAGATTTCACTTTGTGCTAATTCCCTTGGGAAAAGCATGAATCTACTTTTCTCCCCGCATCGATGGGTAAATATTTGGGCAGACTGGCAACTTTACTCTTGGCTACTATAGGAGAAGGAAAACACAGAATTCAAACGAACTGTACTCTGCTTGAAAATTATGTCCTATTCTGCTAGTAAAGATGAAGTTGGGTTGATGAACACCATAAAAATGTATCTTCATAATCATCTTAAACAGGTAAAGACTTCATAATCTCAAAATGATCCATCTGACCATGGAAGTAAAGTCAATAAAAGAGTGATTCCACTTTCTTCCGATCATCAGAAAAAATAACTGATCAATATTACTTCAACGCCAAAGTTGATGAAAGGAGAACAGAAGAGTATCCTTAATTTGTTTCTGTCGAGTCGTTTGGAACATTAGAATTCGCTAACTGCATGTCTGCAGATGGGTAAGACCTCTTAAATGGGTGTCCTGGATATGACACTATCGGATCGTGAGTCCTGGATCTTTGAAGAACGTGGAGTAACCCATTATTACAATTACACCAGGTCCACTCTGACTCAGAGTGATAGTATCTATTAAGGTTCTAACTATTGGTTAAATAAAACTTTAATTATTTACTCTCCGGGAACCATTTTACTGTAACAAATAGAAATGTTAGAGTTAAATAGCAATATATTAAACCATTTAACTCTGCGTAAAAAAATAAACACTGGCTCGAGTAAAAATTGTTTCCTCGAAATTATTTGTTTACAAATCAAATAGATTTAATACATGGGTAAAACAGAATTTGACATTAAATAACCTACAAGTGTTTATATGCCTTAAAACAAAACCAACCAATCAGCCTTAATTTGTCTTCTTTTTTTTTTCATTTTGCAAATTTGTTTTATGTTCCTTGGTCCCGCAAAATACCCAGTATTTTGCTCTAACATTATTCTTTCAGTAGTGCTGAGCCACCCAATTAACATTAAAGAAAAACTACAGATACAAAACTACATTAACAACACTAAACTAGAGTATTTTTTAGAGTAAACTCATAAGAACTGCATTTATCATTTGTCTAAATTTCTGTGAAGAAGCTAGATAACTTTTATTATTGAGTATATTCGGATTATCGTCTGTGTCTTTATTGTTATATTCACTACGTTCCGGCAGTCAGGACTGAAACTGCAACCTCTATATGATTTCACTAAGAAGGCATTTAACCAAATGCCTGTATCTGTAATGACATGTATCCTGCTGGACACATGGCATAACGGATATATCCATTTACGTATAAGACATGCAACCAGAAGTTATCAAGACTGAAATTTAAAGTTTTTCTGATAGATTTTAACTTGTCTAGTGTTATTTTATTCGTAGAAGTTAGTGTTATATACTGGCAGAACAAAACTCTAATATATAAATATATCATCTCTTTTTGAAGCAATAGTAGAAATTAGTTGTGTGAGGAGAGAGAGAGAGAGAGAGAGAGAGAGTCAGGAACCGTTGAGATTTACATCAGGTCGATATACGAAAACTTCAGAGAGCCTACCTCCACGAGACTGGAACAAGACCAACTTAAAACATTTAATCATCTTCTTTTCTTCTTTATTCTCCCTCTACAAGGCCGGTATAGGTCAATTCACCAGACAGGTTTCCGCTAGGTTCTCATATTTTTTCTTGGATCATACTCGCTTTCAACATTAGCGAGTATTGTACATTTAGACTTTTCTCAACATCTCAGCCCGGAGCCGTTTGGCCCTGTGCTGGAACAGCGCCCTGAGGGTATGATGTCTAGCCTCACTGCCCACTGCCTCGTAGTTGAAAACTTCCGTCGTTATATATTTTTCTGACACCCACTCACCTCATAGTACTCTTCCTACCGGCATCCAAGCATGAAATTCATGTGGTATTTTTGCTGTATTTTGTCTTCCTTAAAACACTGGTACATCTAATTTTAGAAATCCACGAACTTACACTGCCTGTCAAAGATCAAACATTGAGTAATTGCGTTCTTTCTACGTTCATATTCATATTTTTGCATAAGAATGTTTTTTCGGAGAGAGTCCAATCAAATACGAATAATCTTAAACAGATCTATTGACCACTAGATCGGAACATTGCAGGATGCTAGCACTCTGGCGCAGAGGGGAACTGGAAGTAATGGCCATTAAAGGGTACTTCACACTTACCAGACTTCCAGAATTGGAACCTCACCATCAAATACAGCTTAGTTTCATACCCACGTTACTTCTTTTTTGGACAGGGTCTTATTCTTCAGAATATTCTAACCCCGTCGACTGGGCGGTATTTTGAGAAGAGTTCATATAGAAAAGATTAACATGATGGTGAAATAGGACTTGATATCTATAGACTTGCATTTATCTATTAAATGGTTTTATCATACTGTTCTGAAGCTTAACAGAGAAATTGATCTTGTATTTCATCAACTCGACGCAACTAATCACATATGTAATAATCTAAGATTATTTAGCTGAATGCAATTTCTGACCGACAAACTTAAACTGAATGTTTTCACACTGGATCAAAGTATTGATTAGCTGACTTTCTGTTAGGTTTGCCAAACAGAAAAAAAATATCAGTTTCATTATTTTATTGACAGATTCCACTGATGAAATGATGGCAGATCCAAGCAATTATATTTGACCACATTGTATAAAAATAAATAGATAAAAATAAATACAAAAATACAAGATATTTGGCGTGATTTGTGACAAAGGAAATTATCGTTTGGATATTATCTAATTTGTTAATATAATTTAATAATTAAAGTTTCCCCCAACGATTCGTTAATATCTATTTACTTTTGTCCGCATCTGTTATTTTCTTTCTTTCTTTCTTTCTTTCTTTCTTTCTTTCTTTCTTTCTTTCTTGTTCCCGATCTCCACATTCCAAGCCGTGCCTGGACGTGAAAAGAACCAAACTGTACGAAAACCAATCAGTCGAGCAAGAACAACGCCAAGCAGTCGAGCGTATCGAAGCATGACATGATACAATCGAGGGACAAGGCAAGAGACATTGGTTTTAAGGGTTGTCCGGAAGGCAGAGCCATTATAAATTGTAACAATATATCTTTGTTTACCAGTTAGGTGCTGTTGATAATGGTGATGATGGTGATGTTGATGGTGTCTGAAGAGACACAAAACAGAAAACGAAATGAAGAAGTTTGTGTGTGTGTGTGTGTGTGTGTGAGAGAGAGAGAGAGAGAGAGAGGAAGAATGAAAATAAACACTGGACAATAAATAAATAAATAAACATATTAAAATAATTAAGGAATACACTGAAAGATGTTGGACATGAAAGAAAGAAAGAAAGAAAGAAAGAAAGAAAGAAAGAAATTACGAGGAAAAATAACTTTAAAAAATGAAGGAGAAAGAAAGAAAGAAAAGAATTTAATATGTTTCAGGAAAGAAAATACGTAAATGAAGGAGAAAGAAAGAAAGAAAGAAAGGAAGAAAGAAAGAAAGAAATGCATAGAAAATATTCAAAAAGTAGTAGCAGGAAAGAACATTCAAAATAAAGGAGAACGAAAGAAAGAAAGCAGGAATAAAAGACAAACAAAATTAATGAAAGAATTAAGAAAAGTAAAGAAAGAAATAGATAATAATTGAAATAGAAATAAAAAAATTGAAGAAAGATAGGAAAGGCTCCATAGAAAGAAAAATGTGATAAAAGAAAGTAAGGAAGAAAAATGTGATAATAGAAAGTAAGGAAGAAGAGAAGGAAGAAAGGAAGTACGGAGAAAAAGAATAAAAAGAAAGGTAGAAAATAGATGAATAATGAAAGAAGGAAACAGTTTCTATGGAAAGAAATAAGATAAAAAGAAAGGAAAGTAGAAAGAAAGCCAGTAAGATAGAGAGAAGAACAAAATAAAACAAACAAACAAACAAACAAAAGAAGAAAAGTATATCTTTTAAAGATTTGAAAGACGTTAGGAAGGAATAAAGAAATTGCGAAATAAAATGAACAAAAATAATACAGAAAAGAACAAAAGAAAGAAAAAATGAAAAAAAAAGTAACTGTATCTCATGAGGAAAATACAAAACGAAACATAAAAATATGAAGTAAAGTAATCAAAAAAGAATTGAAAAAATAAGATTAACCAAGTGAAAACGAGTGAAAATGGAGGGAATGCAAAAGAGCGTTATATATATATATATATATATATATATATATATATATATATATATATATATACATTAAAAATGTGCGTATGTGTGTGTGTATGTGTGTGTGTGTAGAATAGATAGATAGATAGATAGAGAGAGAGAGAGAGAGAGAGAGAGAGAGAGAGAGAGAGAGAGAGAAAATAGAAAACAGAAAATAGAAACGATATCAAGAAAAAACAAACTATCTGGAAGACGAAAGAAAATTGTATGCAAGATGAATAACATTTTTCGGTCCGTCAAGCATAAAAAAACACTGAACAAAAATGTATAAAATTGGCAAATGAAGAAATAATAATGATAATAATAATAATAATATGAAATAAAAAGGCAAAAATGGTCAGACTTTCTTACAAGTCCATTCAATCTCGAAAAAGAAGACAAAAAACAACAAAAATAAAATAAAATAAACTCTCGAAAAAAGCTATTCTACTCTCCAAAATATCATAAACCTGCACCAAACTGTTCTTCCTCACTCCTAAACTGAAAAAAAAAAGAAATCTATCCTGCATCCTATTCACCAGCCATTACTTCCGTGAAACTAGCCACCGCCATAAAATGTATAAATAAATTCTTCAAGTAAAAAAAAGACAAAAATACACAATGAAATGAAATAAAAAAATGCACCAATACCACAAAAAAAAAAAAAAAAGAAAAGAAAAGAAAAAACAATTCTTCACGGACAGCTTGTTATCATTTATCTTGCGACTTTTTTGTTCGATGACCTCGATGGACTTTGGCCGATTTTCTCTCTGTCGCCCACGCACGCTCTCTGGACAAACAAAGAGTCCAGGCTGTGGTTTATAGAAAAGAACGGAAAAAATTAAATAAATTAAAAGATAATGTAAAAAATGAAACGATCATCATCATCCTCATCATCATCAAAATAATAATAATAATAATAATAATAATAATAATAATAATAATAAGAAGAAGAAGAAGAAGAAGAAGAAGAAGAAGAAATTTAGGACATTGTACTTTTATCAGAGTTGACACAGAGGGCTTTTAACATTGAACGCACCAGACAGATTCGTTGTTTGTGCATAGAAATTGTGAACAAAACTTTTTATGAAATAGCCCTATACTATTGGCTCTAATTTCTGGCCTCTGATAGTCCTTTCTTTCTGGTTATCAGTGTTTTTCTTTTAATAGGAAATCGTTCACAATGCATTTATTGAGTGTTTTTTGTAATAGTTAGTAGCGTATTCATATTATTCATTTAGTAGTCTTAATCTCTCCATAACGCTGTCCACCCAAATATTTTCCCTATTTTCAATGCATTTCTATTGTAATATACAATTCCCTTCAGAGTAAAATTATTTGCATTGCTTTTTTTTATTGTAAAACCATTAATGTGTTTCTATATACGAGATACAATCTTAAAGCGTTAAGCGATTTTAAATGATTGATTTTAACAACATGTCAACCAACTTAGAGTTATATTTTGACTTGAGGTTAGGAAATTGTCTTCTTTTTCGTTAATATTTAGATTTTTTTTGAGTTGTTTCTTTAGAGTTCTTTTTTCGGTAGAGTCTTATCGAATACGAAATCTATTTGTCCCATCGATGCTACTTCCGAGTCAAAATGGTCCTTGGGAGTAATGGCAAAGAAGGAGTAATCTCCAACCAAAGTTCCAGAACTGGGGCCTCAGGACTAGATCCATTTTTGTGTTCTACTCACGACACTCTTTTTTTTATGGGGATGCCGCTGCAGAGAATAAAATCGCCGACAAGTTAGTTGAACAAAAATGAAAACTTACGTCAAAATGAACTACAGATAGAAGAACATGGCCAACAGTGACAACAACAATTAGAATAAATGAAATAGAAATACAGATCAAAATAATGAAGTAAGTCAACAACAAAAGCAAGATTTATTGATTGCAGGTGATTGAAGAGTGAAAAGGTGCGATTACACATGGACATATCAACTTCTTTAATTCCAGACGCTGCCATTTTCTCTTATTGAAAGATTTGACAGTATGAAGGATACAATTTCTACGCTACATTACAGAACAGAAAATTATCGCAAATCCAACGGACATTGCTGCAATTTTTCGTTACACAATGCTTTGCTCTTCAAACTTAGTTTACTTTCATCCATTGATTTGTAACACAGTAAAAGTTGAAATATGTCTTTTTTACCTTATCTTTCTATCTATCTATCTATCTATCTGTGGTGTAAAAGGGTCTCAAAGAAAGTTGGTAAAAACAAAGACGAGATGAAGTGATGACGACGAATTCATACCAGGAAAAGGGTAAAAAGTCAGACACGTGTTTACAAAAAATATCACTCACTTTACTATTGTTCTTTCAACCTCCCAATCAACCGGTCTAAAAAAAAGCAAAAAAAAACAAAAAAAAACGGAGAGACGTGAAGCGAAAACCTCGTATCAATGAAAGAAAGATTATATTGTTGTATAAATTGTCGTCCATCCCAGTTGTTTTGGAGGCGTTTTCCCTAGGCCCGAAATTTAAGAAATTCCTTTTCTTCTACCGGTTATTCCCAAACTCCCCATTTTCAAAACCTCCACATCTCGTAGCCAACAACTGCAAGAGTTATTGAGGTTGATCCTTTGTTGTCGGTGGTTCAATGATTAAAGCGCTGAACTGCGGAATCGAAATAAGCGAGTTCGAATTCCAGTCGCGCCCTTATGTTCACTTTCTGACAAATACCCTGAGGAAATGTATGAACCCTCTTATCTATGGGTTAAATAGCACCACTACTGCTCTTGTCAAGTGTGGATTTGGCATTAAATAACCCAAGAAGGTTGATATGCCATTAAAAACAACAAATAAACAAACAAGCTGACTTGAGTTGAGTACATTGGAAACTCAAGTCTTGTTAAGACAACCAGTCTTAGAGAGGGAAGGTGTAAATTCAAACTGACTGTACTCCGCTTAAAAATCGTTCTTTCGTTAAATTCAGATCGTGGCGGAAGAGATGGTTCGTAAGGAAATTGACTTGAAGAACAGTATTTAAATCCTGGACGTGGTTGATTTCGTTTCACTTTCAGGAGAATTGATATTGCATAATTCACCTTTATTCTGTAATCAACTCATGAAAAAATGTGGCATTCATACGTCGGCATTCATCTTTATGAAACATTATCTGCGTTGGTAGTCCATCTTTTAACTGAAATGATGAGTCCTCTTTCGGCTTGATCAATAGAATTATCTATCTTACACACACACACACACACACATATATATATATATATATATATATATCAAATTCCTCCGAACAAGTAGGATGCTACAAAAGGTCAATTTTTAGCGGAATTTTACAGGTTGGAATTCAGAATTTTCCATCTTCTTAATCGGTTACCATACCAAAGTTAAAGAACACAGGCTTACCTACTATTTACCCATAGCTGGAGAGATGAGAGTTTGTTTCAAGTGTATCCCAAGAGTATTTGTGCTTCGTGAAATGCAATCTTGTCCAAGATTTGTTCTTGGGTGGCCGTGTTTATTTCCAATGACGGTAACCATTATACAACCATGGGTATGTATGCTCACACACACACACCCACACACATATGTTTTTTTCATGGTTTTTGAAAGAGGACATACTGTCGATCAGTCCCTGGTTGGAATATTAGATGTGAATAAAAAATTTAATGTCAATTTACTAATAGTGATGATATATAGACGTCTAGATTTCAGCTAGAAACCATAAATTTGGGAAAAAATCTGTCACGATTATTTTCAACATTGAACAACTTATGTAATAAAGTAATTATACCAATCTTTCAAAACTGCTTTATATGGAGAATGTTGCGCTTGTATTATATAGTATTTCGCCTAAAACTGCCGATCAAAAATATATATCAGTTTTTTTTTTTCTGATACTTTGAGATAAATGTGATGATGCCTTGACAGTAGTCGTGACATTTAGTCACCTACACTTCATAACAGAGATTTTTCAGTTATTCACCAGGCTTCATTTAAATTTTAGATTTCAAAATAAAATTAATTACCAGTTCAGTTTTGATCCAAATCACGTATATAATAACAATATGATTTTTGTTTGCCTGTAAGTTCAAAAAATGTAGAAAAAAATAGTTAAATTGTGCGAGATTTTATTTTTGCATATTAAACTGGTTTATCTAACTCATAGAATAAAGTAATTTCACATCCAATTTTCAATCTATTGATCATAATATACATTTGCGTTTGTGCTCACTTCGATCGTTATTATTTACCAAGGAGAATAGATATTGAATTCTAATCCTTGAATTCTTTGATTTTTTTAGTTTTCGGTGGATGAATGTATTTTTCTCACGTTTTATTAATTTGCTAAAGTGTCATTGTCAAATATTTACCTACTCAGAACCTTTAATGGCAACTGTGGTTACTTGGAACTGTGAATCACTTCTTCAATTAATATATTAGATGTATATTAAAATAAGATTAAGCAAACAAAACAGGCATACATGAAAATAGGCTTCTTTTACAATTCTTCCGGCACTTCTATATACATGGTCCGTTTGAAAAGAAACGGGGCTGTACGTACTCAGTGACCAACGGGAGAAACAGTGATAAGCTGATTGAATTATAATCTAAGAAAAAATCTTTGAGGTATATAAATATCATTTTAGCTTTCTGTAGCCTTTGTCATTTTTTCACATGCTTTTGTTAAAATCACTTTTTCTGGTAATTCAGCTCAAAGAATAGAGGAACGAATAAACTTGAAATGTTTGATCCAGTTCGAGAAAACTCCGTTACAAACGCTTAAAATAATTCTCCAAGTGTATGAAGAAATCACCATGTCGTTCTCTCGTGTTTTCAAGAGGAGAAGATATTGAAAGAGAGTCGCATTAAGGTGAAAGATGACTTCAGGAGCGGGAGGCCTTCAACAAGCACAGTGGTCTCTATCATGCGGATAAGGCAGTTGGTGTGTAGCGATCATCAGCTGGATTGGATAAAACAGTGTTTGGATGATCAGCACCAAAAATCGAGGCATGTCTGAAGATTAACAAGACTGAGTGTGCTTAGCATACGGCAGTTCTTGACTGAGAGTAACTTTGCCGGATTGGAACAACCTCCTTATTCACCTAATCATTTTCTATGAGAGTTTTTTCTCCCAAATTTAAGGGGAACATCTATGACACCCATTTTGAAAGTGCGGAGGTCATCTAGTGTGTCCTCACGACCGAGATGAAGAGTATCCCAGAAAAATCCTTCAAGCAGTGCATTTAGAAGCGTGGCAGAGAAAGATGGAACAATGCATTAGACTAATAGGGGGATAATTCTGAAAGGAAAACTGTGCCGTGTGTTTTTTGTTACTGAAATATAGTCTGTGTGACGGCAGTCCTGTTACAAATTTTATACATCTCGGAAATATACAATTTTTCGAAGTGTACTTGAATGAATCCTTAAATTTCACGCACACATGCACACACACATACTCACACAGATATATATATATATATATATATATATATATATATATATATTTTTTTTTTTTTAAGTGATTTTGACTTTTTCTTATAATCAATGCCGAACTTTTTTCGAAGATATCTAAAGTCTATTGTTCAACTTGCTTCTTGAGTCTTCTGTAATTTAAAGCAGCTTTAGATTCTATTCAGCCAATGTATTACTTGCAATTCTTCAGGATGTAATATTGCCTGATGATTGCAAAAGCGAAAAATCATTAGTTATAAAATGTGGTTATAATTTCTGTATTATACTATCTCATTTGCTCTTTCTCTCTTTATCTCTCTATTTCAGTCTGTCAATCTTTCTCTCTCTGTATATATATGTATGAATGTAAATATATAAACTATGTCACGAAACCTCTTCTGCTTGGGCACACTCCTGGCGAAGGTGTCAAGTATTAAGTCACAACCCTTATATTTATACCCACCATCCAGACAACGCCGAGTGAATTGCTGCTATCAGGTCAGACAATTTTATGGGATGTCACTCTAGCACAATCGAACAGGGGAAGTTGCAACACAGAACATTCGAGCGACCAAAACGACGTGTGTGTGTTTGTGTGAGCCAGAGTGTGTCTACCAGTCTATGATATATTTATAAGAATAAAAACAAATAAAAGATTTCCCAGAAATGAAAGAACAAGAAATATTGTGTACAAAGATGCTCTCAGAAAATAAAGATACTGATTTCTTTTTAAAGCATTTTTTATTTCATTATTGGGAAGTAATTTTTTTTTTTCCTGAGCACCACTGTGTACCTCTATTTGGCGATGATCAGAATTTTGCGACTTTACAACTTTTACTTACGTTTGAATCGATTATCTTCTGCTCGATTTCCTTTCGTTAATTCTCCCCCAAGAAAGCCTTGGAGGAGTCGAATTTTCGTCACAGATTCACATTCTAGCTACCAGTCCATTTTTATTGGCAACGCCCTGTCATTTCAAATCACTGAATGAATAAATAAATAGAGAAACTGAGGGAGACAAGAAAGGGGCTACAGAAGCCTCTGTTAATACATGGGATTTGAAATATGGTATTAATCTTATTAAAGGCGAGTAAATCCACACAAAATCAGCATTCCATCAAATCCAAGATGCATACAAAAATGAATGGACAATGGACTCAAAAAATCTTATCTTTTCTATCTTTAACAAGAATTATTTTTCTTTCTTTCTTTCTTTCTTTCTTTCTTTAAATCATGCATAAGTAGAAGCCGCTCAAAAGTTTATTCTTTCTTTCTTTCTTTCTTTCTGTAAATCCTGCCGTTTTGGAAACTGCTCAGAATTTCATTCATTCTTTATTTCTTGAAAATTGATTTCTTTTACACATTTCTTTGGCATCATATTTTTAATTTATTGATATCTATTTCGGTTAATCTATCTATCTATCTATCTATCTATCTATCTATCTATCTATCTATCTATCCAAAAGTCTCTCTATGTATCTTCTAATCTATTTTCTTACACCTACACGTGCGAGCATATACACACAGAGAAGCATTGATTTATTAAAATCTATCCATCTGTCTCTCAATTCTTTCATTTGTACCATGTGTTTTTTTTAAACTGTCATAATACTTGCCCTTTTTTCTTGAATATATATATATATATATATATATATGTATTTTTGTGTGTGCGCGCGGGTGTGTGTGTTTGTGTGTGTATACGTGTATATATATGTATCTGTTTATTCGATCTTTTAATCCTTGTTTGATCTATCTATCTATCTATCTATCTATCTATCTCAGTTTTCATTATAAGTTTTTATATTTCAGAATTATTGTCTTTGAAAAATTTATTTTTCCAGAAACTTTTTCATCAGTACACACTTTTTTACCCTCCTTCGTTTCTTCATTCTTTTTTTCTTTATTATCAATACTTTGTTCTTTACACCATGCTCTTGACTTTCTTGTGTTGATTTTTTGCTCTTCCTTTCTTGTACATTCTTGTCTTTCTTTCATTTCTTATTTTGCTTCTTTCGTCTTCTTTTTTATCATCTTTAATTCACACGCCTGCCTGAATTAAAGGACATGCACTTCGTCCGATTTCCGCACCTCTAATTCCCGTCTGCGTTCCTTGGTGATGAAGGGAGACGCAAAAAGAGAAGAGACAGCGACGAAGATCGGGATGAGCAAACCGCGTATCTTCAGCCGAAAACGAAGATTAACAACGAAGCACTAACCTATAATTTCTTAATTCATCAAATAAAACTACTTCTTTTCTTTTTTTTTTTCTTGCGTGTATGTGTCCCTTTTGCTCTTTCTTAGCCCATTTCCTTCTCAAAACTTTCTCCGTTTCGTTGTTTTCTTTAGGATTCGTCGTCGTTTTATGTCCTTCTTCAATTTGTATGTCTTTGTGACGCATCAATTCGATTTGTTGATTGCCTTGTTTTCTCTCGTTGTCACTTGTTTTTATACTTTCATTTTTCGTCCTTTCCTCCTGTTTTCTTTTGGTTTAGTTTCGACGTCCATTACTTTCTCATTATCACATATTTTTACATTCATTTACACTTTCTATGCTGTCACCGGCATAACCTTTAGTTCCTTTGCGCTCACGTTTTCTACATATATCTTTAACATTCTTGTACTTTAGCTAACAATTTATAAGTTTTACTTACCAGACTTCCTGCTTTACTACACATTTCTACTTTCACTTCTACTCTCTTTATTTCACTTTAACTTTTTACATTTCACTTTTACTTTCATATCTTTGCTTCAACTTTGAATATTGCACTATTACTTTCACTTTCAATCATTTCCTTTTCTTCCTACTTAGAATTTTTGTCTTTTTTTATTTAATTTCTGCTTTACTCTTTTGCTCTTACTTAGATTATCATTCCCTTGGTCCTACTTTCGTTATCCATCTCTCATTCTTACTTTTCCTTCTTTAACTATCACTCTCTTAATCTTTCTTTCTTGTTTTTATTTTCACTGTCTTACACTTACTTTTATTTACCAGCTTTTACTTTTACTTTCATTCATTCACTTTCACTATGTTATTTCGGTTTATATTTACAGTTTCTTTCTCTTTCTCTACTTTCACTTTCACTCTGTACTTTTTTTTAATCTTTAACTCTTTTTTCACTTTCTGTCTTTTCGTTTTCCGCATGGTATACGTACTTTTATTTTCACTCTTTTACTTTTATTTTTCCACACTCAGTTTTATTATCTTACTTCTTCTTCGTTATTCAGATTGTTCCTCGCTTTCCACTTTTCAATTTAATTTCTTACATTGAAAGTCTTTCCTGCTTATTTTTCTACGTTCACATTTACATTCTTCTTCCTACGTTATTTCTATATTTTTGAGTTCTATTCATATTAACTCTTCTATTCTTTCTTTTTTAATGTTACTCTTTTCTTTTGCTACTTACTTTTTTGTAATATCTTACCCTTTCTTTTCCCTTTTTACTCACAACCTTTTTTCCTCTTAATTCTCTATTTTTTTTATATTTTCAATCTCTTATTTTCTTACTTTCACTTGTAGTTTCTTATTTTTTCTTTATCAATTTAACTTTTAAAATTCAAATTCCATTTTTACTAAATTTCCCTTTGTTTCTTATTTTCACTTTTAATCTTTACAGTTAATATCATAGTCGTTCTTAGTTTTCCATTCTTTATTTTTTCTTCATCTTTTATCTATTTTAAAATCTTTTTTGCGATATTTAATTTTATATCTTATTGCTAATTTTATTTTCAATATGTACATTTTATTTCTTAAATTCATTCTTCACTTTTTAAAGTGGATTTCCTAGAATCTCTTTTATTCTCTTCTTTTCTTATCTTTTATTTTTACTTTCCTATTTTTTCACTCTTACACTCGTCTTTTCTTTTTAATATTTTCGATTTCTTCAAAGATCTTTCTTTCACTCTATTTGTTATAAGTTCAATTTCCATTATCACAACTTTCCAAATTTCCATTTCTCTTTCTTACATTAATTTTCTCTATCTTACTTATTTCTATATTTACTTGTACGCTCTTATTCCTATTTGAGTTTTTATTCCTTACTTTCACTTTCCTAACTTACTTTAATTTACCTTCCTTTCTTTTACTTTCCTTCTCACTTCTATAATTTGCTATCATTTATTCCAACATTTTTGCTTCACTTCTCTTATTGAAACTTCCATTTTCATCTTCTTATTCATATTTTCTTACTGTCACTTACATTGTCTGACTTGTACTTTTATTTTCCTTGTTTTATTTTATCTTTCCTGCATTCATTCATTCTCTCTCACTATTAAGTTCATTTATTCCATCTTCCACTTCTAATTTTCCCCCTCTCACTATCCTTCTCTTACTTGCCTATTTCTTCTTACCTCACTCCTATCTTTCATTTTCGCCATCTTGTTTTAATTTTTCTTATTTTAATTTTGACTTTCTATTATTTTCATTCACACTGACTCTTACTTTCACTGTTATCTTTTGCAATGTCTTTTCTGTGTTTATTTTCACTCTCTTACTGTTACTTTCAGCTTCATATAATCTCTCAATTTCCCTTTCCCATTGTTACATTCATTTTCACTACTTCATACTTACTATTATATATTTACTTTCGCAATTTTACTTCAGTTTCTATTTTAATCTTTCTTTATTTTCGTTTTTACTGTCTAGCTTTCACTTTCACT
The DNA here is from genome assembly GCA_963585895.1 of Sepioteuthis lessoniana. Classification (NCBI taxonomy): domain Eukaryota; kingdom Metazoa; phylum Mollusca; class Cephalopoda; order Myopsida; family Loliginidae; genus Sepioteuthis; species Sepioteuthis lessoniana. The sequence continues at coordinate 64,664,633 of OY757940.1, read as the reverse complement.
TTCACTTCAGTATATCTATTTTAGTTTTGATGCTTTTATGCTTACCTTGTATTTCCAATTTCAATATCTTACTCTTATTTATTCACTTTCACTTTCTCTATCTAATTATATATTTCGTACTTTTGCTTTCATTTACTTTATTTACTTTTGCCTACATCTACACCCACTTTACTCCCATGAAATCTTTGTAGTTTTTCAGTTTAGTTTTCTTAGTTATACTTTGCCAAATTTCTTAAATTTACTCGTACGTTGTTCTTTTTTTAATTCTTTTTTATTTCTCTTAGGCAGTTTTCAGGTTAAATATGACAAGTTTTGATTTTGTTCCATTGCAGTTTTTGTCACAAAGGCGTAGGAAGAGACAAAACCTATTATTTTTCTCCGTTTTATTTTTATTAGTTTGCATTTGCTGTGAGCTTAAATTCATGTGAAACTGTTTTTTAATACTTAGAATAAGATTTCATTTTATTATTTTTTTTTTCTTTTGCTTTCATTAGTATATTTCCTTAATTTGATTCTCTAGTTTTCTTTCTGTCATTCCTTGTATTGATCAGCAAAGATACATAACGATAGATATTAACAAATATAGAAGACCGAAATTGTAGTTTTTCTTTACAATAAATGATTAACACTTTCATATTCATTTTTTTCTTCATATTTTTTTCTTTTATTGAAACATCTTTCTTTTATCATTAGTGCCCTTTTATCACTCATTGTCTTTTTCTGCTATTTTTTACTATGTTTTTCATTTCATTATATTTCACAATATTTTTTCTTTCTTTGTTCTTTATTTCTATTGATTCTTTTTATTTTATTCTACCAACATTTTTCGCTTCTTTTCGTCGTTCGCTCTTTTCTATTTTATCCATTTTATTTTGATCTTTCTTTGTATTTAAATTGTTTCTTTTTAGACAGTTTCAATTTCTTTTCTCAATCATTCATTATTTATTCCACTCATGAATTTTCTTTCTTTCTTTCTTTCTTTCTTTCTTTCTATTTTGCCTTATGTCTCCTTTTTCTCCTTTTTCCTTTTTTATTTCGTTTGATTTCTCTTTTATAGTCTCCCTTTTCCTCCATTTCATATTTTATCATTCGTTCTTTTCCTCTAATTTCCTTTTTTACTTTAATTTAATATTTCTTTCTTTCTTTCTTTCTTTCTTTCTTTCTTTCTTTCTTTAGTGTTTTTTGGCAAACTTTTTCTATTCTTCCTTTCTTTTTTCATTACCACGTCTTTCTTTCGACAACTTCCAATGCATATCCTCGATTCCCTTCTTTCTTTCTTTCTTTCTTTCTTTCTTTTACCAATTCTCTTACTCTCTTTAAACTTTTTCTACAATTCACCCTTTCTATTTTTTCAGGATTGTTTGAAATTGTCTCTTCTATTTGCATTATATATTGTTATATGATTCTTCTTTCTTCTACCAACATCTCGAAAAAAGTTAATCTGAATCTCGTTACTGTTTCATTTTTAACCGATTAGCTTTTTCTCAGGACATTGATAAAAATGTTAATTTTTACAACTGTTTAACATTCTTTTCGAACATTTTTTATTGCTGTCATCTTCATACTCTTTTCTTCTCGGTTATTTTTTTTTCTTTATCGTTTCAGATTATGTCAGATCTCTTACAGTTATGTTAAATAATAGACATTGGTAAGTGTCGACGTTAATTTGATAGAAATTCACTAAAAGTATTAACGTAGGTGTCTGATTGTATAAATAGCTATAGTTATGTATCTATTGTATATATAGCTATAGCTATGTATCCATATGTACACTGCATTCCTTATATACAAACCACAAAATAAAAGTAAGTGTGTACATTTATATGTGCGATTATGCAAAAGAAATTTTTCTCTCTCACTCTATCTCTCTCTCTCTCTCTGTCTATCTCTCTCACTCACGCACAGAAACATGCACACAGAAACACACACATGCATTTATGTATTTGTCGAAAGAGATTGAAAGACAGGAAAATATCTCTTCTCCATTTAGCAAGGGATACATGATAAGGTAGATGGGGTTCTATAGCAAGTCAATCAGTCTAAAAGAGGGACATTTCTGAATTCAAACCGGTTCTTCATAAAAAATGAACTTTTGTCTTATCCTGCAAATGAAACACACACACACACACACACACAAATATATATATATATATATATATATATATATATATATATATATATATATATATATATATATATATATATATATAATGTACATAATAGTGGATCTGTATTTCAAAAATTTGCTGAATAATTATTAAAAGAATGTTGGTTGAAGAGTATTTCACAGCATGATTTCCAATGGCTGAGATTAATAATCCCAATTGTATGGCAGGCATTGAAGATGATTACGTAGAAAAATTCTTCTGTAAAATAAATGCCTCTTTTCTCAAACACACACACACACATACACAGACACACACACAATATATATATATATATATGTGTGTATATTTTTTTTTTCGCCGACTCCGATCACCGCTTTACAATGTTTCATCACAAGTTGATTTTATTCTTATCTAAAGATTAAAAATTACTATTTCCAGAATTATATATAACTAATTTCTACAGCATTGAAACGCAGAAACTCTAATATGTCGTAAACAGCCAGAAAAAAAAAATGAATGTAATTTCCATAAACCGTTGCCGTAAAAATGTTCTTTATTATTATTATTATTATTATTATTATTGCTCTTTTGATAGTTTTTCATACCAGTGTTAGCCGATGGTTTCTCACTGTAATTTGTTAGACACGAAGTCTCCTCAAGTCTCCAGAACTCTCCTCACTATTCTGGTCGATCTTAATAAACCTGTATTTCTGATGGTTATCTTAATCTATTTCCTTATATCTTTTTGAATTTAATTTTCTGCATTACTTATAGTTTCTTACAATTCTTCTTTGGGTTTTTACCAAGATTTTGGGAAGGCAGTGATTTTATATCTTCTATGTATTAATGTTTTCCTACTTCTTTTGAATTATATTTTTCTGTTACATTGATAACATTCCCCGAAGGAGATGCGCAGATAAGCAAAGTGTAGTTTTCTATATTTCATATTGTCTGGAATCGCCAAGTGTCTTGTCAATGTATTTTCTGTCCTTTTCTTGATTATACGCAGGGCTGCCACTACTACTGGCACGGTGGGAATTTCAAGGTGCTACATTTTTTTTTCGATTTCTATTCCCAGGTCTTTATGTCTATTTATTTTATTATATTCTTTGACTGATATGTTATTATCTATTTACTCTGACATATCACTTAAAATTGTAATTTATCATTATTATTATTATTATTATTATTATTATTATTATTATTATTATTATTTACTCCTTTATGGTTTTTCACATCCGTGTTAGCTGATAGTTTTTCACTGGAGTTTGAGTGACAGCAAGTCTCCTCAAGTCTCCAGGACTCGTCTCAGGATTCTGGCCGTTCTTAGCAATGCTGTTGTTTGGATAATCCCTACCCGTCCGCCAACTTCCAAGTCTTCCAGGCCTTTTAATAATCCTTTTGTTAGTGTGCCTGATGCACCAATCACAGTTGGCACAATCGTTACTTTCATGTTCCACAGCTTTTTCAATTCTCTAGCAATGTCGAGGTACTTATCCTTCTTTTCACTTTCCTTCAGATTTATTCTGTGGTCCGCCGGGACAGCAAAGTCTACAATTTTGCAGATTTCTTTTTTTTTTTTTTTGTTGATTATTATGAGATCTGGTCTTCTGGCCGGGATTAGTTGACCCGTATCTAGTTTATCACAACAATGTTAGCTGCTGGTCTTTTACTGGCGTCTAAATGATAGCAAGTTTCTTCAAATCTTAAAGAATCTTCTGATTATTCTAGCCGATCTTACCAATACAGTAGCCTCGATAGACTCGATTCTTCCTCTGATTTCTACTTCCGCTTGTCTTTTTTCTAAGCCTTGGTGGACCGTTCCAAGCGCAGCAAGTACAATGAGAAGATTCACGTTCCGCATATTTTTAAATCTTTCCTAAGACCCAAAGCCTTGCCTATCTTGCCGATTTCTTTTATTTCCATTCTATATTCGATAGGAAGGCAAAATCAACGAGGAGGAAAATTCTCTCTTTTCTTGTTAATTAATTCTTGTAATGGTCTTTCTACCGGGATTACTTAGTAAACTGGATATGTAAAATAATTAAAAACATATAATCATGTAGGGAGACAATAAAAGTCTCCTTTGGATTTGGCAGGCGTGTCCCCTTGATACCTCGTGATTACATGAATATCCAGAATCCATCTCGGTCTTTCTTTTGTCACTGTTCTTTGAACAGTTAAAATATGTCATTTTATATCTGTTATTTGAACAGTAGAAACTTTGTCTCCTCTCTTCGCGATGGGTTTATATCTCACTTCGTCATTGAAACATAAAGCCCATATGGCTATGACCACACAAGACTTTTTACCTATTTTACCCCTTTCATATGCTGTTTGTCTATGGAACAATATGTGCATCTGTCTGGAAACGCTTGTGTATTCTTCTCAAATTTCCTGTATGTATATTATTTATGTATTAAATTTTCTAATGAAGAATTGAACTTATTTTGTCTTTCGTTTGGTTTTAATCTCAGAATCCCAAAGAATTTTCAGAATCGTATTCCTTTGGACGGATTCTTGTTTGTGCTCATACCATTTTGTTGCATGATAAAATTCTAATCTCAATTGCTGATGTGTCGCCTTTCTCCGCCGCTCTTGTCAATCCTTGACTTATTTTACTTTTCTGCGATTTTGTTGCATTTACTTATTATGTGATAAACTGTTTCATTTTTGTCTTCACATAACATATATTGGCTATTCTATTGTGTATATAATTGTTTTTATGATATTGTTTTGAGCAGCTATAAAAGAGATTCAGTTTCTATCTTGAGGTTTTGCTTTCTTAGCCATAACCCGATCTTACCAGTTTGTCACTTGAAGTATCCATACAGTTAGTTTTTCTTCGCATTTCCGTTTTCTAGTTGGGTTTTTCTGTTTACCTTTATGTTGCTACTGCAGTTACTGGATGCTACAATAATTTTTTTTTTTCATTTTTTTAAAAAGTATTCCTTGAGTTACGTTATTTATGCAGCTATGCGATCCTCAAAGATGGTGAGTCCTCTTCTTTCTTCTTTCCTTGATTCATATAGTCTGTCCCTATCATCTTTCGACGTATGCTTTGTTGAGAAAAGAAGAATGACCGGAATGTATATCAAAATGCTGGCATGAAAATAATTTTTACTACGATGTAACCACACTATCGTGATCCCACTGATAAAGAACTGTTTAACAATTAATGAAAATTCAAAAATTAATTCAAAATTTAAGATTCAGTTTTCGAAATATTAGAATGTTTATAATGTTGCCAAAATAAAAGAAACGAAATAATGAAATACATGAAAATAATTTTCACGTTAAAAAATATCGATACACGTGAAAATAATCTAGCTAGTTGAAGGTCAAGATAAGAGAGATTATCAGATTCGAACAGACTGATCTATTGATAGATAGATAAATAGATTGGAAGAGACTGTGATGATATGGATAAAGGGGAATAGCCTGTAATAAATAGATATGGAGAAAGATATATAGGAAACAATATGCCGACGAACTTGAAAATAAGATTGACGAAACGAAATGCCGACATACTTGAAAATAACATTGCTTGTTAAAGGTCAATATAAGAGAACTTATTAGATATGAACAGCTTGAGAAAGAAAGAAAGAAAGAAAGAAAGAAAGAAAAACACACTGAGATTACTGAGGTAGATAGATAAACAGATTGAGGTAAACTGATAGATGATAGATAAGTATTCGAAATTAGCTTAGTCTGGCCTAAGGCCACTTTTTAGGACAGTGTGGGAAAACATCGAAATCGTGCATTGCTCATGGGCTCGATCTTGTCTACCTCACCTATATCATTGCTTATTGTGCCTATGCAACGAGAATGCAAATTTCGCAAAAAATGCTGAGGTCCGTTGGCAACCTACTTAATCTGAGGTCGCCACTCTTCGTATGTTGGACGTACACGTAATCCTCCGTGAACGATGGTTAGCAGGAACTTGCATTATTTTCGTCCTTTTTTTCTTTCTTCTTTTATCCGGACTGGTACTGGGTGATATCAGCAGTGGAGCGACAAATACATACTGATCGGTTGAGGCCTCAAGTGATGGTTGGGGTAAGGGCCGCTGTGGGGTTTCAGTGTGGGAGTTTTGGCTGCGATTTGGAGGTTGAGTGAACCGAGGCCAGTGGTGAAAGAAAAGGTTTGTCAAGCAGTGAGTTCCTTTTAAGCCGATTATGAAGGACTATGCAGGAATAACACTTGTCAACCATTCACAAGCGTCCATGCTATGAATGTTATCTATCTATCTATCTATCTATCTTGTTTGCTTTCTTGTTTGCTAGCTAGTATTTTTATATCTATCTATCTATCTATGCCAATATATTTTGTGGACTTCTATGCTAATTTTCACCATTGAGATTGTCGCCTTTATCACAGCGTTACACGAACGTTAAATACCATCTTCGGCGTACGTGACGACAAGTATATCATTTTTAAGTTAGTTTCCTTGGGAGCTAAGGAAATAACACTTTCAAATATCCCAAATTCTCGTCTGTGGCTCGGGAAGATCATTGCATGTTGTCTTGTGAAAGTTTAAGCTTTGGTTCAAGACAATAGAAGGCGTACATTTCGGGATATGGCCGTGGAACTTAATGTTTCAAGGATAAAACTGTTATTTTCCTTTTAATATAGCACTTTGATTATTTAAAAAAAAACTATTCATAATGTGAAAAGAAGCTACTAGCTGAATTTTGTAGTGAAATTTTCATCGAATAATCCTCCATATAACTGATTACTGGAGAAGCAGTAAGTAAGTTAGAGAGGCAAGAAATACGACTGTGTTAAAGAAAATGCATCATTATTGTGCAAAAAAGATGTTTTTACTTATATTTTTAACGGCAAACTTATTGACGTACCTAAGGATAGATAGATAGATATCAGAGAGATGAATAGTCATCAGAATTCTGATAGAGAGAGAGAGAGAGAGAGAGAGAGAGAGGTAAGACTACACGTGTGTAAGTAATGACAGTTTGCTTTATCAAGGCTAAAGAACTGAGTCTTCTTTACAATTTCTCCCTAGCTGAGGGAAGAACAGATAGGTTCATACATTATCTAAAGGCATTGGCTCGAAGTGAAACGCAAATAGATTAATCAATGATTTGAACTCTGCTCGTTTTTTACGACGATAACCGTTATGATAAGAGTTATTTTTCGTATGCACCTACGTCTTTTAAGTCTATCGGTTTGAAGGAATTAAAACATTCAATAATCCCTCTTGTTTCACAGTCTTTTCTTCTTGGAAGTCCTTGCCAGTGACAAAAGTATTCATGTCGGCATTCCGGAAAATGGAAATTATTTGTCTTGAGAATAGTTATTCGGAGCTATAATTGTGTTTTAAGAATTATTATTCGTTGAACCATATGACTGTTTACAAACAAATGACTATTTTTGTAAGAAATAATTACTTAAAACAAAATGATTATCATAATACTAAAATCCTAAAACTGTGTGCAAATTATTTGTATTTGATAGAAATACTTGATATCACATAACTGTGTGCCAAGCCTCTTAAGATACATAGGACATAGAAAATGTAAATATAAATGTATTACGAATATAATTCCCTAATCTATGGGTATAAAATAACCCTTGATGGATTGACATGCCGTTGCAATCAATAAATCAAAACATTTTTTCATATTGTCGCTATCAGTTCTTCTGGCTTTTTGACATCGATGACAAAACCTGGTGCTTGCGCAAAATGATGATAGGGCTGTAAGGAAACGTCAAGTAGTCAATTCAACGATCGTTATGAAAATATCAGAATTAGTGCCTATTTTCTCATTTTTTTAAAATAATCTGCTATCCGTTATAAGACAAAATGGTTTCAGTGTTGGTTATAAAAGCATATTTTTTCTAGAATTCTTTCCCTTTTTTTCCAAATCATAAATAAGCGAGACATTATATTGAATAAATACAGGACCAAATTGTCTGCCTCGTAATAAGAGCTTAAATACGTTGACTGTATCCCCTGTGAAAGGAAAATAACCCTTCCGACAAAATGGTGTCCTGGATATGACAATAAACTGCATCGGATGACATGACTCTAGCTCTGAAGATCCAGAAACCGTGGAATACCTCTTCAGTCCCATTACTTTTAGGTCCACTCTGAACAAGAGGGGTAGTACATGTTGGAGAATAAGTCATATTCGATCGGACACTGTGAAAGAAGTGAGAGTCCTCCTGGTATGATGATTAATGTAAACGAGTTTACTTTCAGACGATTACCCTCGGGAAATATATGAAATCCTGAATCCCCTCAGTTAGGAAAAGTATGAACCCGCTTTTATCCTCCATATCTATGTGTTAAATAATACCACTATTATTTTTCTACAAAGACTGCATTGGCATTAAATGATCCATGAAGGTGGATATGCCATTAAAACAAAGAAGCAATTATGTAAAAAATGTAAATAACAACACACAATTCTCTAACGCATAAAAAAAAACTCTGACAGGTTAACGTGCCGTTAAAATTAATCAATTGATTCTCCAAATTGTGGTTTTCCCGTCACACACATACACACACACACACACACACACACACACACACACACACACACACACACACACACACACACTCGACCATTGTATATCTGCAATACATGCGCGACCAATGTAAAGATGACAATGCCAAGGTACAGATGACAAATGAATATATATATATATATATATATATATATATATATGTATGTGTGTGTGTATTTGTGTGTGTGTTGCTCATGCAGACTTGTTAGGAACAGTTTCTAACAAAATAAATGAATTACATAAAAAGCGAAGAGAGAACAGGTTAGAGGAAAAGAGAAAATGAAAAAAAGAGAAAGTTAATAAATTGACACAGAGAAAAGTGAAGACGCGTACAAAGAAAGTAAATGAGAGAGAGAGAGAGAGAGAGAGAGAGAATAACATTAACTCTTATGTCTAGCAAACATATTTATCGCAGATTTTATACATAAGCTAACATAATTCTCGTCATAAATGTTGCAATGATTTATGTATGGATCGACATTTCAGCAGGTTTACAAATTCAGTGGATGGTGGAATAGTTGTGTTGGTGAACTGACAACGCTGAAATATCAGTCGATTGAATCCTTTAAAATTATTTGAGTAAACAGATGAAAGAAGGAAGGGAATCATGGGAAGGAAAAAAACGATTGAATAAGTTGGAAAGAAGATATTGAAAAAAAAAGTAAAAGAATACGAATTAAAAAGAGAATACGATTAGAAAGCTATTTGGTTAAAACAAAAACAAAGAAGTGAAATACAAGAAAAAGAGGATGAGAAAAAGAGTGTGAGAGAGAAAGAGAGTGAGAGAGAGGATGACATTAGACTAACTGGAATACGTTTCCATATGGAGCTATATCGTATATATGATTAAAATCTTCCAGGTTTAGATTTATAAGTTGATGTGTCGAGGTGTCTATATTTTAGAAACTTTTCTAATAATGTTTCTTTTCTATTATGACATTTTCGTAGAATCTACTATTTCTTGATCCCTTGGATCTTCTGTTATGTGAATACTATTCTTTTATATATTCCGTAAATTCTTTATAGCACTCTCATATAATTCTCTGTACCATTAACATAATTCTTCATAATGTAATATCGCCTGATGATCACTAAGTCGTAAAATCATTAGTTGTAACACATAGTTTTAATTACTCTGTTTTATTGCTTTTGTATGCTCTCACCAAGATATTGCGCATTGTCTTCGTAGATGAAAAACTTTAAACTCACTCAATCTATATGATAATATATAATAACAAATATCTATAACCTCTACCGTAAGGAAAGCATTAGCATGTCCAACAACAAAGCCTTCACCAGGTTATGTCCCTCGGACTATGTATAGTTTCGGAGATAAAACATCATTACTTCTAATAAAGTACACCTCAACAAAAATGTATGATACCACCAGGCTTTGTTTATTCCATATCCCAGTCCGATTATACCAGATCCATGCATATGTAGCTTCTGCCTGATGCTGGATCCTCTTTGTATGCGTGCATATATATATATATATATATATATATATATATATATAACGAGTCTCAATATACATGGAACCCATGTGACTGCTAATAACTTTTCTAATAATAATGTTGTGCTCTTTTTTTTTGTTTCAGATTTGAAAATAGTATACTATAACAACTAAAAATCCTCGATCACTATACCTTGGACAAGAAAAGGAAATATATTTAGCGTCACTGAGGTGGCGATAAAATCTTCCAAAACTGTGCAACAAAATTAATATTCATCCACACAAAAGAAAAATCTATTTTTGGATACACAAATTTCAAACCACAGGGTCAGTAAACAATCTCAACTAGAAGGCAGAAAATCCCAGATCTTGCAGGAAGTTGATTGAAAAATGTCCTGACAATGTGGATGCAGTGAGAGTTTTTATCGGAGGCAGACCGAAAAATTCCTCCGAAGACGTTTCAAAGAACTTAGTCTTTTACGTACATCATTGCAAAGAATCTTAAAGAAGGATATTCTGCTGTACCCAAAATGAATCCAGATCAAGCCTAAAGTCTCCTCAGCTGACATGGAGTTACTTGTCTCAGAAATAAATGATTATCATATTAATGGATTGCATCTCTTTTGAGGCTCTCTCTCTCTCTCCCTCTATATATATATATGTATATATATATGTGTGTGTGTGTGTGTGTGTTTGTGTTTGTGAGTGTGTGTGTTGTTGTTGTTGTTGGGAAGCAGTCTTTCATTTGAGCATGTTTGATTAGATAATTAAAACATTCTGTCTATATAATTTTATTAAGATCCTTTCAAGTTTCCTGGTAAGTGTCTTGGTTTCAGGTTGGAATTGGTGGATGAATTTACCAAAATTGTCCCGAGAGCTTTCGAATATTTCTGAGGCCATCATCAGAGGTTGTTTGCATGCATAAAGAGTGTTTTTAAGGAGTTTTTGAAAGTTTTTTTTATGTTTTTTTATTACTTAAAAAATTACGTAAACGTAGAGTTGGAAAAACAGAGATGCTGATGAATTTAAAAAAACAGAACGCTATCAACCAAAATAGAATGTTATCAGGATATATGGAATATTTAAAAAAAAACAAAAAAAAAAAAACTAAAGGCATTTCAAAACATTGTCACCATATCCAAATTTCGAAAAATTCTTGTTAAAAACACCACTATAATAGCACACGAAATTAATAAGCTACAACGACAAATCGTAGAAGCCCTTCATATAAAAAACAAAAAAGCCTTAAACTCAATAGAACTAATTTTGAAAAATTCTTTAATCAAACATATGTATATATATATATATATATATATAAAGTCATGCTGAGAGCACGGAGTTCCCTGATTCTCTCTCTTTAACGACCATATTTAATGTCAAGTCATCCAGACCGCATCCAGTGTTTGCATTGGTCAGCTAACACTGGATTGTTTATGTGTTGGAGTACACAGTTGAAAGTCGCTTATGTCACGTGATGGCTCACGGAGACGAAGAGGTAGGAATGATACTACCATCCCGTGTTGCTATTAGCGCTTTCTAGCAGTCAAAAAGTGACCGTTAGGAAAGAATGTGGGTCACGCAGATGTTCGCACTTAAGTGACCTTGGGTCGCCGGACATCGGAAGGGGAAAGAAAAAAGAAGCCAAATGATTGGCGGGGGGGGCAAACGGAAGTGGGGTTCCCTTCCCCTCAGCGGAAGTAAGGCACAAAAAAGGTAGTTTTTTGAGCAACGCTCGTGGCAGACGGACGATAGCCATTTTACTCCGGGCTAAAGACAAAAAGACTGAGACACGAAGAACTCCAAAATCCTTCAAGCCAGCATTAAAAAGAGAACAAAGTCTATTAGCCCGTGAAAAAAGAAAAATTCTCCAGTGGAACCCCGTCAAAAAAATAAGATAAGTAACTTTGGGACATTTTTCCGTTACACCCAAATTTTGTTACCACTCTCTCTCTCAATTTGAAAAAGGATAAAAGCCAAGAAAAGACATTTATATTCATGGACTATCCTATTATATATTTTTGACACTTTGAACATATATATGTATATAACCGTAGTAAAGAACCTATGTATTTTCATTTTTACCATGTGGTCTATGTTATTATTCCATGCTTTCCTTTCAGCTTCTATTCGCCTTATATTATCTTGCTTAGAACTGTCCTATTAATTCCTAAAGCATCACACGGGAAACCGGAGTTGCCGACTACTACAACAACATTAATATTATTACAACTAAGACCTATAGGCCCGTATTCTTCTATTATCTAAGGGAAAGAAGTTTAGCGGCCTGGTGGGTGTGTGATAGTGTGAAATTTTGGACCCCTTTGCCAGCGGTGGCCAGTCTGGCCCTAAATTATTCCCTCACGTAATATGCCAGTTCTTATCTGCCTGAGAAAAGAACTCTGAACAGGACTTATTTCTGTAGGGGATCAAGTGCCAACCTGCCCCGTCTTCACACGTGCGAAAATAAAGTTCCGTTTAGGGATTTTAGTCAATTTCCCCGTCACACTTATCAGTTCGTCCTTACTTCTCCAGCAGAGCATAGCGTACCTTTTTCGTCTTATTGGATGGTTTGTACAGCTGCTCTTTTGTGGGGTGTTACTTCTAGGGTTTGTTCAAAAACGCACACAACATCCTTGCTCAGTTCCCATCTGGATTCTTCTTCATGCATTTACTTAGAGTACAGTTTGTGCATCCATACCGTAGTTCTGACAACCACAGCTTGGAAAAAAATCCGTTATATTTTAAGTTAAGTGCAGTCAACGACTTTGCGATGCAAATGTTGACAACACTATCAGTAGATGAGGTATAGCGACTGTGGTATGTGAACTTGTCAACTAATTTCAGAGACTTGCCACTTAAAGTAAAGATCGTTCAATCTACCTAGATTACCAACTAAGACGCCAATAGATTTTTAAAAAACACACAAACAAGTTGTTGATATCCAGCAGAAACAGTGCAACATGAAGACAACACCGATGATCTTGCACTTCTCGCCCAAACGAATCCCTGCTACTGAACCTGGAACAAGCAGTTAGAGGCATTGGATTCACATGCTTCGTGTTACCATAAAAACGGATTTTTATCATAAATCAGTTAGCATTAATACATTTTCCTTTTAATAGAATGGTATAAAGACGTAGAAATCCATACAAACAATATATATATATATATATGTGTGTGTGTGTGTGTGTGTGTGTGTGTGTGTGTGTGCGAGTGAGAGAGAGAGAGAGAGAGAGAGAAAGAAAGAGAGAAAGAGAGAGAGAGAGAATGTGTGTGAATGTGTGTGTTTCTATGTTTTTCTATATTATACTCGAATTATCGTTAAGCTTATATTTCAATTTTCACCATTGCCGCTAAATGGAGAATTCAGTTTATAAAATTGTACTGGAAATTGGTTCATTCAATAAGATCATTAGCGAATAAAGTAATTTCCAGTACAATTGTAAAAACTTTGGATGGTCTATTTTTTAGCTGAATCTGCATTTTTGATAATCTAAATTCTCCATACAGTGGTGATAATGATGAAATACATATTACAATCTCTCACTCTTTCCTAAAAAGAAGCACTAATATCATTATGGTCAGATGTTACAATGGGAACCCAATGGAATTCACGTGTCATCGACTTTATATATATATATATATATATGTGTGTGTGTGTGTGTGTGTGTGCAACACATTGTCTTTTATATATGTGTATAAAGAAGAAGAAGAAGAAGAAGAAGAAGAAGAAGAAGAAGAAGAAGAAGAAGAAGAAGAAGAAGAAGAAGTTATGTTTTTTAAGAATAGCCTCTTCTTATCAGTCTATTCATTTCATCTGTGATCGACCCAATGATTCAGAATCCACTTGGTGGGGAGGAGGTGAGATAGACTGATGGACAGGCAGAGAAACATGAGCTGAATGGCAAAAGCAGATTAAGGGCAAAACTGCAATCCGTCCAGATGTCGGAAGCAAAAAAAAAAAAAAATAAAAGGAAGAAAGAAAGAAAAAAATCCAAAAACCCAACAAAAATAATACACATACAAAAAAACAAAAAAAATTCCTTTTTTTCCAAAAAATAACTACCGTAACAGGAAAATGACTGGAACGAATGAAAACACTCATTATAAATGGTAAATATCTAAATTAGACACCCCTACCCCTATTTTGTGCCCCACCTTCCCAACAACAACAACAACAACAACAACAAAACAACGAAGAAAGCGAAAAAACAAACAAACCAAAACAAAAAAATCGAAGCATATAAAAAATCCTATTTCAAAAAAGGGGCCAGATGAATACTTAAACCAGCCAATGGTCATAAAAAAAAACATTACCTCACCTCCTCTCTTCCCCTATCCCCAGCAATAAATAGAAAAATAAATAAATAAATAAATGGCATCATGAAATTGACCGCTACTGTTTAAGCTTTTACTGAGTACAAAGTCCCTTTGGTGATTTCATTTTCATATTCTCTTTTTTTTATTTATTCTACTGAAATCGGTCTGATTATATTTTGTTATATATTAGTCACACTAAAGGTAGTGGTGTCGGTGTCTCTGCCAGTGGCTTTGGAAATCGTTCTGGTCAGATCTGGTCTGGTTAGTTTAATGGGATGGGATGGGATGGGGGCGTAATTTTCTCATGATGCTGATTGGTACATCTGTGATTAATGTACTGATTACAGTTGGAGTTTCATGGATTGAGTCATTGCTTCTCATTACTACATTAGTTTTATCTTGTTTGTGATTTAAATATCTTTTGTCAAACAATAAGTTCTTACTAATTGTTTTTGTCGGTTGGAATATTATAGACTGGCTTTATTAAAGAAATAAGTCAAAACTTTTATTCTCTTTCTTGATTACATTTATAATTACACCACAGATCCTCAAATAATAGGAAAGCAATCAGTTTTCTAAAGTCAATGAAAATTTCAAAGCGCGAACGAATACGATAAATTCTATTTATTAGGTTTAGTTTGGTTACTTTGTTTAATGGTATATCAACTTTCATGGGTGATTCAGTACCTAAATTAATTTTAGAATAGTGGTGGTACTGTTTAACCCATAGGAGAGTAAATAACATGACTGTTGGAGGGATAAAGGGAATTTTATCTTACTCGAGGGTTTTTGTCCGAAAGTAAACGTAAGCTCACGACTGGCGTTCGAACTCGCTTCCTATGATATCGCAATTCAGCAGGTTAGATTCTACACCATGGCGATTTCTTCTTTTATATATCATATATCATTAATAATTTTGACTTACCTTATCCTTCACATCGGAATTCTGGTTGCTTTTATCGCTACTTACTCATGTTGTCGCTTCTGTAGCATAAAGGACAACGTGCATTGGAAACAAGTTCCAGCTTCTAGATTTTAGTCTGGTTTAACTTTTAGATGTTACAACAACTTAACCACAAGGATGTGGAGGGTAGCACGGAATGTAACAAAACCCTTATGATCTCCACAAAACCCCTTATGTTCTCGACAACTCTGTCTCCAGTTAATGGGTAACATATTTTTGTACGGTAAAGTCATTTGGTGTAATGGCATTTCAACTCTTGATGATCATTTAATATAATTTTTACTCGAATGGTTTGTAGGTAACATTTTAATCGAGCCAGATCTCATTTGTTCGCACACAGATAAATGGTTTTAAGTGTTGCTATTGTTTGCTCATAGTTAATTGTGTAAATGTATTGCTATCAAGCACTAATAGTTCTATTCGGACACAATTATTTTCCCGTATTGCTATATTCAGTTTAATATTAATCATCTGTTTGCACACAGTTAAAGGTTTTCAAGTTTAGTAAATGGTTGAATTTGGTTAGTAGATGGGACCCTTAGAGGTATTGAGTAGATCTGGGGTTGTCGCAATGAAATCGAACTCCAAATTCCCCAAAGATTCAGGACTGGAGCCTCACCATCGTATTATATAATGTCATCTCTAAGATACTCGTTGAGGTGGTCTTACCCATTTGCTGAGATGCAGTCGACGTATTAACTGGTGGTGCATTGTTAATTTAGATAAAGTTTTGTGCTGGACCATTCACACTTTGCAGAGGAGTTGGTAACAGAATAACGACGTGTCAGTAAGCCAGAGATTCTCCGAGCAACATCCAGCGAGTTTCGAATTCGCAGTTTTTTCCTAGAAAAAAAGAAGAAGAGAACTCATAACATTGCTAGTTTGTTGAATAATGACAATACAAAAATATGTATCCCAATCGGCAGGGGCAGTAGAATACACAACGGTTGATGTGCCATAAAATACAACCAATCAACCAAATAAGCAACAATTCAGATCTTTAACCATCATTAAATCTATTATATATATAAATATATACATATATATACGTATCGCAAGCGGTTTCACTCTTTAACCGAATTTTTGGCCACTCTTATACGTCGTATGTGGCAGTAGATAGCTACTGCTAGAGTTAAGGTTATTCCTTTTTAAAATGAATTGATGAGTCGATTGATTTGCAGTCGAGGACAACTAGAATTCAAAGGATGAAGGCAAATACTATAATAAAGTCAAACACAGTTATCTCCCCGTGGATCAGTTCTTTATAAATACTAATATATCTTCAGCTTAACTGGACGCTCGTTAAGTTCTTGTTCGACTTTTATAACAATCTTTGTCAAAATATTTGATAATCAAAATTGATCGAAGTTCATGGAAAAATGTATTACTGATAAATAAATAAAATAAGAAATGAATATATTTAGGCGAAAAACAACATTTTTAAATAAATAAAGTATAAATTAAAAAAAAAATTATTGAAATCCAAACATTAATATCTCTAGCTTTACTTAAACCTTCTAAGTAATCCGCTATCAAAAGTTTTAATAAGTATAATTTGCCACAAATGTCCATTCATTTTGGCCCTTTTTTCAAGAGCTAATCATCACTTTTAGATCTTCCGTTCACGTGTGCAACTATTGTTTAATTACTAGAGCCAATCTTGAGTGCCAAAGTTGCGGGGATACAATAACTATGCTATGTAAAATATGATCAGATCTCATTTTGCATTTCATTTGCTGATCCAAATTTGCCTCTCTTATGTAAAATTCCTGATTATGGTATAAATAGTTTGTTATCAAAATATTTTACGGGTATTACGGATTTTAAATAGTTCTATTTGAAAAAAAAATTTTTTTCTGCGTGTGTCCCTTTCAATTAATGTAATGTCTTATAAAACTATTGTCTATATGATTCCATGTAAGTGAACATGAAAACACGCATATATATATATGTAATAAGGTTTTTACGAAAATAGAAAAGTGTCTGAAGATCGTGAAAGTACCTCTAACTCTAAAAGTTGTGCTGTTTAACCAGTTTTATATAATTTCATCAATAGTCTGGATATAGCTTTGCTCACATTATTAGAGTTATACTCAATGAATTTTAACACGATTGGTGACAGGTGATTTTCGCCAAAAGGAAAGTAAGTAAGCTCAGTTATCCAAGAACTTTCAGAATATTCTTCCTGACTTTAATCTGGACGAATTAGATCCTTCCACGAATCTGTATATCCTCCAGTTTTCTTTTCAAACTCATTTTATTTCTATTTTTATCTTTATTTATTTATTTATTTATTTATCTATTTTGTGCCGAGTCTTAACTTGCTACACAGAATGTATTCTTGATTGTTTATTGTACGATCTTATTTACATTTCTGTTGTTGATTTTTAAGAGTTTTTGGTAAACGAACACGAAAGAATTTTTTGTCAAATCTATTTAACTCATATATGCTATTATTTAACTGATATTTTATTATTAACTGTTCTTTTAGAAAATATCATTAATTTCATGATTGTTATGAATATAGAAGGGGTTCGTGCAAAAAAATCTTGAGGCGACACTATTATTTGTAGATTTCTCCCAGGCATTTGATTTTATACACGGGAGGAATATGGAAAAAATATTTCCAGCCTATCCTCTCTCCAAAGAAACAATTACAGCTATAATGATGCTATATAGTAACACAAAAGTCAATGTTTGCTCACCGGATGGAGACACAGACATTGTTTCTGGGGTTCTGCAAGGGCATGCATACATTAGCACCTTCTGGGTCCCCAATCTGCTTAGACTACGTACTTAGGATGTCGATAGATCTAATTAAAGAAAATGCCTTTACACTAAAAAAAGGCAAAGAGCAGACGATATCTCGCAGAAACTAATATGGACTCAGACTACGCCGATGATATCGCGCTTCATGCAAATGCACCTACACAAGTAGAATCCCTGCTGCGTAGCCGGGAGCAGGCCGCAAGACGCGTTGGCCTCTGCGTGAATGTGGACAAAACGGAGTACATGTGTTTTAGTTAAGGAGACCCCACTTTAAATGGCGGTCTTTAAAATTTGTGGACAAGCTCACGTACCACAGCAGCAACGTCTCCTCTACTGAAAATTATGATATTATGTGCCTATCGAAACCGTGGACTGCTATCGATAGGCTATCAATTTTATGGAAATGAAACCTATCTGATAAATTAAAACGGAATTTCTTCCAAGCAGCAGTTGTGTCAATACGGATGCACCACATGGACGATGACAAAATGGAGATAAAACTTAACGGGAACTGCATAAGAATGCTACGAGCTATATCAAACGAATCCTGGAATCAAAACCCCACGATACAACTGCTGTACGACCACTTACCTGCCATCCCCAAAACTATCCGAATAAGACGAACAAAGCATTCGGGACACTGCTGGAGAAGCAAGGACAGAAAAAAGAAGTGACGTTTTCTCATGAACCCCTTCACGTTCACGTGCCAATGTTAGCTGATCAACAAGAATTTAACTAGAAAAGCTCCCTGGGGACACAGGATATTGTCTGGAAGACCTTATCGGGAGCAATGTTTGATTCGGACGGGGAGGGAGTGAGAGAGAGAGAAAGAGAGAGAGAGAGAGAGAGAAAGAGAGAGCGGGAAATCCGTGCAAGCAGCGTGACTTGGAGATTATATATATATATATATATATGTGTGTGTGTGTGTGTGTGTGTGTGTGTGTGTGTGTTTGTGTGTGTGTGTGTGTGTGTAAATATGTATATATATATAATCTTTTGTAAATGAATCTTCATTAGAAATTTCTCATTATTTCTTCGTCTGAAGATTAAGATCTAACATTTTTAAGAATATAGTTGTCTGCTGAAATAAATATTATAACAAAAAATATGAGTAATTTTTAAAGATTTTTCTTTTATATATATATATATATATATATATATATATATATATATATATATAAAAGAAAAACCTTTAAAAATTACTCATAATTTTTGTTATAATATTCATTTCAGCAGACACCTATATATATATATATATATATATATATATATATACTTTATAAAAGAAAAACCATTAAAAACCCTAATTTTTATTTGTAATAACATTTATTTCAGCAGACACTATATCTTTTAAAATGTTAGATCTGCATCTTCAGACAAAGAAATAAGGAAAATTTTTTCATGAAGGTTTCGAAAAACCCATAAAATTCTGGCCACCCAATCTTCCTTACCCAAATTTCATTTGCTTTTTTATTTTTTATTTTTTGATAAGAAAAGACCAGACTATTTGTTTTTTCCTGTCTTGTTGACAAATAGCAATCAATTCCTCGATCAAGATGTATCAATTTTTTACTTCTTTTTCCTTTCCACTTATTTTCAATGTAATCGTAAACAAACTTTTAATGGATATATATATATATATATATATATATATATATAATCTCTACTTGATTCGGAAACCCTTATAACTTAATAAATATTAACGGATATTTTTGTCATTACCTAATTATATATTAGGAATTAATGTTTATGTTTTATGATATCTGGTTCTTTCTTGACTGGTGTGCGAGAGGAAGAAATAAAATAAACTTAATTGAAAGTATTTTTATTATAACTGTCTTATGTCTATGAGAACATTTGCAGTTGTATTTTTTTTAAATTGATATGGAACAAATTTAAGAAATATTGCAAGACGACAAAAGGAAATTCAGTCTTTCAAATTATTCATAAAAACAGGTTTTGGGGCTTCAACGAACATTGTAAACTCTTTATATATACCCCGTCTCGGCTGCGGCTGTAGAATACATCAACTGCACATGTCTGCCGAGAATAAATAGATCCTCCAACAATAAGACCATTAGTCTCGTAGGTAGCAACTCATAATGCTTGAGAACGAGATCCTGGTGATTGGACCATAGAGGTCACATTACATAATCTATTCCACTTTGGTCCTTACTGGACCCCACAAAAGTTTGGAGAGGTTCAATCCGATCAATCGGCTTGTTATGTCAATCCCTTGCTCTAAATGAGCGACCTGAGAGAACAGTCTTTGAAAACACCGAACCATGTGCAAACGATGGAATAATATTAAATAGAATTATTAACATTAGGTAGCAATTCTTGAAATTCTTTAACTTTGTAGATAAAGTTACGTACAAACTATTCGCTTAGTAATTATATATATATACGTGGTGCCTTCAGTAAGTTTTCAGATTTTTTGTACAGGCATTCAAAAATATCGTAGACTCTTGAAATGTTATGTTATTGCTATATATCTTATGAGATGGCTGACTAATTTTTATGATTTCAGGTTCAAATCAACAGCTACAGCAGCAATTGGAATACACTCTACAATGCAATCTGGTCATGAGGAGACTTTGGGAGAACGATATGCCATAAAATTCTGTTTTAAACTTGGAAAAAATGCCACAGACACGTACGAAATGCTTCAGACTGCTTTTGGAGCATCTTGCATGAATCGAGCATCAGTTTTTGAGTGGCATAAGAGATTCAAGGAAGACAGGGAGTCTGTGAGGGATGATGAGAGGTGTGGCAGGAGGAAGGAAGTCAATACACCGGAGTTGATTGGCCAAAGGGTTAGGGTTACTACGTTGAAGTTTTAAGGGAGTTCAGAAAGAGATTCCGTCGGAAGAGGCCAGCCCTCTTCAAATCGGCTCAGTGGCCTTTCTACCAGGACAATGCACCAGTCCACAACTCCATCCTTGTCACAGACTATTTGACCAAAGTGAGCATCAAGGCAGTTTGTCACCCTCCCTATAGTCCAGACGTTGCTCCCTGTGACTTTTGGTTATTCCCCAAGCTCAGAGGCTGTCGTTATGAGACGATTGAGGAGATGAAAGAGGCTGTGACAAAGGTCATTGACACGTTCACACAAGAGGACTTCCATGGGGCGTTCCAGAAGTTGTTGGAACGGTACAACAAGTGAATTGCAGCCGGAGGAGATTACTTCAAAGGGGACTAGAGTTTCATGTGTGTACTGTCAATAAAAATGCCCGCACAAAAAAAAGTCTGGAAACTTATTTAATGATCCTCGTTTGATAACTTTCATAAAGTATCTAAATGCTGAATATTCAAATTTAATTTTATTGGATGAAATTATATATTAATTATACTTATAATCATCAACAGCAGATTTATGATCACCTTCCTCCCATCTCTAAAACCATCGAAATAAGAAAGACAAGTTATGCGGGGACACTGCTGGGGAAATAAGAAGGAACTCATTAACGACTTTCTCCTATGGACCACTTCACACAGACGTGCAAGTGCTGAACGACCAACTTGAACCTATCTACAACAGCTGTATACGGACACAGGATGTAGTCTACAGGACCTGCTCGAAGCGATGGATAATAGTGATCAATAGCGAGAGAGATTTAGGGAAATTTGTGTTAGCCGCATGACATGCAGAGGGTCATTTAATATTATATATCTATTTTAACGTTCGCATTCAGGGAGTATTAGTTTGATGAGGAATAAGGTTATATTTTTAAAAACCCGAGCATGAATAAATGTACATACTAGCGCTCAATTGTCCTTTTATATAGTTGCCAGGTTTTTAGAATTACACTCAAATATGAAGTTTGTTTTTTTTTTCAATTTTACTGATGTTTTATCTAGAGTTTCGTGTGTGTACTCTCAGTAAAAATGCCCATAGGAAATAAGTCTGGAAACTTATTTAATGATCCTCGTATATGTTATATAATTAATGTAATGATTTTTTCTATTAATCATTTTTCGTTAACTATATTTTATTATTTAGTTTGGTAAGGCTTTGACCGACTCGGGTCTCTTAGTCCAGGTGAATCGTTACATGGTGCAGTCTTACGCCCGCGCAGAAATGATATGAGAATCATCATATGTCATAATAAACCCCAGACAGGAAATGAGGCTAGAGTGTAGATGACGTCATGACCAAAAGAGATGGTTCTGAGAATTTGAGGATTTTGAAAAGGAAATAGTGGCGTATTCCACCGTTGAAGGGGCAGTAATTTTTTCTACCGTTGAGGCGTTCAGTTGAGTTTTTTGGCGGATATAAATTGAGATCTTAAACATCACAAGATGCACTGCGCATCGGGTGGGGTCAGCCTATTATGGTTAGCATAGGCTTTTAAGAATTGTGTCTCTCCTCGTGTTGCCATGGACCGAAGTCAGAAATTAATAAACCCGTTCGTATCTGAAACGAAAGAATCCGCCTGTATTTGTATATGTATCTGTATCATTGTTTTTATGAACATCATCAAATCAATACAACATATATATATATATATATATATATATATATATATATATATATATATATTCCGGGAGACTTGGTTTCAATCCCAGGTTGTATCATACCAAAATGAAGCAATCCAGGTAAAGGAGTAGCGCCCACTCGTACACCTCCGTGTAGAAGCTATTGAAAAAGAAGCCTTCTGGTCGCCTTCGACTAAGGTCGCCAACTTCACTACTTCATATATATAGGATTTGGCATTAAATAACAGAAAAGGATATGCCTTGAAAACAAATAACCTAACCAAGTCTTTGTATATATTTATGCAATTTTATTTTCTGATTTCGGATATTTCAAATTTTTACAGGTGTGTACGTTCAAAATTTGACAGACAAATAGACTGATCGATATATATATTTGAAAACTGAGGTGGACGGATAGGTATATATATATATATATATATATATATATATATATATATATATATATATATATATATAAACAAAATAATTAAAAGAATAAAAGTAGGTGATGAAGATGATTTTCTGAGATTTGTTTGCGAGTTTGAAATTCGACCAGTTAGAGTTGGTGTTGTTGATGTGGTCGTTTCAGTAGTAGTAGTAACAGCAGCAGTTGTTGTAGTAGTAGTATTAGATATATTTGGAACATGAGAGTGACGGTTATTATACCAATTGTAATTGGCGCTATTGTTATAGTCACCAAATGATTGGTATAAAGACTCGAGAACTTCAAAATCACAGGACGAGAGGACACCACCCAAACGACGGTATTATTGAGATTGGCCAAAATACCGAGAAGAGGCCTGGAGACTTGAGGATACTTGCAGTCACTCAAACTCCAGTGAGAAAACATCAGCTAACGGTGGTGTAAAAAACTCGAAAAGGAGTAATGACGTGAAATAATAAAAAAAAAAAACAACAAATAATAGTACACGAAATAAAATAAAATAAATAGCAACACAACAATAAATAATAATTAATATAAGCTATTGTGTTATTTCCTGGAGAAATATCACTGTAGTTAAAATAATGGGAATCCTAGTATTTTAGTTAAGAGGTATTTTAACCTTTTACAAAAAGTTCTTATTTGTGTTTTACGGCATGTCATCTCCGTATGAGTTATTTAATTTCGAAATAAGATTCAATGTTCGATTATAATAATACCTATTTATATCTTTTCGTTCCATTGAAATCATTTTTTAAATCACACTTTATTTTACTGAACTTTCATGATCATTTGTTTGCACATGTTATATGATGTCATCTACTCCTACTTTAAACTAATAATTCATTCACAGTTTGTTTAAAGTTACAATTCCTATTTCATAATGGACTTTTTTTTGCACATAGAAAAAATTGTTTCAAGTAACTGATAATATGAATATTTTGCAAATAATTACCATAACTATTCATAATACGAGCCTGGTCGGCTGGGGCTATAGAATACGCCACTGCATAGGGGTAAGACCACCCCCAATAAGTGTTCTGGATATGACACTAAACTATCTCAGCCTAGTCGATTGCATCTGTAGAATACACCACTGCATAGGGGTAAGACCACCCCCAATAAGTGTCCTGGATATGACACTAAACTATCTCAGCCCAGTCGATTGCATCTGTAGAATACACCACTGCATAGGGGTAAGACCACCCCCAATAAGTGACTGGATATGACACTAAACTATCTCAGCCCAGTCGATTACGGGTGTAAAATACACCTCTACATAAGGGTAAGACCATTCCAAAGAGTGTCCTGTATATGACACAAAAAAATCTGATGGTGAAGATTCAGTAATGCTGGAACTTCAGGGAATGTGGAGTACCTCTTTATTACCATCGCTCCTTGTTCCACTCAGAACCGGTGTAGTAGCAACTGATTGAGTCTGATCTATCCGTCAAACAGAACAGATTATGTGTACAAACGAATAATTGATGTTAAATTGTGACTTTTATGTAGCAATGTTAAAACCGTTTATCTGTGTTCCAAAAAGTGCTCAGGCTAATTCAAGAATGTTGTCAACAAAATATATTTACAAAACACACCCACACACATATGTATATATATATATATATATATATATATATAATATTTGGCATAAAATAATCTACTAAATAATTATATCTTTCAGGAACCCGAATAATATTTTGCACACAGTTTTCCAATGGTCCGGTAGACCGGGGTTCAATCCCAGGTCGCGTCATACCAAAGACTTTAAAATGGCACTTGATACCGCCTTGCTTAACGCTCAGGAATATAAGGTGTGTGTATATAGGGTGACGTGGAGCTATCAAGGAAAAGGAGTAGCACCCTCCCCTTCAACTCGATTAGTTGCCAACTTACTTACTATTACTATGTTATCAATTATTTCTATGCAATACAAACAATTAGTAAACATCTATTTGTTTCATACATGGAACCCTTGTAAGTACTAAGACTCCGGGTCATAGTGGGCCTGAGAGTAATGGCCATGAAGAGATATTGGAGTGTCATTGACAGATGCAGTTTGTTGTCATACAGAGGATGCCTCTCTTCGGGAAGTGTTGGCTCGCTGCAGAAGATACAGAATATTGGCCCCACTGAAAGAGTAAAGAAAAATTATTAGGGATGTACTTATTTATGTGTGAGAATATCTATCTATCTATCTATCTATATAAGGTAGAGCATTTGAGAGAAAGAAATGAGGAGAGAGTAAAGCAAATGGACACAAAAAATCAGAGAGAAAAAAAATGAATATCTATCATTATGTCCAAAGGATTGGAATGGATAACATCATTAGTAGAAAAAATATATATATTGATTATTGTGTTTAGCTTGTAATTTTTTTATAGGTTGATTTTTTTTCCTGTCTTTTGTCTGTTTTATATTTGGGTGTGTAGAATGGTTGGTGGGGGAAAATCCGCCCGCTGGTCGCCTGACCGCGTAAGGTCGGCGGAAATATCGGCGCCAAAGTGTTTGTGGCCAAAGAACAGTGAAAAAAAAAGTAGAGGCAATAAAAAAATACAATAAAAGAGAATGGAAACATCGAATAAAAACGATGAACGTGCTAGCCAGAAGAAAGGGTTGGGTTATGTTTGTTGCCGTGAAATAAACAAAACAAAACAGGATTTGTGGGTAGTTAAGGTTGAGAGGATGAGTAACGACCCAGCTGACCATTTGAGAGTATATATATATATATATGTGTGTGTGTGTGTGTGTGAGTGTGTGCGAGTGAGTGTATGCGTGTGCATGTGTCTATTAGGTGTGGCAAAAATTCCGAGAGCATTCGTTTTTTCAAGCTAGAGACGAAATACATTGTAGAAAACCAGTTTCACCGTAATAAAAATAATAAAAAATTAAACACACACACACGCACACACATTATATGTATATATGTATATATAACATTCCAATACACACTTTATATATATATATATATATATATATATATATATATATATATATATATATATATATATATATATATAACATATTTGTGTTCATTATGTTTATGAACGTGTGTGTGCGCGAGAGAGAGCAAGTATGTGTGTGTGTATGTGTGTATGTGTGTGTGTGTGTGTGTGCATGCGCAAGTAGGTGCACCTATCAGTGTACGCGTGTGTATTCAGTGCTAACACCTCAATGGCTAGCATTGCAGAGTAAGGTCCATTACTCATCATGTCTTATAGATTGTAAGAAATTAGGAAAACAGACTTGTATTAGATGAAGTGCTAGTATTAAACACATACACACAAACATATATATATATGTGTGCGTGTGTTTATATTTGTGTATGTGTATTTTCATGCCTGAGTATGTGTACCTATTTGTGAGTGTCATGAAAAACAAACAAAACAGAGCAAAAAAAAAAAAAAAGGAATCAACAGAATAAGACAAAAGATTTGTTGTAACAAAAACAGTCAATAAGAATGAACATTTTAGACTGAGAAGAAATAGGTAAAGAAGAGAAAGAATGAAGGAAAGAAATAAAGCTATGTTCAAGAAGGATATCGGGATCAAAGACAAATGATTTAATATAACTAAATAACTAAAGAAGTAAGTAAAGAAAGAAAGAAAGAAAGAAAGAAAGAAAGACCTTTTAGAAACTTTGTAGAAGATGACTATTAAATATAAACGAATTCATACAACTAAAAAGTCAGTAAAGTAAGAGAAATACAAACAAGCAAACAAACAGAAAAGCAATCACATTTTAAACGAAAATGAATTGGAAAAAAACATGTCAGAAGAAAAAATGACTGAAAAATGAAAGAGCAATGAAGAAGAAGAAGAAGAAGAAGAAGAAGAAGAAGAAGAAGAAGAAGAAGAAGAAGATGCATCATGCCCCACGAGCACTAACATAGAATGCACTCAAAACCCAAAGATAAAACCACACCCCTAATCCCCTCCCTCACAAAAATGAATGATGGAATAAAAAAAAATAGAGAATACAACACAAGCTAAAAACCAAAAAACAATTTTAACAAAGTATCAGCTGAAAAAAAAAAGAGAGATAGAGAAAAAATAAAATGAAAACATGAAGACCATTCCCTACAAAGGATTTGATCGTCCGGCCTTGTTCATCCTAAAAGTGACCTTTTCTCATTCCTGTTGTAAAAGGGTAAAACCAGCGAGCAGGATCGAGGTCGGGCCAGTCGAGTGGCGGGAATGATAGGCCGACTTCTGAAACAAAAATCTTTATACGGTGTGATAACTCCGAACACAATAACAAGATTTAATGAATGCCACGCGTCCGCAGCAACCATTCAAATGACCACACCCTTGACGAACACCAACTGTGAGTAATACCATCACCAAAACCAAAATACTAATAATACTGAAACAACTGCAACTACTAATACAACCCTATTACTATCAATGAAATGATGATGATCGTGATAAGAAATCAAGTGAATTGATTGTTAGAGTTCAGAAAATAAAAATAGTAATGATATTAATAATAATAATAATAGTGATACCAATTGTAATTGGTGCACTCAAAACAATCCCCTAAGGATTGGTAAAAGGATTGCAAGACTTAGAAATTAGAAGACAAGTGGAGACTATTCAAACTGCAGCATTGTTTAGATCGGCTAGAATACTGAGGGAATTATACAAAAGAGTAAAATTTGACCATATTTTTAAAAAGTATATGCACAAACCAGAATCTGCGCTAGAGAATGAGACGCATAAAATTCACAGGACCTTTGAGACACCTACGAATCACGTAAACCCGGCAAGAAGACCCGATTTAATCAACTGGGAAAAATAACTGGGAAAAACAACTTTTCGGCTGACCATTGAGTGAAAATAAAAGAAAGAGAAATAAATACTTCGACCTTGCCAGAGAACTTGAATAAATTCTAGAACGTGAGTGTCATAGATTAAGGGAACTGGAAATCAGAGCAAAAATCAAGTTTTACCAGATTTATTAAGATGGGCTAGATGGTCAGAAGAGTCCTGGAGACCGGAGGAGTCTTGTTATTACTAAGACTTCGGTGAAATACCACCAGTTAACACTGGTGTGAATAATTAGCAATTAGAGACGCAAACAGATCACGCAATTGCAGTCTGAAGACCAGACCAAGTATTTATTAACAAGAAGAACATGTCATCTGGTGGATTTATGTTACAGCAGACTAGAAAGTGAATATAAAAGAAAACGAAAGGTTAGAAAATACTCAAGTCTTGAGAAAAACTAAAAAACCTATGGAAAATGAAGGTGATCTTGATACCAATTGTTGTTGGTGTCCTTGAAACTGACTCCAAAGGCCTGGAAAATAAACTTGAAGAATTGGGGATCAGAGGAAGAACCGATACTATCCAGATCACTGTAACGTTTTATAAAAGCTTGATTACTGAGAAGAGTCCTGGAAAGCCGTGGAAACTTGCAGTCATTTAGATTTCTGTAAAAAAATGCCTGTAAAAAAAGTTGTGAATTAATAATAATGTTATGTGGTGATAGAGAGGATACAATCAATCACATAATAAGCGAAAAAAAGTATAAGACTAGATACGACTGGGTGGGGAAGGTGATCCACAGGGAATTGTGCAAGAAGTTTAAATTTGACCATACGAACAAATGGTGTATGCACAACCAAGAGACCATCCTGGAAAATGAAACACACAAAATTCTTTGGGACTTTGAGATACAAACAGATCACCTAATCTCAGTCAGACAACCAGACCGGGTGATGTTCAAGAAACAAAGGAGAAGCTGCCGAAAAGTTGACTTTGCCGTTCCGGCTGACCATAATGCAAAACTGAAAGAAAGCGAAAAGAAGGATAAGTACCTAGACCTTGCTAAAGAAGTAAATAGACGGTGGAACATGAAAGTGATGGTGACACCAGTTGTAATTGGTGCGCTCAGTACCATCACTAAAGGATTGATAAATGGACTGGAGGATTTAGGAATAAAAGAATGAGTGGAGACCATCTAAACGACAGCCTTATTAAGATTAACCTGAATACTAGGAAGAGTCCTGTTGACTTGAAGAGACTTACTATCACTCAGACTCCTGTGGAAAACCATCAGGTAGCACTGGCGTGGAAAACTCTCGAGAGAAATAATAATAATAATAATAATAATAATAATAATAATAATAATAATAATCAAGAAAGAGGCTGATGAATACATTAAGAAGATACCTGTCAGCCCTAGCCTTTATGAAATAGAAAAATTAGCACTTTTCAGAAATGGTTATCTTCTTAAGAGAGAACTTTCAATGTGATCGGAAAAGTAACAACTGAAAGTATGGATGGAAGACAGAATACATTTAATCACTACATTCATTCATCTTAGGTTTTGGCGTAAAGACCAAGTGAAAGATTGAAAGAAACCGAAAGTAAAGCTTTGATTCTTGTTTCTCAATTTTTAATGATATATCAAACTTCGTGGGTTATTTAATGTCAAAACCATCATTGTAGAGGAACCATTGTGGTGCTATTTAACCCATAGCTAGAGGCATAAGGGAGTTCATACCTTTCCTTATGGTATTTGTCTGAAATTGAACGTAATAGCTTGACTTGAGTTCGAACTCGCATACTACAATCTCTTTGTTCATCACTTTAGCAATTACACCACGGAATCTCCTCTTGAAATTAAAACTAAGCCCCCGGGACCTAAATTCTGACCCAGGAATCTCTATTTCCATATTACTGCTGCCTATAATTAGCAAAATTATTTTATTATTCAATTAGCAACAGTATTTTAAACAATATTATTTCTAAAATAACTATTACTGATAATTAACAAACTTATTGACTGTTAAGTAACTAATTATATCTTTTTACATCAGCTATTTTTCATCCAGGAGCTTTGTGGCGAGGAGCTCTTGACCATTGGGGAGAATTTTCTGAATTTTCTTAAGCTAAATTGAGCCGCTTTCCTGAAGATATAAGAAAACCCAATTCAGATAAACTATTTCATGGTGCACTGAAAGATCAGGAATAGCAGTTTTTCGATATCAGTCAAAGAAGTAATTTCTCAAATCTGGGATAAAAAGAAATATCCCAAGAAGAATTTCTGAGAAATGAATGTCGGGTTTAAAGCCTTCAGTTTATATTTGAGAGTCAAAGTTCAAGTAATTTTAGAATTTTAAGTCTAAATTTTAAAAAGGACATATGCATAGAAAAATGACAATATAGTTATAATGTCAAGACAACTGTTGATTCGTCTAGACAATTGATTATCAATTTGAGAGAAAAAAATATAAAAGCCAGTCTCGATATATTTTTATTATAAAGTTTTGGTATATCACAGGATTATTCAAATGCAGTTCCTTTGTACTCATTTGACTTCGTTCCATACTTGATTTCTTTACTGAAAATTCATCTCAAAGATTTGTGGATATGAAGAAGATTAAAAATTTGACTTGCAACCTTCGCACTTCGTAAATAGAAGAGTTTCACAGATGCAGTGAATCATTAATAATTCACTTGAATAAATATGTGGAATTCGAAAAGTTTAGCGTTTTGTTAATTGTTGAGTTCTTTCTGGATGAATACGATTTTAGTCACGATGCTTTTTGAACATGCATCGTACCTCAGTAATTGTAGATAGGGAACTGTTTGCATTCAATCAAAATTGCGTTGGTTGTACACTTTCATATAAAGGTAAGTTAGGTTTTGTTAGCCTTGGTTTTATGGCATATCAACCATTGTAGGTTTTTTAATGCTAAATCAACGCCAAAACATATTAACAGTTCTATTTCAAACAATTCAGTTTAGCATAAGTACACAGTTTAAAAGAAAAACAGTTCTATTTCAAATAATTCAGTTTAGCATAAGTACAGTTTTCGTTTACTAAAAGTAAAATGTAAAAGCAGTACTATTTCGAAAAAAACTCGGTTTAGAATAAGTACACTGTTGACTTTTATTTAACCCATACATAGGACCCTATCAGGTGCTACCATTACTGCCAGAGAGAACCTGGGAGCGATGGCGATAAAGGGGTACTCCGCATTCCACAAAGCTCCAGCATTACTGGAGTCTTACCATCATATCCAGGACACTCATTGGAGGAGTCTCACCCCTCTGCTGAGATGCAGTCGCCGTATTCTGCTGTCCCAATCGACTGGGCCATAAAGGTATGTTATAAAAATATTGTATCGGTATATTAAAAGGGGCACTTACCATTTTGGTTATTGTCGTAGGAAATGGAATCAGTGACCCATGTTCAAATCCAATATGATTTTGTTAGCGTAAATCTTTTCATTAATCTTCTTAAGAGGGTCATGGATACTTTTTCAAATCTTTCTAACTTTTGGTAAGTTGCAGGGTTAACTTGATTCTTTAGTCTTTATAAGGCAATTAGTCTAGCAGACAAAAGACTCTGAATTCAAATTAGCTGATCTTCGTTTAAAAATTGATATTGTGATATATCTCCTCGTGGCGAAGGTTTGGGTAAATTCTCGTATCAAAATTTGGTCATGAAATTATTTTGGATTTTATATCAAGAGGAGGTATGATAGAAACATTATAAGCGTATTTTTATTGTATGCATTAGTGCCCAAACAAAGCTGTACTAAAAATTGGAAACTTGATTGAACAGACTTGTCTTATTACCAGGTCTGCTATTGATGTGTATGATGATAATAATGATATTTACGATTATTCTGCCTTTGAATATAATGATTTTGATCCCTAAAAGATTGAAAGAGCAAATGAGAAATAATCAGTCATTACTTTTACTACCGCTACCAAACAACTATGACTGCTTACGACTACAGATTCTACCAAGATCACTTTTATGGGGACAATGACATCAATTCTTCATCGTGTGTAAGAGTGAATATTTAAAGGATACAATAATTTCATACATTACTATTTGGCACATGAAATGATAAGGCTGATGAAGCGACAAATTGATTAGTCTTCCTATCTGATCAATTATCTAGGGCTTGTCAGTCTGCGAGTTTGTAGCCATTGTAGTGGTGATTTTTAAAGATCAGTCACCACGCGCAGTCCATCGTTAGTTCCCCGGGGAAAGTTTAAGAGACGAACTTTCTCAATGAGATAATTATTGTCTTCAAAGCAATTCAGTTTTACTCCACGATTATTTTACAATTTGTTTTCATATTTTACTGTGTAAAACGGCCTTTTAATAAAAAAAAACAACTTTGAACGGGACATTTCCTTATTTACTAAGTGATCACGTAAACCCAAAAGAAGTCAATTTGTATTCGTGTATATATAAATATAGAGAGACAGACAAAAAGACAGACAGACAGACAGAAAAATGAAAAAATGCATGGTCTTCTGAGGGTAATCTTATTTATAGAATAATTTTTCAGCGTAAAACTTTTTGGTTTTTGGACCTTCATCTGGGCTTGTAAGTAAATGATACATTTAAAAAAGCGAAACGTTTAACATTGGCAAATAATTTTATCAATAAAATTATCCTCTAAAGACCTCGTTTTTTTTAATCTCTGTACATTTTCATACAGTTTTATCTGTTTACAGGTATTTTCTTGATACCCCCCATATATATATATATATATATATATATATATATATATATATATATATATATATATTCCATTATTTATTTACATCTTATATACATATATATTATTTTCCATTATTTACTTACATCTTAAAACCCATTCCATTCCCAAATCCAAATTTTGAAAAGTTCTACCTAAAAAAAACTACTGTAATAACACACGAAATAATTAATCTACGAGTATCAATCCAAGAACCCTTTAAATAAAAGCAAAAAACCTAACATCAATAGAATTAATTAGAAAATAACGACAATGCTTTGAAATAAATATTCTACATTTCTTGATAATATTCTATTTCCGTTGATAGCGTTCTGTTTTTAAAATTCATCAGCATCTCAGTTTTATCCAACACTGCGTTTACTTAATTTTGTGATATGAAAATACCCTAAAAAAAAAAACTTTTAAAAAACACTCTTTATGAAAAGTCCGAAAGTGCTCGGGACAATTTGAGTAAATTAATCTATTAATTTCAACCTAAAACCAAGACACTTATCAGGAAACTTGAAAGGATCTTAATTAGATTATTTAGACAAAATATGTATTTATTATTTAATAAAACATACTTAACATGTTTAAATGAAACATTGCTGGACAACTCCACATGTATATATATATATATATATATATATATATATATATATATATATATATATATATATATATATATATATATAAATTTCTCCTAAAGCTTGATATATAAATATAAACAAACCTTCTTTAAACAAGATCAATATATATATATATATATATATATATATATATATAGTGATCTTATATATATATATATATATATATATATATAAATATAAGATCACTATATATATATATATATATATATATATATATATTTATATATATATATATATACATATATATATATATAAAATCGAATATATCAGCCTCATTCAAAAATGCAATTTCATTTTTTTTCAGCCATGAATCCCTCTTTTAGTTGTTCTTCCTCCTACACTTTATACATATGTAGATGACTCGTTCTTGAGTTTATCATTTCATTATTTGTACCCTGGAAGATATGTCGATTTGGGGGCGAAAGTAGTAGGGGTAAATACGGAGCTTTCCTAAGTTTATTCAATCCAAAAATCAAACGATTCTTTTAAAGACGAGAACGAATAAAAGGATAGGCACACAAAGTATCTGTCCATTCTAATCGTGCGCACACACAAACAAGTACATATGTATATACATGTACACACACACACACACACACACACACACACACACACACACAAACACACACGCGCACACACACACACACACACACACACACACACACACACACACACACACACATATATATATATATATATATATATATATATATATGGTAACTCTTGGGAAAGCATTATCACTCGGAAAAAAAACTTCTCCGTAACCAAAGAAATTCTCTTTCCTTTGAAAAATTCATCCAACTCCATGCACATATATACATTGATAGTTGAGGTAATGATTACTATCTCCTCATATATTTTACATGACATGTGACTCCCTAGCATGGATGATTTAGACAATTTACTCGTCTTCTTGATGCAGTCATCTTCATATGTTTTATTTGAATGTTCCTGCGTGACCACATTGACCAATGCAGATTCTTGATTCACCTCTGAATATTACTATCGTTTGCATACCATGATTGTTTCTTTTTAGTACACTTTAAGCTCATTTTCTTCTATTTGTTGGTTAGTAATATTTTTTTTAATATAAAACGTATTTCATTCTGCCGATTTATTACAAATCTGTCATAGAAATTAATTGCTGTTTCGACCCATTTGCTTTCAATTATTGTACATTTTCTAATTTCAATGCATACTGCTTTCAATTCTGAATATTTTGATCTCTTTCGTCTTCTACCAGTCTCTTTTCCTTTTTAAACAACCCTTTTTATTCTTTATTTGCTGAAAGTGTTTGATGGAGGTGTCCTTGTGGTGTGATGGTTAAAGCGATGGATTGTGGAATCGTAGTAAGCGAGTTTGAACTCCCGGTTCGCTATTTCGTGCACTTTCGGACAAATACACTTGGGAAAAGTATGAACCTCCTTATCCTCTCAGATATGGGTCAAATAGTACCACTACTGTTCTTCTAAAAGGATGGCTTTGTCATTAAAGAGCCTACAAAGGTTGATATACCATTAAATAAAGAAACTTCCAGGGGTCTATATAGGCCACTGTGAGAAGCCCTCTTTTAGAAGTACAATTTCTGGCAACAAGTTTACATGGTCCAACGATTTTTTTCTGTTATAAAGGAATTTATAAATGCAAGCGAGTTGATTTACATAGACTTCTTTGAGAAGTCCTGTATTAAGATGAGCGAGGTAATCTAGCCGATCAATTTACTGTGTTCGATTCTCACTGGAGTGGTGCAAATAAGGTTAAGCTTAGTAAATATAAGTTCAATTTCTTGGTTTAATAGCATATTAAAATTCGTAGGTTATTTAATACTAAAGCCATCCTTGTAGAAAAACAGTAATGATACTGTTCAACCCAAAGTTGTAGGGGTAAGAGGGTTCATGCCTTTACCATAGGATACTAGTCCAAAAATGAACGTAATAGCACAACTTGAATTCAAACCCGCTTCCTACGATGTCACAGTTCTGAAAGTTAGCGACTACGCCACGTAGATTGAACCAGGAAAATATTGTTCAATAATAAAGCTAAACAAGCAATCATTATACCAGTCTTGCACTGTTTTTTTTTACCATAAACCTCAGACAAGTATAAATAAATAATGGAATAGATGAATTAATGAATAAATAAATAAATGAATAAATCGTTTGAAAATGAGAAATATTTTTTTATAGACTCTCATTCTTAAGTTGCGCACGGACACATTGATTCCGAGTAAGTTATGTAAAAGTTTGAGGAAACATTGTTTTCATACCATTACTAGAGTGTTCGATTCTTACTGGGTGCCTTCTACATCTGACATTGTGCCAAAGCTAAATTAAACTTAGTAAATAACCATACGAATATACTCATGTGTGGAATTACTGCCCATTGTTTTTGTCAATTTATTTACTTTTTGTCAGTAAAAACACCTGGACAATTATTGTGGTTGAATGATTTTTTTTACAAACGGAATTATTTTTGTAATGAATATAGACTCACACAGAGAAAATCAACAGTATTAGTTACATTTCTTTCCTCACTGAATAAACGGAGTAACATTTAAGAAATTGGATAGAGTCGATAGTTAATGAAATGAAAACATTTTATAAAGTCGACAACTGCTAAATACATTAAATGAATAAATAAAAATCTTTGGGGTGGCAGTAATATCTTAGAGCATTTTAGACCATATATGTCAAATAGATATTCTTTGTCCACATGCCTGCACATATTGTTAAAGAACACATACACAACACGTACATTAACCCAAACATGCTTGAAATAGCTCGAGATTTCATAATACGAGTTCTCCCTGTAGAGATAGTAAGAAATCCCAGACTAAAATAGATATTACGTAGAATCATTGAAATGGTCAGGGTTTTCACGATATATATTATAATTCACAGACAGACTGCTTCGTCGTATCTCAACTCTTCAGTGTGGCTAGACACGCAAGATGCCTCAAGCTGGGATCAGAAGTGACATAAAGTCAGTCGGATTTCTTACTCCAGAATCATCGTCATTCTCGGCGTTAGTAAAGAAATATTTATACGTACATATATATATATATATATATATATATAGAGAGAGAGAGATACTAGGTATATATATATATATATATATATATATATATATATATATATATATATACGTGTGTGTGTGTGTGTGTGTGTGTGTGTGTGTGTGTGTGTGTGTGTGTGTGTGTGTGTGTGATTTAATTTTTATTCCTATTCTGATGTGAAAAAATACCAGATGATACTATTTGTAAAATTAAATATTTCACATACTGGTATCTGGAAAAAAATCCAATTTTTATTCCAATTCTGATGTGAAAAAATACCAGATGATACTATTTGTAAAATTAAATATTTCACATACTGGTATCTGGAAAAAAATCCATTAAAACGGAAAAGACTAAAAACATACGTACTGTTTGATAATAATTTTTTATGCCATTTCTATTCTTTCTGGTAGCCTTTTAATCAATAAAAGGTTTGACCCAACCCTTCTTTAGTCAGAATTAACTTGATGATCCGGTTAGGTAAAAACATAATGGGTATTTCTAACTCTGATGTTATAGATATATATTGTCTTCCATTGACAACCTGTTTCGTTCTATCAGAACTCTTCAGTGTGGCTAGACACGCTAGATTCCCAAAGATGGGATCGAAACCTGACTGACTGAAATGCCAATCCAAGATTCTACCACACAGCCACGAGGAAACCAGTGCAAGCGAAGGAAATTTAAACGCTTATATATCACGTTTGGTTTTGTTTACATATATCCGCTTAATGGCTCTCGAGAGCTCAATTCATTTGAAGAGCCTTGCTTTACGCTAGTGGCAACCATTATTTCCTTGTGTTTGGCAGGGTGTGTCACATCATTGATTTTACGCTAATAAATTTTAATTCTCAAAATGATGTCACCTTGAGCTAATGCATTCGACCAAACATTAGTCCAGTAAATCAAATATTGTAGTGTAAATTTAATCATATTATTCATTCAAAATATTGGGAACCGCTTTCGTTCGATTTAGTTTCTTTGTTCAATGGCATATAAACCTTTGTGGGCTATTTAATGCTAAAACCATCTTTGTAGATGAACAACAGTAATATTATTTAAACCCACAGATTTGGAGGGAGATAATGGCTTTATACTTTTCACCAGGGAATTGGTTCGAAATTATACTGGTGTTCGAGCTCGGTTCTTAAGATGTGGCTGTCTAGCACGTTTGCCACTACACCATGTGGAACACTCCAGACACGTGTCTCTCCTAAATATCCGGCATTAACCTCAGCTTGCTGAAATAAAACAATAATTCTGACGAAGCTATCCTTATAATGAAACATTTTGATTTACTTTTCGTATCGTATTGCTTTTTTTATAATGTCGGATCTTATTTCAAATTTGACTCTCTCTCTCTCTCTCTCTCTCTCTCTCTCTCTCTCTCTCTCTCACACACACACACACACATATGTACAGTGGAGCTTTGGGGAATGCGGAGTACCCCTTCATTGCCATCGCTCCCAGGTTCACTCTGGCTCGGAGTGGTAGCACCTGATAGGGCCCTATCTATGGGTTAAATAGAATTAACAGCATACTTATGCTAAACTGAATTTAGTAAACTGAATAGCTTGAAATAGAAACGTTTTTGACAAACCGTACTTACACTTAAACTGCGTGCTTATGCTTAACTGAATTATTTCAAATAGAACTGTTTTTCGATATTAAAACTGTATTTACACTTAACTGAATTATTACATATAACTGCTTGAATAGTGTGAAATGGAAATGTTTTTGACAATTAAACTGTGTACTTATGCTTAACTGAACTGTTTTCAATAGAACAGATTATTTACATAAAAATGGATTTGGCGTTAAATAACATACAAATAACATACTAAATTTTCTTTTACAGTAAATGAAAAATCAAAAATATACATTTTGCTCGGGTCAAAATTTTAGGAACGTATCATAAATTCTAGTTAGATCAATATATAAACTAAAGAAAAATTCAATCTTTAGTGAATTTTCCTTTGCATTAGATTACTTCATTGCATCTTCGACCACATAAGCCAATTAACTTCTTATAAAAGGTGGTAGAGATACTTTTCCATTTTTCTTACAGAAAACCCCATAAATCATGAATATTTTGAGGATTTCTGTTCAGAGTTTTCTCTCCTATGATTCTCCATTCATTCTCTTTAGGATTCATAGCTGCGCTTTGTGGTGGCCACTTTATAACAGGTATTTCCTCCTCTTCAAGAAAACTTATCACAATTTTAGCTTTGTGGAAATGCGCGTTGTCTTGTGTAAGTATTGAAGTTTCAACTGTCTCTTTGCGTAAATGAGGAAGAGCATGCTGGCGAAGAACTTCTTTACAAACACTGGCATTAATATTACCGTGAAAACGAACAATGGGTCTTACTCTTGCAGAAGAAATCAAATTATGCCCCCTCCAAATTTCACAGTTTTCTTAATGCATTGAGGAGGTTAACGTTCCCCATTTTTACGTCTTATAAACCTCTTACCATCAGATCTTAAAAAGTTGAATTTAGATTCATCACTAAAGTGAACCATATTCCATTGTTCCTCCGTCAACAGGATAAACTCAGTGGCGAAGTCAAGACGAACCTTTTGATTTTTCTTTGAAATCACAAGAATCCTGGCCACTGATTTTTCCTTGTTTAACTTGCAAGAAACAGTTTTTCTAGAGATTGGCTTTCCCGTTTGCTCACAAAATGCACGAAAAATAGACGTTGCTTTATCGAAACGGTTTTTAAAGACATTTTAACAATCATCCGATCTTCCCATTTGGTAGTCATCGGAGGCCTGCCAATTCTTGGTTTTGGTTCAAGTGACTTGTCAGCCGTAAATCTACGATAAACAACGCTTTTTGACCTTTGTATGATACCAGCAATTTCAGAATATGATTTGCCTTCTTTATGATTTGCTAAAGCGAGCTTTTTTCTTCTCGAGTTAAAAAAATTACGCACTTTCGCCTCCATCTTGCTTAAAAATAGTTATAAATCAAAATTAGCAATCAAGTTATTTAAGAATTAGCTAAATTACTATAATTCAATAGCGCTCCTTAACTTTTGATCAAGGCAAAATATATATATATTTTTTTTTAGTTCACTGTTAATTTACTGTAAAATATTTTAGAAAACTTTACGTTTAATAAATACGTATATGTTCCAAGTATAATTAGGGAAAATTCGTCAACGTACATGCCAATTTTTTAAAAGTAAAATACATCTAAATATTTGTTGTTCCATTTGTTAACTTATGGCCACTATTGTATACATATATGTGGATACACACACATACATACACACACACGAGCATATATATATATATATTCGAGGATACACACACACACACACACACACACACACACACACACGAGCATATATATATTCGTGGACACACACACACGCACACAAGTATATATATATATATATATATATATATATGCGTGGATAACGTTATTAAAGTGCTAGATTAGCGGGGTAGATTTAAAATCTAAAATGTTAAAAGGGTCACAATGTTAAATACTCCTCTTGTCTCTGCATTTCCCGCATTTAGAACTGCATGATGGTCAGATCGATATTAATATTATCAATCTCACTATGCAGTCCATTAGGAAAAGCTGACTCATGGCTCATGGACAATCATACAACACTGTCAACATATATATATATATATATATATATATATATATATATATATATACATGGAAGACTACGGCAGGTGAGCGAACGTTTCTTGAAAATAAATCTGAATTCCTGGTTTTTAGTAAATTGATGTTACTTTATCTTTTTAAGAACGGAATATAATCAAACCGGAGTTGAATTAATTACAAAAGCACTGAAGATTATTGAATTAATTAGCATTCGTTTAATTTATTTAGCAAATCTATCATATTTCTTTCAATGCATCAATGACAATAGAAAATCAGAATCCGTTTTTCTACTTAAAATAAAATGATAGCTTCAAATTACAGCTGGAAGCTTTTATAAATTAGTTAGTTGATGTCGTTGCGTCCGTTGGGTAAAAGACCAAGAGTTGAATCGCTGGCTCAGCAAGACAAACAGATAAATATAAAAAACCCTCTATACTTATTTCATTTTTCTATAAATCATCTTACGACGGAGATTCCAAAGTTAAAGTCTCCTGTTTATTTCCTTGAAAATTACACAGGTGGCGGTAACAGAAAAAGACCATTGTCAAAAGTGCGTTTACAGCTGCAAAACACCTTTTTTAGCCGAAAACTCTGTTGGAGTTTCTGTGGAAATAAATAAGGGGTACTAAGTACAACAAAGGCGTGTTTAAAGTAACGCTTATCAGCGTAGGAATGGAATCAGTAATCTGAGTTCAAATCCTGGACGAGTTTGTTTACATTTGCACAAATGCCGTTGGGTAAGATATGAATTCATCTGTTTTCTTCCTACCACCAACTATAGATTGTTGGATAGACAAAGTTCTTTAGACATAGTAGTCCAGAAGAAGAAAAAGTCAGATTTCAAACTAGCAGCACTTCCCTTTTAAAAATGACCTTGCGTCACATCCTGCGGTTGAGTTGAGTAAATACATAAATGCAATTTCTGATGGAATTTTGAAATTGTGTTAATTGTATCGTTAATTAATTACGTTAATAGTATCGTTCTGCGACCGCTCCGGGCGAAAATAGACTGATGGGCATTTATCTGGAATTATTCTTTGCAAAATAAGTTACAGTTGTGCGGTTCATCGATTAAACTTTTTAATTTTTGTCCAGATAGTTTGCCTAGTGAAGCAATTATGCTGCGCATTTTTTTTACATCCCTGACTACGTATAAACTCGAGTATTGGTCGAATTTTGTAGAAAATATTTTAAAGCCAAAATGAATGCCATCTAATTAATGTCTTCATCATTAATAATTCTGGGATCGACTAAGTGCAAACCTTGATTAAAGAAAATTAATTAAATGACTTAATGACTTTATGACCATAAATTAAATGTCGCTAGAAACGGGATTGACTTATACAATGCATATTCAGTGGCAATATTTAATTAAATGAGAATAGTAAAGCAAATAGCCAATTGTTTCTCTTTTAAAGTTTTGAAATTTACATTCCCTTGTTATTCTTGCAGCAACATGGCTTCCCACTGTTTATTATTGTTAGAGGCTTCGTTTTTTTTTTAAATAATTAAGAGTTTTTGGTCTATTACCTTTATTGTTATTTCCACAAAATTTCGGCCGATATGTCCTCCGGCATTCTTCAGGTGTTTGTCGAAGTCAAAACAAATACCTGAAGAAGGCTCTAGGATATATTGGCCAAAACGTTGTAGAAATAACAATAAAGATGAAGACAATAGTCCGAAAACCCTTTATGATAAAAATCATCAAGCTTCGTCTCAGAAATTTTGATAACTAGATGCTTCTTTTAAGCGGAAATTCTCTTTACACATGAATAACACAATTTTCTTGTCCAAAGGAGTAGATTTTTTTTAATATCTGTAATTATTGTAAATACCTAATTCGATTTGTTTGTGGAAATCGATTGAGTTGATACTGGTATGACCCTTGCGTGTACACCCCCATATATATATATATATATATATATATATATATATATACATTACTAGCATTAACTCTTGTGATTTTTCTAGTTACGAGAATTAAGTCGTTAGCATTATCGTTAGCTGGTTTTTCATCATGTCAACTATTGCCATGTTCTCTAATATTGATGTCGACAAATTTTTAGCTCGTTGTTACAGGTTTTCAAGTAAGCGATGATAATTTGTAAACTATATATTAACTTCCATAACTCTAATTATTGATCCAAATAATTCACACACAGTTAAATTGTTTCAAGTATTCTTATTTAATACAAATAATTTATCAATAAGTTTCAAGTAAGTCATAATAATCTTTCTTCAATAATTATAATTTCTAGTAACTATTCTTTATCAAAATAATTTGTACTCAGGTGGTTTCAAATAGATCCATTTGCTCCATAGATTGGACCCTAGAGATTACAACCACTTAGAATCAGAGTGAATCTGGGAGTAATGGTCATAAAGGACTGACTCTACACGCCCCATATCCACAGAACAGGAACCTCAGCTCTGGGTTATTTTTAATAGCTACGACAGACACCGAACAAGTACGATTTTTTAAATGAAAGAGGGCTTTTAAGAGTGGTATTTTTCAATTGGAATTATGTTCGTATGTCATGTGGAGGATAACATTACATCAATGATTTGAACTGATTTTCTCTTCAAGAATAATTTTCGATAAAGAACTAAACGATATCAAAAATAATAAATCGTTAGCAATGTCTTCCCCTTTTATATATTTGACTAACTGATACAATTATATTTAACGAAAATTAGTTTTAACTTTTATAACATGAGCGGCTAGTATTTTTGGCATTTTAAAAAGGACATATAACTGTGCAGCTATGGGATCTCAATTTCTACATCACATCAGCCTAGCAACAAATACAGCCAATTCAACGTTCCCTGACCTCTGAACAATGATCTAACATATTTGGTCGGTATTTGTGCCTCTACTTTTAAGTCCACATATTCGGGGAAGGGGGCAGAATTCAGACTAAGGAAATTCACTCTCTTCATCACTGTTGCTGAACAACAATATCACCAATCAGATGAGCCCTTAATTCTGAACCATAGCCTAGCGCATTAAGCCGTCATTTTTGCTGCTACAAAGAAGTACGTACAACCTTAAATCCAGGGCAGGTAAATTCAATTTATACAATGCCGATGGGTTTCCTTCTTTAAGACAAACTAATTTTTTCTGAATTTTCTTCAATAAATATGAACTTCTCAAAAAACCCTCACAAAAATATTTATTTTGAGACAATCCAAAATGGTAGTATATCAAGCAGAGTGCTTCAGGTTTGAGCAGACGTCTGTCATCAAATTTTAAATGGCTAAGAAATGCAAATCGTGAGAGGTTCACAGAAGAATGTGTGATCTCTATGGAGAAGTAATTTTAGTTTAAAATGTTTACAAATGGGCTAAACATAGCTTTGTCACTACAAGTATGAGTCGAAAAGAGTGTCTTTGAAGTGAAAACATATTGGATCTCCTGTAAAGAAAAAGTTTCAGGTGCAGCGGTCTATAAAGAATATGCTGATTGTGTTCGGGTATATAGAAGGAAGCATCATTATTGATTTCCTTGAAAAGGGCGAAACTATAAACAGTAATTCCTACTGCCGACTTTATGGGCAAAATTAACATTATTTATTGAATATCATCGAATTTACAACGTTCCAATAGAATCAATTTCAACTCACTTTTATTTGTCAATAATAATCATTTGTTTACACATAGTTATATTCTTCAAAATCTAATACGAATATTTTATGTGCATGTAATTTGGTTTTAAGTAATTATTCTTATTTAATGATAATATTAATTTGTAAGAATTCACTCATATGGTTTCAAGCATTCCTATTCGTATATATATATATATATATATATATATATATATAGTAAAAATTGTGACACCCAACATATGTGGTTTAATTTAAACAAGATTACCAGCAATGTAGTTGAATTACAGTAAACAAACACGTTTGCAGATCAATAGTTGCGCAGGTTGCAAAATATTTAGTGTGTCAACAATGCTCAGAGCTCATCAGCTTGTACTGTATATTCTCCTTGGGCGTTAACACAGCTATGTATTCCCTTATGCATACGATCTTACAGATCACAATACAACTTGTTATTAGAACTGGCGCACATACCAATAAATAAGGTCATTTATTGATATACAGCTAAAACAAATGTACTTTTAATCTTGAGTAAATTAAAAAATATTCTGGGTATTGCAATTTTATTTATCCGTTAGTATATATATATATATATATATATATATATATATATATATATATATGTTTAGTTAAAGTCTACCTTATTTATGATCTTATGTTTTTTG
Source organism: Sepioteuthis lessoniana (assembly GCA_963585895.1). Lineage (NCBI taxonomy): Eukaryota > Metazoa > Mollusca > Cephalopoda > Myopsida > Loliginidae > Sepioteuthis > Sepioteuthis lessoniana. The sequence continues at coordinate 64,620,455 of OY757940.1, read as the reverse complement.
TGCTAGTTTCTTTCTACCAGGGTCCAATTGATTGAGATGTTGATCTGGCTTCTGCTCCGAAACGTTTTCGTTGATTTTAACAGACTGACTTCAGGGGGTTCTTAATATATATATATATAAATATATATATATATATATATATATATATATATATATATAAATATATATATATATATTAATCCACTGTGTAGGTAGACACCCAAGATACATCTAGGTGGGATTGAAACCCGGCAGATTATATATAAATGTGGGGGTGGTGTTTGGTTGGTTGTGTATTTCTGTGCAAATTTCTATAGACATAAAAAATAAAACATCATTTAACTCGAAATAATTGCACTAAACTTTATGTAACTCGGCGTCCTTCATTCATAATGAAGATCATTTTATAATTCGTATATCAATGTAGTATATACGTCGAGCATTTAATGAGTTTCCAGACTTTTTTTTTGTACAGGCATTTAAAATTGTCGAATATATTCAGTATGTTATTGCTATACATCTTATGAAATAATTGACCGATTTTTATGATTTCAGCTTCAAATGAACACCTACAGTAGTAATTGGAATACACCCTTCTAAAGACTGATTGTCACAGCTGGTGAATTTCAAAAATGCAATCTGGACATGAGGACACTTTAAAAGAACGATATGCAATAAAATTCTGTTGTAAACTTGGAAAAAATGCCGCAGAAACGTATGGAATACTTCACACTGCTTTTGGAGCATCTTGCATGAATCGAACATCAGTTTTTAAGCGGCATAAGAGATTCAAGGAAAGCAGGGAGTCTGTGAGGGATGATGAGAGGTGTGGGAGAAGTAAGGGAGTCAGAACACCTGAGTTGATTGACCAAAGGGTTAGGGTTAGGGTTACTATGTTGAGGTTTTATGGGAGTTCAGGAAGAGATTCCATCGGAAGAGGCCAGCCATCTTCAAATCGGCTCAGGGGCATTTCTACCAAGACAATGCACCAGTCCACAACTCCATCCTTATCACAGACTATTTGACCAAGATGGGCATCAAGACAGTTCCTCGCCGTTCCTATAGTACAGACGTTGCTCCCTGTAACTTTTGGTTATTCCCTAATCTCAGAGGCTGTCGTTATGAGACAATTGAGGAGATGAAAGAGGCAGTAACGAAGATCATTGACACGCTGACACAAGAGGACTTCCATGGGGCCTTCTAGAAGTTGTTGGAACGGTACAACAATGCATTGAAGCCGGAGGAGATTACTTCAAAGGGAACTAGAGATTCATGTGTGTACTATCAATAAAAGTGCCCATACGAAAAAAGTCTGGAAACTTATTTAATGATCCTCGTATGATAACTTGCATGAAGTATCCAAATGCTAAATATTCAAATTAAAATTTATTGGATGAAATTATATATTAATTATACTTATAATCATCGACAGCAGCTTTGTGTCTGCCTTTCTTCCATCTCTAAAACCATCGAAATAAGACAGACAAGTCATGCGGGACACTGCTGGAGAAATAAGAAGGAACTCATTAACGACTTTCTCCTATGGACCACTTCACACAGACGTGCAAGTGCTGGACAACCAACTTGAACCTATTTACAACAGCTCTGTACGAACACAGGATGTAGTCTAGAGAACCTGCTCGAAGCGATGGATAATAGAGATGAATGGCGAGAGAGATTTAGGGAGATCCTTGCTAGCTGCACGACATGCAGAGGGTCATTTATTATTATATATCTATTTTAACATTCCCTATTCATAGGATAAGAATTAATAGATGAGGAATTGGGTTATATTTTTAAAAACCCAGGCATGAATAAATGTACATACTAACGCTCAACTCTTCTAAATAGTCGCCAGGTTTTTAGAATTACACTCAAATATGATGTTGTTTTTTTTTTTCAATTTTACTGATGTCTTATCTAAGCCAATACGAAGGAGATAATGCAATTGAATAGTGTGACCTTTCTGGTAGAACTCTTTTCATTATATTTTTTTGCTGATGTCTTTGTAGACTCTTCAAGAACTGTGGCTTTTGAAGAGACATTTAATATCACACAACTGTTAAAGTTTTAAAACATCATACTGTATTTAAATAAGTGAATGGAATGTTTCCATCAAAGTCTAACATTTATTCTGATCATCAGCTGTAAGTTCAGTAATCCAGATATTAACGTCCTAAAAAAAAGACTTTGAATGTCTTATCATTGAGGTAAGATTATTAAACATTAAATGTATTAGGCTGGGCATATTATTCCCCTTGGGCCGGGCTTCTCAAACCATTTGCTTGATGACTCCCACTTCTTTTAACCAAATTTAATCTTCATTTGCCTCAAAATAAATTAATTGAATTCTAAATTTTTACAAAATCATAAACTAATTTA
>OY757940.1:64538094-64613094 GCA_963585895.1 Sepioteuthis lessoniana | reverse complement strand
AAATTCCATCCCTATATCGTCTCTGTATATATATCCTCACTGCCTGTATTTGGGTTTTCAATTTTTTTTCATTTTTGGCAAACAGTTTAATGTCGCACATTAGATGCTTGATTTATTCTTACGATTTATTAAGTGTATATTCGCCTGTGCATTTCCTAAGTATGTGATTCAAGGAATCATCGCTATTAGAAATAATAATGGTGACAGTGCATCTTCCTAGAAGATTTCTCTCTGGATTTTTACCTAATCTAAGCTTTTTCCTCCTGCTGTCAATTCCACTCCTCAGTTTCCCATGGTATTCTCGACAAACCTTATGAATTATTTGGATATCAAGTACATTTTGAGAGTCTTTCTGGGAGCATATAATATACTTTTCGTAGTCAATCCACGCCATAGCTAGAGTTTTTCCTCTCACTTTACCCTCCCTGAGGATGTGTTGATCAATGTAAGAAGCTCTCGTGTTTTTCTGGCTCCCTTGCGGCATCTTTTCTATTCCACGGGGAGCAATCCATAGTTTATTAGCGAATCGTAAATCTCCTCCCTTATTTATGCCTTTAGTATTTTCAACATCATCGTTAGGTACATTATAGGTTTTGTAGTTTTTGGGAGTGGTTCCTTTTGGGGATCTTTTCGGATCAGGGTCGTCTTTCCTCAAGTTATCCATTCGAGTATTTCTGTTTCTTCAAAGTATCTATTCCTTTCGATATCCAGTCTGTCGAGGATGGAAGTGAATTTCTTAAACTAGTGTCCATATATGCAATCATGGCCTGAACTTTTTTGATTTGGTTCTTTTTTGAGTGTTGCTCTGCATAAATCTAAGTGTATTTTCCTCTTCAGTCTTTCTTCGAGGTCTTCTAACTCTTTCCCCAAGTTGTTTAGCTTTTCTGTTATGTTCTTTCCGTTCCCATATTTTGCTTCAAAATTGTTTTGTCTCCTTGTCATCCAATTGTTGGTATGAATCATGCATGAAGACATAAAATTGCTTGAAATGATTGAAATAAGTTATTCTGAGTTTGTATTGAATCAGTAAAATATCGAAAATATGAATGATTATAATCATAATCAAACATCTTATGAATGAATTCTATCCCTGCATTAAATAATCCATGATGTGTTGATATAGCAAAGTAAACCTATAGATAATTATGATTATAATCAAACATTTACAAATGAATCTTATTTCAGCATTAAATAACCGATAAGGAGTTGATATGCAGTTAAACTAAGAAAGGAATAATAGTTTTGTATTACACCTGTGCTTATTGTAGTAATAAAAACATGGGTAGATAAATGTTAAGTTCGTTTAAGTAACTTAAAATCATTTTAGTAGGGTAGGTTTTGTGCTAGTATGAATAAATAAAAAATCTACATAATTTTCTTTCAAATATTTACAGCATCAATATCTTTTTATGATTCCTGATTTTTGTTTGTATTCGCATGTCTTTATTTTCTAACATTATTAAGTTTCAGGATTCAACATTTCTGTATTGAATACTGATTGTCTTGTTTTTATGGTGAAATATATGTAAAAAATAAATAAATAAATAAATACCTAAAATAACGAATTTGGGAATAGTAATTTGTTTTCTTTACAGACTATGCAGCAGTTTTTCCAAGTACATTCCACATTTGCAGAGAAAAAATATTTTTCGCGCGCGCCAAAAAGAAAAAAAAAAAAAGACCAAAAATAAACGAAAAATAAAAATGAAAAGATTTACAAATCGTTCTAAAAATGTAATAGCACTACACTGTTCAAAAATTCTTCAATGAATTTTTTGGTACATGGATTTCTAAGATAAATTATTCATTTTATTTTTTTTTATTTTTTTAAAAAAACTTACCGGAAAATCTTCCGAGTTATTTTTCTACTGTTTTTTCTTTGTTTTTAGATGTTCTGCGAAGAAATTATTGCGACTGTCGTCCTGTATGAAAAAAGCCCAGGCAATTTTTAGTGACAATCTGGAAAAATATCTTTTAATCCGGGCAAATATTAAATATCTCTGTTGTTGGTATCAATTCCTAACTTTATTTCCTTCAGTCATTTTTTTAAGTTCTCTGATTTTTGCGTAATTCAGAGGGAGTTTCAAGAAGAGACATTGACACGGAATTTCATTCAATTTGACTTCAAACGATGAAGAAGATTACAGAGTGAATTTCTTTAATTTGGGTTGAAAGGGGAAAAATGGACGAAATAAAAATAGATGAATAAGTAAACTCATATTTGGATGTAAGATGAGCATTTAACAATCAACATTCACAAATGCGTATAAATTCGAACACACACAGACACACACAGACGCACAGACAAAGACACACACAGACACACACAGACAGACAGACATACAAACAGACAGACACATACACACACACACACACGCGCGCACACACACACACACACACACACACACACACACACACACACACACACACACACACATATATATATATATATATATATATACATTATTGTGGATATCTTTGGTTCAAGAAGAGTAATACCAGTTCTGTTTCAATAAATAAGTTCACACATGCATACGTATATTTACTGTTAAGTTTAAGCTTTTTGATTGTTTATAATGGGAGTATAACGGTAGATCAATATATACGTGACCTAGCATGGCGTTAAATTTGACTGAGAAAAATTCTTAGGACAAATTTAAGAACAGAAATGATTGTACAATGCTTTGTTTTCTCCAATAGCACGCACACGCGTGCTCGTGCGTACACACACACACACACACACACACACACATACACGTAAAGGCACATATATCTTAAAGTCATTTCAGAATTAAAACGTCTCCACCATGAGGCGCTGTGATCTTAACATTTTTTATATTAAAATTTAATTGATTTAACGACGTAATTCATGTGATAGTGATCGAAGAGAGAAAAATCTAAAACAATCCACTATAAGTTTCATCGGGAAACAACAGCAAACAAGTCTCACGCATGTTCGTGAAAATGGCCCAGAAAACGATGGAAAAATTTTAGACGAAATCCATTAGGTTAGCGGACGGTTATCGTCGTGGAAAACCTTGATCTGCATTCAAATTCTGGACTAAGCTGTTTGGCTTTTTTGTGCTAACACCTGATAATGAGATGAATCGATTTGTTCCTCCCCCACCTATGAGTAGATAAAAGGATAAACTCCGTTCTTTAGTCTTAGGCAACCAGCCAAAGAGAAGATAAAAATCTAAATTCAAGTCAGCTTTACGACGTTTAAAAATGACCTTATGTTTCTCGTGGTGAAAGAGTCGGACAGATAAATATCTAAAACCAAAATCTAAATCATTTGAAAATTTGATTATAATGAGGAATGTACATTCAACATTCCATTACAATCAACTTTAATCGCACTTACTTTGACTGTAGTAATAATTTATTTGCTCGGTCAGATGGAATCAAGAATTCGTATATAATAATCATTTGAACTCAATTTTATTTTAAATTCGCTATGCCTTTTTGCAACGAAACTCAAAGGCCTGGAAAGAGGACTAGAAGAGTAGGAAATCGGAGGATGAATCGAGAATATCCAGATCACAGAATCGTTAAGATAGGCGAAAAAACGTAGAAGGGCCCTGGAGATATGAAGAGATTTGCTGTGTGTGACTCGGAATCCAGTGAAATACCACCTGCAATTGAGGTATAAAAAACTCACTAAAAGTGAAATAATAATTCTTTTATCTTGCCAGAGAAAAAACAAACTATGGAACAGTCGAGTGACGGTGATACCAATTGTAGATGGTAAAATTGTTCCAAAGGCTTGAAAAAGAGACCAGATGAATAAGAAATTGGCGGAAGAATCGAGACAAATTTAAAGTCAGCATTGTTATCTCGAATATGCTGAGAAGAGCATAGGAGATCTGAGAAGACCTGTTGTCACTTTAACTCTAATAAAAGTCCATCAGCTAAAATTTGATGGAAAAATTTGCTAAGAGTAAAAAAAAACAAATAAAAAATAATGATGATGATGATGATAATAAGGGACATTTCAAGCGACAAACAAGCAAAATCCCACACGAGAAAATTTGGACATGGCTAAGAAAGGGAAATCTTAAGAGGTTGGTTGGTTGGGTTTTATGGTATATCAACCTTTGTAGGTTATTTAACGCCAAATCCATTTTTATGAAAATAGTTCTATTTCAAACAATTCGGTTTTGCATAAGTACGTAGTTTAAATGTAAGTACAGTTTAATTGTGAAAAAAACATCTCAATTCCAAGTGTAGTCAAGCAGTTTTAATTCAGCTAATTCAGTTTTGTATAACTACAGATTTTGTTTACACCGAGTTAAATGTCAAAACAGTTCTACATCAAACAATTCAGTTTTGTGTAATTACATTTTCAGAGTCAAAAACAGTTCCATTTAAACAATTTAGTTTAGCATAAGCACTCAGTTTAAATATAAGTATGGTTTGTCAAAAACATTTCTATTTCAAGCTATTCAGTTTAGTCAAACAGTTCTAATTCAAACAATTCAGATTAGTATACGTTTAAACACATTTAAATGTCAAAACAATTCTATTTTAAACAATTCTGTCTTACGCAAGTAGAGTTTCAGAATCAAAAACAGTTCTATTTCAAACACTTCAGTTTAGCATCTGTATACTTTTTAGTTCTATTTGACCCGTAGATAGGTTCCTATCAGGTGCTACCACTCCGAAATAGGGTGGACCTGGAAGCGATGGCAATGATGGGGTACTCCGAATTCTTCTAAACTCCATCAATACAGGAACCTCACCATCAAATTGCTTTGTTATATATCCAGGACATTCGTGAGAGAGTTTTACTCCTTTGCAGAGATGCAGTCGCTGTATTTTACAGCCCCTGCAGATTGGGTAATAAGAAGACGAGTGGAGATTTGGAAATAAGAGGACGAGTGGAGACCATCCAAACTTCAGCATTTTTGAGATATACCAGAATATTGAGAAGAATCCTGGAGACTGGAGGAGTCTTACTGTCCCTCAGAATCCAGGGAAAAACCATTGGGTACCGTTGGTGCGAAAAATTCTCAATTGAGTAAAAAAAAAAAAAATAATAATGATAATAATAATCATCATCATCATCACCTAATTTTGGTCAGACGACCAGATCTTATAATAATTATTATAAGTTCTCTTAATTGCAAGTTCTCTTTTTTTTTGTTGATTATAATCAACAAAAAAAGAGAACTTGCAGAATCGAGGACTTTGCTTTCCCAGTGGACCACAAAGTGAAATTAAAAGAATGTGAAAAGAAGGATAAGTACCTCGACTTAGCTAGGGAATTGAAAAAGCTGTGGAACATGGAAGTGACGGTGATACCAATCGCGATTAGTGCTCTTGGTGCCGTCACGAAAGGATTAATACAAGGACTGGAGGACTGGAGGAAAAAATAGGGCGAGTGGAGACCATCTCAACTACTGCATTATTAAGATCGACCAGAGTACTGAGAAGAGTCTTGGAGACTTGAAGAGACTTGGTGTCATTCAAACTCCAGATAACGCTGGTGTGAAAAACTCTCAAAAGATAACAAATAATAATAATTTGTTTTCATACAGCTATATTGTTTCAAATATTCCTATTCAATTCTAATAATTCTAAAATCGACTCATGGATGGAACAGTAAGAGTTACTTCCACTCCGGATCACAGTGAACCTGGTAGTAATGTGTATCAAAGATAATTGTACTCTCCCCGGAGCAGTTTATTTTCATGCATAGGACAGCCATTTTTAGAGGACGCATCTTAACCCTATGCAGGAGAAGAAAAATAGCGTATTCTCAGATAAGCATCATTGACAAGTGCTCTCGATGAGGTTAATTTACATATGTAAGTGTGTGTTTGTGTGCTTGTGCTTAATTAATGCCATATATATATAATATATATATATATATATATATATATATATATATATATATGCTAATTTGAATTTTTGAATGGATTTTTTACATGATGATTTCAAAGGAATCACGAAACTTCGATTCTCATGCAATCTATGAAGAAATAATAATTTTACTTTCAGTTGCTATGTCCTTTTTTTCCTTTTACGTTGACGAAGTCATTGTTATTTATTTTATTTAAATGCTTGCTTTTTCATTATATGCCGTTGCATCTTGTCGATAGATGTCAAAGAAAAGCGACAGAATATTGATTCTAAACGCCTTCAATTACAAGGAAAGCATTTTAAATGTATTTTCTTGGCATATGCTTATAAGTGATATGTGGGTGCACGCGTGCATACACACATATATCCAGTTATATATTTATATAATTACATCACCTCTCCCAATATATATATATATATATATATATATAGACATAAAAAAAATTATAAAATTTAAATTGCTAATATACATCTTCCCAAGTTAGAGATCTCCAAGTTAGGACATGGACTCGGTGACACGAGTTCAAATCACGGCCGAAGCTGATTGCATTTCCCATAGCATTAATATTCTTAGGAAAAGCATGATTCCAATTATTATCCATCCAGCAACGGATTAATAGTAAGGCAGACTATTTTATTTAGCCTTGGAGCCTTAGGAGAAGACTAGACAGCTATTTAGGTATCTAGATAGCAGTCTAGACTTCTAGACATTTATACACCAGTCTACGTATCTAGATAGTAGTTAAGACATCTAGACAGCAATCTAGACTCCATCTAGCCGAGTTTGGTGCCAGTGATGGAAGTCTCAAAATACTTTTGGTAAATTTTTTCCTGATTTCTAAACAGAATTCATCTCGAGTACAATATAGACCATATCAAAAGAGAAGCTTCATAGAATTCTCCCGGGAATAAGTGCGTTAAATGAAAAAAAAAACGTTCCGTTCATTGTTAATTTCTACCTTATTCAATACAACTTTCGTCTTGATTCTGAACACCCCTTGGCTACTCAGTATTGGTATAATGTAAATTAGCAGAAAAGTAATATTACAATGAAACACACACACACACAACACACACACACACACACACACACACACACACACACACACACACACACACACATATTCACTCAGACACTCACACGAACAAAAAGGGTTAGAATATTCCGTGGGAATTATGAGTTAGCAACCAAACTCTGCTAAGTTTTGAGTAGCATCATACTGTTTGATAATTGAAATTACATGAAACTTCAAGGGACTTCTAGTGTTCATACTATTCGTATGCTATTAGTGAATTATTAACGAGGTGACAGTTTTATGCCAACCTTATTTCCACATTCTTTCCCTTTCTTTCTTTCAATATATATATATATATATATATATATATATATATATATATATATATATATATATATAGTGCGTAACTAATTATTAACGAGGTGTCATTTTTTCCATTTTGTCCAAAATCTATGCGTTGGAATTTTACGAAATTTTCAAAGAATGATATGCGCGTGCTGCGTTGAAACAGTTAGTTTCTGCGCAAGTCTCAAACAAAATTCATGAGTAACACAATAGTTCAGTAATCCAGATTATCAGCGATAATTATGCAATTATGAGTCTCAAATTTGACTGTCATAAAATCTGAACTTACAAAAGGTAAATTGACATAAGGAATATCCAAAAAAAGTGGAGGGGGGTATCATTAACCTCAGAAAAAAAATGTTGCAATTCCTATGAAGGTAAACAAGTGGGCTTGTTTCACAACGTTCTCAGTCATGATTTAAACGTGAAACTTGGAATTGCTCAGATTTGACGGGGTGCATTTGAAAAACAATTTCCAGAACTACTGGATGACGTCAACTGAAAAAGGTCGAGACATCAAAAATACATGCAAAATTACGTCGGAAATGGGTGGAAGATAATGAAAATCGACTTCTCGAAGGTTTTGTTCACGGATGAATCTCGTGCTACCCGAGATGTCTATGATGGCTGGAGTAGATGGGTCGCAAACGAACCGGAATGTCAGAAATGCTTGAGACACCAAGAAGGAGGATTTGGGTAGGTATTTTTGGAGGTATCAAATTTGAGTTCATGGTAAGTGCTTGGCATTACGAAAATGATTGCAGATGCTTTTGTAGCTCTCCTGAAAGAGCACTTTGAACCTTTTTCATTCTTGAACAATATTAAAGCAAAGAATCACATTCAAGAGAACCAACATATTCATGCAAGATAATGTTCTCTCGCATGCTGCGCGGAAAAGTTGGGAGTACGATTAGGCGTCTGTAGACCTCAGAAAAGGAAAGGACCAGACAGTTCTCCAGACTTAAAACCAATGGAAAGTTTAGGTTTGTGAATAGACGCTGATTCAGAAACAAGGAGGACTTGTGTCAAGTAATAATAGATGTATCACGCGGAATTACCTTAGAGAAGATCCAGAAACAGACATGTTCCCTTGGTCTAGCACTTTATCCAAGTCATTTTAATGAAACGATCATATACCCTTTATTAACTAGCTCTATGATCACTTTTGCTTATAGGTTTCGATTGATTTGATGTTCGTTACTGTATGGATCCATAATAATCTGTATATGAATCAATTAAAGTGTTATTTTTTTGTTTACATGAATTTTGAATTCACCTCGCTAATACTTTGGAACAGTTATGATTCAAGTACATTAGGTAAATGACTGTTTTTTTCTGTGTGTTTTTTCCGGAAGGCTAACGATTTTTCACAGTAATGCACATATAACTGTTGCCATCTTGTAGTGAAAATCCAAAATGCTAGTTTTTGGAGAGAAAAAAACTGTTACCTCGTTAATTCGTTACGTAGTATATATATATATATATATATATATATATATATATGTGTGTGTGTGTATGTGTGCATGCAGGCCTCGAGCTACTCTCCCGTAACTCAAAGTTTCAAGTTTTCACAATCATCGGACAGGTAGATATTAAGTTTAGCCTGTAGTAAAACATGCTTCTAAATTACTATTTTTACAGTATTTAAATGTTCTTCAGAAAGTTCTCGACTAATAATTGTAGAAACTGTTTCTAATCTGTGGTATTATTTATACAACCATTATAGATGAAGAAATCTAGAATATTTAAAGATTATTTAAACAATTTTAAAGTCCCCGTTTCAGAAATGTCTGCTTGTAACATTTACGCGTAATGGATAAACGTGAAATTCTGAGTTACGGAAGTGTAGTCAGAGACTGCAATTCTACATAGCTTTTTAAACCAACTCCGTCGTAATTACTAAAAGTGATTTTTCATTCTTTTCAAAACAAGATTTGCCTTCTTTATTTAATGGGATATCAACTTTCGGGGATGACAATGACAGTAAGTAAAGTTGGCGACCCTTAGTCGAGGGTGATCCGAAGGATCTCTTTTTAATAGCTACTAGACCGAGGTGTAGAGCAGGATGCAACTCCATTCCTTGGATTGCTCCTATTTACCCTTAATCATTACCTTATAATGCTAAGTGTTAAGGAAGGCAGCATCAAGTACCATTTTTGAGTCTTTGGTATGAATCGACCTGGAATTGAACCCCGGTGTAGTAGTACTATTTAACTCATTGTTGGGGAAGATTAATAGGTTCAAACCTTTCTCAATTGATCCAAAAGTGAAAGCAATAGAGCGACTGGAATTCGAACTCACTTATTACGATATCGCAATCAAGCACGTCAGCTACAATTCCACGAAGACTCTTACATTTCATATACTAGCCATTATTATTAATAACTAGCCTAATCCCTCATCTTCTAAATTCTAGTTGATTTTTATGACGATAAATATAGGTATATCTGTGTGTGTGCGTGCTTGTGTGTGTGTGTATTAATGTATGTTCTTTCTTCATACGTAATTGTAACTTTCCATATGTATAAATTTTTGTTTACAGCACGTCTCTGAGCAAAATTTATCTTCTTGTATCTTTTCTCGTGTAAAAAAAACAGTATTAAAAAATCTTTTCTTCGTAGTTATTTAAATCTTAAGGGGAGATGAATTTAAATATGCAACAAATCATTGCAGATGTAATATATATATATATATATATAATATATATATATATATATATATATATATATATATATATATATATATATATATTCTCTTTGTACGTGTGTGTGCTGGAGGGTAAAAAGAAAAAAAGTACCTGCTAGTATGTAATATTTCTAAATTTTTGTAATTTATTTCATTTTTGAAAATACTTATGAGAGCATTTTCCTATTTGTTTTTTAATCTTTATTTTCTGTAGTGGTTTTTATGTAAAATTTTTTTCCTGGTAGCATCTTGCTTTCCACATTTTTTGTATAAATAAAAGAGAATAAGATATTAATTTAAATTATTCCCCTCCATACTGCAACAAAAATTATTACTGTCGTATTCCCTCAAACAGATCAAGTTTACATCATATTTATCTATCAGTCTATCCACACACACACACACACACACACACACACACACACACACACACACACACACACATATATATATATATATATATATATTATATATATATATATATATATATATATATATATATATGCTTGGATTACCTTGTTATCAATTTCTCTCTTTCACTCACTCTCTCTCTCTCTCTCTCTCTCTCTATATATATATATATATTATATATATATATATATATATATGCGTCTTCCCATCGACACACACACACACACACACATATAAATATATATATATATATGTATATATACGCATACGTATGCACGTGAGTTAATGTACGAACTGAAAAATGTAGTCGTTTGCTAACCTAAACCAAAAGACGTGCAAATAGACAATGTCATATTCTTAAAGACAAAGAGCGAATGCCTCCAAAATGAGATTTATTATTCAGTTGTGTTTACTTTCAAACATTTTTTCTCGTATTTTAACATTTTTTAATGCTTTATCTTCGATAGTACACTTTCAGATAACACATAATTGAAATCTAGAACCTTCCAACTCATCTATCTATCTATCTATCTATCTATCTATATATATATATATATATATATATATATATATTATATATATATATACGTGCTCACAGTGGCACACGCACATACATTTACATTTTACACACATACACATACACACACGCGCGCGCGCCTTTTTATATAACGATTTACAAAAATTACATTCATATGCACACATAATGATTTACAAAATATTTTGGGTGCACATATAAATATATATATATATATATATATATATATATATATATATATATATATGAATGAGATAAAATGGATAAAACTTTCATATTATCAAAGTAACGAATAGGAATACATATTTCTTGGCGTGAGATAACCCTTTATTATTTATCTGTGTCTATTATGGACAAAAAATCCATCCAGATGAAAATAAGATAAAATTAAAAATAGACAAAAATTTGATCGGTGAGTAAAATAGAAAGGAAATTCCTTTCCTTTTACATCTGATATAGATGAGGAATGCCAAAATCTTGGGTGAGGAAAGTGAAAATTACAAATGACACGCTTGTCTCTGTAGCTCCATCACAAAAGACAAGCAAAAATATTGGCTACCATTACGGGAAACAAAATAGCAATTTATTCGTACTTCACAGACATTAAAAACAAGCAGTATTTTTTACGACAAGAATCATTACGTTGCAAGATTGAAAGGGTTTGGAAACTACACAAGGACTGATAATTTTGAAATTTAAGGAGGAGACAGTTGTTGCGTTGTTGGTTATTGAAAGTCGAAGAAGAGGTGGAAAAGTCGAAGAAGTTGTCACTTGATTTCCAAAGAAAGAAAGGAACAAACATACTTAGCTCGTTTTATTTCCATGCTTATCATTTTGATAAATTAAAAGGCTGTTAGCATTTCTTCGGCCGTTTCTTGTTAAAAAGAGGGAACGTCTTTTTTAGAAATCTATATCGAACCTCCTCTCAAATGTGTTTTTTATCCATTAAGCATTCAAATCCCAGATGCCTCGTATGTTTGTTCATTTCAAGCCTGACTGTTAAAATTCATGAATTCACTTTCTCTCTACGTTTAAACTCACAATCAGCTTTTGACCCATGCCTATATGTCAAAATACTCCCACATAAGCGCGGACACTAATGTAGATATTCTGAAGTCTTTTCTTTTCAAATTATATATATATATATATATGATTCAAAAGTGGGGCTAAGCTATTTAGTGAAGGAATTAACTGTTGCCACTCGAGTAATGCAAAGCTTTTCGAATGATTTTAGCTCTCGGTAGCCGTTAAACAAAGCAAAAGTGATACATATGCATTAAAACCCCTTGTAACATATTGGCCATCGACCGAGCTGTCAATTAAGAGATGCACCTGCGTAAATAACAGGTGCAATCGGTTGAAGATATCGGGGTATCACCTTGACCAGTGGACGCGTTAAATTCAGTGCAATTGCGACGCTCATTAGAAGCAGGTGGATGTCAAATAATTATATAACCAGGTGCCACAGACGGTTTGAGTTAGTTGGAGTCAGTTGCAGTTGGAGTTCGAGTTGCAGTTCGAGGCAGTGAGAACCAGCTCCAGACAGAAGGCTGCGGCCCTCGTTGACCCCCGGTTGAGCTGCAGCAGAATGAGAAAGAAGTGCTGCTATAGTCAGAGTAAACTTGGGGTCAATATGTTGCAGTCAGTTCCGTATCCAACTCACCTCTCACATACAACCCTTTCGCAACCCTTTCGAGAATAAAGTGTGAGAGGTATATTTTTCTAAAGAAGTGTGTTCGTTCGTCATTATTGTTGATTATGTTTCCGCCTATATATGTATACGTATAGTTGTATCACGGCTACTTCGCTTATGCTAAATTTCCTCGTGGCTGTACAGTAGAATTTCTGGCAAGCGTAAAAGTCAGCAAGGATTCGATCCCAGTTTCGAGCATCTCGCGTGTCTAGCCAATCTGTAGAGTTGTGATATAACAGAACACTCTTTCGGTGGATGATGATATATATATATATATATATATATGGTATAAAATCTATATGCTTACACATGCCTGTAATTGTCTGTCTTTGTGGTTGCCTCTGTGTGAATTTACATAAATATTTTGAGCAGTCTCAGGTTTTCATTCTTGTTAAGGAAACTAGTCAAGAAGGAAACTATGCATAAAAACCTTTTTTACTCAACTAAAAGAATGACATTCTGACGGTGGTGGAGAGATTGTTTAATCAGTTACAGACAGACAGACATTCATACAAATTTATAAATTTACGTACACAGATTATTTGAAGAGTATTATTGCTACTATATATCCTAATCCTCCCGATTGTACGGTCAAGTAATCGGTAAAAAAAACCTGTTCCCCCAAATATTTACTTGACGGAGATGGTGGCCAGACAGTAGCAAGTTAAATTTTAAAAAAGGATGGATGAACTCTGGTTGTGTCAATGCCTATCCAAGTCGCTCATAATTTGATGACTCCTAACATTTTCATAATCATCAATCTATGAACAAAACACTCTATATATATATATATATATATATATATATATATATATATTGTATTAATTTAGAGGGCTTATTGCAATGTGAAATAATAATTATCTGAGTCTTATTAATTTCAATGTAAAAACTTCATCATAAGAAACTTTTTTAAAAATGAACTAGATGTGGTATATTCAAATCATTTTGGTCGCTTTAAACATGGTATCTTGTGGGTTGTTAGAACGCCATCTTGAGTGTTGTAACCATGTTGCCACATGAGGTAAATTAATTTGAATTTAGTATTTTAGGTTTTTATTTAATATATGTGCGTTCTACTGGTATTTCGGAATTCATGGTTCTACTCAGGAGACTAATTATATCTCCGGTCGTCTTTGCAAATATATGTATATATAAGTAGTCAGTAAAGTTGCCGACCGTAGTCGACGGCGACCAGAAGGTTCCTTTTCAATAACTACTTCACCGAGGTTAAGGGAGGGCGCTACTCATTTCCCTAGGTTGCTCCACTTTACCCTTGATACGTACCATATATTCCTGAGTATTAAGCAAGGTGGTATCAAGTACCATTTTTAAAGTCTTTGGTATGACTCGACCTGGGATTGGACCCAGGCCTCCTGGACCATTGGCGAACACGCTACCCACTTGGCTAAATATATATATATATATATACATATATACACTTTTATTAAAGCATCCATATTGAAAAATGACACTGTTGTAAAGCCTGCGACATAAAAACTATCTAATGATGTAGGAAGGCCCATATATCTGCTTAATGAGTTACTTTAACTTTCTTTGCTATAAAATTATCTGATACTGGTATTGCTTGATATCATTGGACTGCGAGAAAATGATGATATTCAATAGTCATTCTCACATTTGTAGCCAATACACACATATACACGCTTAAACTGGCTCATTGGCCTAGTGGGTCAGAGCCTTAAGGTTGCCATCGAGTACGGTCGCCAACTTTACTTTTATATATCGCGTGCCCCACCAAACGGGCGAATATAGCACAAGGCCGAGTTTTCGGTGGGTCGAGGGACAGGGCCGTTGCCCAGACACGCCTGGCAGGCAAAAAAAAATGCCTCAGTTTCCGTCGGCATTCCCCTCCGGCGCGAGGCGATAAACCTAGCCTCACTAAGGTGGATTAGAGCCTGGTGCGACGGCCCTCAAATGCTTGAGGAAATGGGTTAGTCTCGGCAGCTGGATGGGCCTGCTAGGCTTTCCCAGCAGTCACATTAATCAATCTCGATCGACCAAACACCACCACAACACAATCTGATCCTGACCTAACAGCATACCCTGGTCAGAAAAGAGCTGTTTGGAAGAGAAACAGAAACCGGGATGAAGACAGAGAAAAATTTAGACAGAGACAGACGGACAGAGATACAGAGAGATAGGGACTGAGACAGAGACACCGAGACAGATATACAGAGACAGAGACTAAGAAAGAGATGGGGAGAGAGACGGACAGACAGACAGACAGAGCACAATTTGAAATTCTTTATTAAAAAAAAGTTAATTTCTTTCTAAATATAATCTTTAAGAAGAATCTATTATTTCTAAAGAGCCATTTTCCTATTAAAATCGATAGTATTAACTAATATCTATGACAAAAGAAGATAACAGTGGAATTCTAACCAAAAATTAAAGTTTCATAACTCTGTGACCAAAAATCAAATTGCATAAATATACATGAGCGGTGTAATTATTTTTTTTTACTTTTACAGAATTTCAATGCTTTTAAATTTGATAAGGTATTGTACCTATTAATATCCGTTCCGATTGTTTAATGTTCGATCAAAAAATAGAAAATCCTGTTATCTAAGGTTTTGAAGAATACGCTTCATGGTCGCTACTACTCCCCCATATATATATATATATATATATAGAATTCTGTTATGAATGATAGGATTAGGTACATATCGATTGACACGTATGTTTTTGATGGTGAGAACGCAGGTGCAGCTGTCGACAGAAATACTTTTCGATCACACGACTTAAAAAAAGAAAGAAGCTCTTAAAGAGGGAAAAAGTTGTTAGCGAAACGGAAAGTTTACAAATTGATACGCGGGAATAAAAAAAATTAGGAAAAGTGGGTAAAATGATAAAAAAAAAAAAATTATGTACGAAGGAATTTAGTTGAACACCGACATTTTATCACATGCTAAGACACTGACAGGCATTAAAAACAAAGATATATGACTATACATGAAAATAGGTTTCTGTTGCCCATTTTCCGACAACAGGATGACTACAGTGAAAAGAAAAACATCTAGATTGTAATATTAAATCTTAAGGAATTTGAACTTTTTAATAAAAACTGAGATTTCAAAAACGCTGACTTTTTCCTCTGGAAAGGGATGAAGATACTGTCTCCTAAAAAAGGTTTTCTTGAGTATGATATTAAATCTGAATCAGCTAGTAAGGATCCTCTTCTTGAGCCAGGGAGCATGGAATCGTCCTATCATTGCCAATATTTGGTTCAAACTGATCCAGAATGCTTGAACCTGTTCTATGAGTCAAATAGATCCGTATAAAAATCATTATTGGTCATAATGAATATTTAAAACTTTTGAACAATGTTCAGCTTATTTAATTGGAATACTTAAAAATATATAACTGAATAGCTACTTAAAGGAGTAATTTTTAAAACTTTTTGCTAATCTAAATAAAAATATTTATACAAGATTATTATTAGTCATAATGAATATTCGACACTTTTCAACGGTGTTTAACTTATTTGTATTAGACAGAAATTCTTGAAAATATGTAACTGAATAGTTACTTGGAGGAGTAATTTAAAAAAGAAAATTAGCTAATCTTAATAAAAATCTTTACATAAATAATTTTGATCAGTTATATAGTTTAAAATATGATTTCAGACAGGCTATTCTTTTTACACAGATTTATCATTTTTTTTTATTAGTTACTTGAAAACAATATTATCGTTGAAATTCTTGAAACTGTATTTTTGATGATTGAGTGATTCATTTCTTCGCTAATTTTTAATAATATGTCACCCTGTACGAGGTTATTTTCTGTCTAGAAAAGTGCGTGCATTATAAGTTTTTATGTATATTTGTTGAATAATCTCTTACGATTTTGCAAATGGTTATATAATATCAAGTATTCTTCTCTAATAGGAATAATTTCCCATTATTTCTATTTGTCCCAAAGAAGGAACCTTAACCGGTAATAGCTCTCCGGATCTATTGAACGGGGAGGTGTTATGGCACTGTAGTCACACTCCATAGTCCTCAGAGATGGATCCTCAGCATCAGATCCAGTAATGTGTAAAATTCAGGCAACTCACTTTGGAGTGTTCTTACTCCTCTTCAGGGAAGTATATTCTAACCCAGGCAAGCCCATATAACTGTATGCAAATTATTAGTATCAGATAGGAATACTTGAAACCACAAATCTGTGCAGATTATTTGTAATTATATTAGTTACCTGAAACCAATGATTGATTTTAAAGGCAAAATGTTGACATAAAGTATCCCAAAAAAGATTTTCATTGTGTAAAACTAACCAACCAACCAACCAACCAAGTATCTATTTTTAAATGGAAATAATTTCTTGAAACTATATAATTGTTTATAAGATATTAATCATAAGAATAGTCAGTTGAAACTATATTGCTTCGACAATAAATCCTTATCATTAATTGGCTAAAATCATACATATTTTTAAAAAAGGCTGACGTCGAAATAAAATAAGCCAACATGTATGAGATTGTGTAAAACCAACCAACCAACCCACCAACCAAAATAGTATCTTCATTAAGACTATTGTTTATTAAGCTTCATTTTACAAAGAATATGTTTAATTATATCTGTTACAGATATACATCAATATTTGAAATATCAACTTGTACCAAACATTGAACCAGATGACTGCTGGTTCCGATAAGCAAGCAAACAGAGAGATAGGCTGACAGACAGACAGGCAAACAGATACCCAAAAGGACATAGATAACTATGTATGCAAGAATACGCCCTCTTGTGACCAGAACTCGAGCTAATTTGCTTTTCCGCTTCGATACTGTCTATTTAATGACAGTGTTTTCTCAAATGTTTTTTTGCCTTTTTTTTTATGTGAGCTGCGGAAAGCGAACATGGATAGGCGAAGGCTAGTTGTTTCTCACGGATTAAGCCAAAGGTATATATTAGACATCTCATCATTTAGCCGTTGATCATTAGCCGATTTTCAACTTTCTCAGTCCGACATTCTCGAGCGCGGGTAATACCATCGTTGCTCGCATTAGCCCTTCGAACGAGGAACGATACGAAGGCGTCACATAACCAGAAAAGTTGTCGTTGTCAAAATTGTCTCCATTGTCCTCGCTTGTTTCGTCCTCACCACTCGCCACAGATATAATCATACACAAAACATCCACACACACACACACACACACACACACACACACACACACACACATATATATATATATATATATATATATATATATATATATATATATATATATAATGAGGTACACGTATGTTTGTACGGTTTATTATCTTTAAAATTAGAGTGAGTCAACTAACTATTTCTCTCAGCTCACAAATTGTCCTTATTTTGTTGCAATGTGCAAATGTATTTTTTCAATTTTTTTATAGATCCAATCGCTTTCTTTATTAATGGTTTCTTTTTTCTTGTTTATAGAACTTTTATTTTTCAAATTTATACTTTTACTACACTATTCAATCTAACATTACTTCTGCATAACTCTTCATTATCTTTATTTTGCATCTAGTTTCACTTTTACTTTCACATCTCTATATCTCAGTTTCACTTTCGTTTTCGTTTTTATTTCGGTTTTTACTTTTGTTTTCGATTCCAATGGGTTAGCTGTAACTTTTGCTTCGCGAAACTTTGTTATTTATAATCTTTCATAGTTCTACTGCCCCTGCTTTCTTTTCCATTTTTTTTAAGTTAGCGTTTTACCTAAAAAAGGGTCGGTTTTTTAATATAACTTACTGTTTGAATTTGTTAGTTTCCATAGTCTCCAGTTCATTCTACTGTTCGTTCATCCTTTGTTCATTTATTTCTTCTTATAATTTTTATCTCCCTTTATTGTGTTATACTATTTTATTTTGTTCCCTCCTCTTCACCTTTTCCGCCATTTTAGTGTTCTTTATTTCTAATGATTATCAATTTCTTTCTTTCTTTCTTTCTTTCTTTCTTTCTTTCTTTCTTTCTTTCTTTCTTTCGTATTGTCATTTCCTTTAGTTTTTCCTGTTCCTTTTTAAATTAACTTTTAGTGAACCATTTTACCTTATTTGATTTACTGTATTTTATTCCTTCTTTCTTTCCGTCACATTCTACCTTCACTTTTTTTTAGAGATTTTCAACTCTATCAATCTATCTATCTATCTATCCTTTTTCATTCCACTTTTTAATTCCTCCATTTTCCCTATTTTTATCTTTTTCTTGGTCTATATTTCACATGTTCTCATCACCATTTTCTTTTCTATTTTCTCAATTTATTCTTGCTTTTATCTTTGCTTCTTCACTTCTTTCTTTTTCTTTCAAAAATGTTATATTGTTTTTTCTTTAGTGTGTATCATTGAAACATTAATCTTTCTTTTTTTCTTTTTTACATTGTCTTTTTTCCCCTATTTTCTCTTGCTTTTTCTTTTTTCATTTTATTCTTTATATCCTCGTTTCTTGTGTTCATCATTTTTATTTTTTAGTTTCCTTTTCCTTCCTTTTTTTCTCGTGATTGTTCTCTTATTTCTTCTCACTTCGTTCTTTTTCATATTTTCTTTTATTTCGTTTTATGAATTGTGTTTTTCCATTTCATTTAACTTTCTTTCCTTAACATTTACTGTCCTTCCTTTCTCATATTTCTCTTTCACTTATTCCTTTTCTTCTAACTTTTTCTTCATTCAGTTTCTTTCTTTCTATCTTTCTTTCTTTCTTTCTTTCTGTATGTATGTATGTATTTTCTTACGGCCGTAGCGTACTTATACTCTTTCTTCTTTGTTTCTTTATTTTCTTATTTTCTTTTTTTATGTCTTTTATAATGTTCTTTTTTTTCTTACCCTTTCTTACTTCTTTCTTGAGTACTTATTTCCTTCATATTGTTTTTTTCTTTCTCTCTCTCTCTCTCTCTCTCTCTCTCTCTTTCTTTTCTTCCTTTCTATATTTCTTTCTCTCACATTTTCTCCCTTTCTTTATTGCTTTTTCTCCCTTTCTTTCTTTCCTTCTTGAATGAGTGAATGAGTGAATGAATAAAAGATACTAATAAAGAAAATTGGTCCCATTCTTTCTTTCCTTTTTTCTTTATTCCTTTTTCTATATATCGATTTTTTATTTATTGGTTTATCCTTCTTTTGTTCAATCTTTATTAATTTTTTCTCACCTTCTATCTTGAAGCATTTATCTCTTTTTCCTTCTTTCTTTATTGGTTTCAACCACATTCGTTTTTTTCTTTTTTTTTCTGTTTTGTTGCTTTGACTCCCTTTCGCTATTTCTTAATTGCTCCATCCCTCTTTTTTTTCCATTTGTGCGATTCTCTCTCTCTCTCTATATATATATATATATATATATCTGTTTTTTCTATCCTTATTACTCTCTCTCTCTTTCTCTTTCTCTCTCTCTCTCTCTTTCGCTCTTTCTTTTTTGTTGTTTTATCTCTTCTTTCTTTAACTTTGTCTTCATTCATGTGTCTGTCTCTCTTTCTCTCTTTGTTTTTTTTTCTTTTTTGTTGCTTTCTCTCTCATTTTTTCGTTTTTGTTTCTTTATCTTTCTTTCTTTCTTTCTTTCTTTCTTTACACTCTGTAACAAACTTATCCAATTACTCTGACTTACCAATGCAATACGTGTTTTGTGTCCTTAGCGTTTCCCACTCTTTCATGCGACATCGTCATTACCGAAGTCACGAGCCTTGTTAAGTGTTAATAATATCACCACGGTTTCCATATTGTCACTATTTGCACCTTGCTTCCACCAACAATTCTCTCCTTCATCTTCTCTCACCACCTGCGAGATAGGCACCTGCCCATTAGTATCATGCTTTACTTGCATGTACATGTTTATACAATTCTTGGATGAGAAACATAACGATGGAATAGCGTACACAAAGGTCAAACACAGGTTTGTGTAGCCGAAACAAACTCGTGTAAAAGTCGATTCTTAACTACATCTTTTAAGCTAAAGTTATAGAGAAAGTCGTTATATAAATATTTTCATACACTTGCCTGTGCCATTTTAACATCTATGTAAATAAAATTATTATAATCAAGACATTTTTTAGCTATTGCGAATTAACAGCAAAAGATAAGTATTTTCTTTTTAATTTCATAACATAACGAACTGAGTCAAAGATGTAAGCAATATTTTCGTAATTCTGTAAATACATTGTACTAATAAAATGTAAAGGAGGCTATTTCTACGTTACGATTGTCGTCAAATGAAATTGTCCCGACAAACCCAGTTCAAATCCTGTACGATGCTGTTTCCGTTTCACATCGTACAGATATCCATCGGAAAGGCAAGAATCTATCTCTTTCCAGCTATGGGTAAAATAGAAATAGTTTAGTAAAAGGAAGAACTTTGAATTCAAATCTAGCTATATCCCATTTAAAATTCGACTTTGCGTCGTATCTCGCCCTTGACAGAGAAATCGAATAAATTCATAATCATAAAACGTAAAAGGTTTTGTGTAGCTCTCTAAGCTATTTTTGATATTCGGCATCTTTTAGATATTAAACGAAATTAAGAGTAATGATAACGATTTATCTTAAAATAATCCTAATGTAGCTCAACTCCCATGCTCCGGCAAATTTTGCCTTGGTCGAAGCATCTTTAAAGTTCCTCTTAATATAGCGTAAATCTGTACCTTATCATTACTTATAATGACCTTCATGTAATCGAAGCTCATCCTTTCAGTTAAGGAAATAATTAAAAGTTCATGGAACTAGATCTTGCCAGCATCGTAGGTGCTACTCTTGCTCAATCCTGTGTTTTGTCCCAAACTGATGATACAAAAGTCTCAAGACTACGGTTCAAAATGTATTGAGAATTAAAAGAGAGTTGTCTAGACTGAAATTTTAGAATAAAACAATTTAAATAATAGATTCTTTCTTTTTATGATCATTCTCCTTTTCATCTAAACTGGAAAGGATTATTACCATCATATTTCACAACCTTTTAATCATTCTGGCAAGATCCAAATATTTTTCCAGCTTTTCTCTTTATCTATTTGTTCATTTTTCGCTCTTCTGTTTGTAGGAGCAGCAAAAATCCACTAGATTACAAATTATTTTGTTCTTGTTAGTTAACATGATGTCTGTTTTTTTTTTTGGGGGGGGGGGCTTGGATTAAACCTCAAAGAATTTTATGTCTCATTTTTTTTAGTAGATCGTGGTTTGTGCAAACGCGATTTGTCTCTATGGCTAAACAATAGTCACTTGCACAGTTCCCTGTAGTTCACCTTCCCCAACCAGTCATGCCTAGCCTTGTATTCCTTTCGCGCCAGTTTGCTGCAATCGCTCATTATCTGATTAACTGTTTCATTTCTGTCACTTAATAACCTACACTTCCTATTCCCTTGCGTATCATCAATTTTTGATTTTATTATCATTATTTGTTCCGACAATCTTTCATTAGCTAGACAGATTATAAAGATTATTTTATTGGACTGATGGGGTCGAAGAGGTTTAAAGCCGACGGGGAATAGAACGAGGCTGGACTGGAAATACAAAGAAAAAATACTTGAATAAAAGATGATTACCAATGCAAAGACCAAAAGTTTTGACTTAGTCTAGATTGACTAATGGCTTAGGAGCTAGTGATTAATAGTCTTTGGCCAAAATTAGTTGACTTAACTGACCTTTTTTTTCCCCAAACCCTCGGTAGAAAGCAAGGAGGGCAAAAATGACTAAACAAAACAAAAAATCCCATAAATGTATTTGCCGACCAGTCACTCACTCGGCGCCTCCAACGTTAATATTTAAGGGCGTTGATTGAAAGGAAAATTTTGTTTCTCTCTCTGGGGGTGGCGGTCTGCATTTATGTTGGCATCGGTGAAGATCCATACATGCGTGTACAGTTGTGTCCTAGGAGCATCTTTTTATGAGCACTGCTGCGTGAGTTGTGTGCGTTTGTATATGGGTGGTAATTGTATGGATAGATGTGTGTGAGTGTATATATGAGTGCATGAAGAAGTATGCGTATTCAGGGCGTATGTGTCCTTACAACGTATGTTTGTGTTCCTGTGTTTATGTGCTTACCTTTGTGTGCTTTTGTGTGTGCTTATGTATGTGTGGGTGTATATTTTTTTGTGTGAGTGTATGTCTGTGTGTGTGTGTGTCTGTGAATAAATAGTTTGTGTATACGTAGCATGTACATTTGAGTGAAGAATAAATATGGATGCATAGGAGTATACGCAAATATGATCTGGTGGGTATGTTAACTTGTGTATGTATATCTGTGCGTCTGTTTGTGGAGGTGTTTGTGGATGAGTTCGTGTGATTGTGTGTGCAGAATGTGATATGATGTGATGTGATGTGTGTGTGTGTGTTTGTGTGAGACAATATTCGATAGAAAAATGGCCATATTATATATGGGAGTATTCACAAGGATGCTATACGGTGCGTATGGCCACTTATATATATATATATATATATATATATATGAAAGTTTCCTAAGAAAAATACACGGTCTTCAGAGGATGTTTTTATTTAATGAAGTATTAGCCAACGTTAAACTTTTCGGATTTTAGACCTCCATCAGGGCAGGTCAAAAATTTACATTAAGTCGTGTACAGTACGTGTTGGAAAGGTTGGTAATTGAGCACGCTTACATACATACATACATACATACAAGCACACACACTCACATATGTATATAAACTTTTGCATGTGTTTCTTTCTCTCTCTCTCTCTCTCTCTCTCTCTCTCTCTCTCTCTGTTTGTGTCTGTGTGTGTGTGTATAATGATCGTTTTTATTATATATGTGTGAGAATAATTGAATAAAAAATGTGTACTAGTAATGCCCTTGAGAAAGATTAGAAGAGGCTTTTTAACCCTTGTAAAGTAACAAATCTAAGAGAAGGAAATCTGAATTTAAACTAGCTGTACTCCACTTAAAAAAACTGATGTTGTGTCGCGTCATGCCGACGGCGATAGGCTGGGTAAATACTAACTTAAATGGGATTATGGGCCATACATTTTATGCGTCAGCACAGGACTGTGACTTGTACTTGTCTGTATGCGTTTACTGTGTTTGATTATAGTTGAGTGTAACTCCAATTTTTTAAATCATCTACTTTCCTCGGAAACTATTTCACTCCAGAGGTTAAAACGAAAATGACGAAGTGTTCCACGCTTTTGTTATTGCGCATATGCAGTTTGATTTCATTTTTAAAAACGTAATTTTGCATAATCAGGTGTAACTTAGAGTATGTGTCCCTTCTTCTATCAATCTTTAGCAGGTGTGTTTGTTCATTTAAATATTGCTCGCTATCTTTATACTGAATATCGTTTCTGTGATCTTAGGTTTTCTTTCTTTCTTTCTTTCTTTCTTTCTCGGTCTTTTTATATCAGGTTATATATCTCAGTCTATTCATTGCTAAGTATCTTAGTTTGTCCATTATATGTATCATGGGTGGTTAGTTACTTGATTGTAAGTCATGTCAAACCTTGTTAGGTTATTTTATGCCGAAGACAAAACAACTGTTCCAGTCCCCATTTATCTATCACTCTATCTATAAACGAAATATTTCATCAGATTGGTGCTATCATTTCCAGTTTTTTACACTATTCATTGCCTTGATGATGATGTAGCATGAGTTTTAGAAGATCATGAAGAGAAAACTAACAAAAGAACGTGCATAATGTCTTATTAGACGTAAACGTAGAACGCTTTTTGTCATCGATACAATGATATGCAAATGACCTGGATATTAAATTCCATCTCGCGTTGAGGTTTCAGTTTTGAAGGTAAGGATGAAGTGCATAATGTCCTTTTATTGCCATTACCTTCAGGTCTATTCTAAACGTGGGCGTTAATAAATATTTGGTTCCCATCTATGGGTCATATAAATCTGCTTGAAAAGTCAAAAATGTTTGAGAACTTCAGTTATACAATGGCTCAAAAACATTGATAATGCAACCAAGGATACTTCTTTAAAATCATTTTACAGGTAAAATTGATTTAAGTGTTTACCTCCTTGTTTAAAATTATTTTAAATTCTATTACTGCAATGGTTTTTATCATTAAGGGTTTTTGGACTATTGTCTTCATCTTTATTGTTATTTCCACTAAAGATGAAGACAATATTCCAAAAACCCTTAATGATAAAAATCATCAAGCTTCGTCTCAGAAATTTAGACAACTAATACTGCAATGGTGTTTAAAATATTGATTACCTACACGAAATAATTATAAAGATAAACATTTGAATAATTAGAGACTAGAACTGTTCAATCGTCTTCGGTATAAAATAACCCAACAAGGTTTGATATCATTTGCAATCAACCAATCAAATAACTAACCAACGATGATACATATTATTTAAATCCTACATCATTTTTTGCTATTGACACTTGGTCTGTCGGCCAGTAAGGAAATAGTTCTTTGTAAATTCGTGATTACAAACTGTCCAATAACACGTGCGCACACTGGCCATCTGGTGCAACTATTGTCAGACCGTTTGACCACAAGTGACCGACAAACTATGACCAAACCTTAGAACAAAATGCTAAAAGGGATAATCAGCTGTATCTTTCTTTTTAAATATATTCTAAAATATCTTCTTTGTTGTTGTTGTTGTCCGTTTTATTTTCTGTTTCCTTTTTCTTTTTTTAATCTCTTATATTATTTCAACCCCACCCCTTTGGATTTCGCGCCAGTACCTCCTCTTTGTCACAGATGTTCCCTATGTGATACTTCAATTAAACCTTTTTTTTTTTATATTGACGTCCATCCTTGAATTTTTTTTGTTGTTTTTTTCGTTTTCTTTATGTTTTTGTTTTTGTTTGTTTTTCTTTTCTCTTTGATATCAGTTTTATGTGAGTGTGTGTTTTTTTTTAATAATACTTCTAGTTTGGTCTCTCGCAATCTTTCCTTCTTGTACATTTTCTTTTATAAATTTTATATTATTATTATTATTATTATTATTATTATTGTTGTTGTTTTTGTTATTTTTTGCGCGTTTATTTTTGATTGGTCGAGCTGTGCATGACCTGAACCTCACCCGCTTTTACTGTTACTCGTGGGACTTTTCCCGCCTGAGCCAGTACCAGTGGGACACTCGCAGAACAAGAACGTTCAAGTGTTTTGATACAAGCAATGGCGACTTCCAAACAGCTGCTAATACTTTAACACCTGCGATTTTGGCTTGTCCACTATTCCCAACTTGTACTTTTTTTAAGCGTGTAAGTTTTCTGTGAAGGTTTATCAACTTCTAATTTGACACATTGCGTGTCTTTTTCATATAATCAACTACATTCTACCAACTTATTCAAATTTTTTCATTGATTTTATGGCATATCAAATCATTAAGGGTTATTTTATGCTGTTAGGTTAGGTAATCACATTCATTTAGCGCTTACATTTTTGTGTAGTTATTACTTTAAGGTTTGGTTGTGGATTGGTTTTGTTTTTTAATGTCCGATCAACATCTATGAATATTTTAATGGAAAAGCCATATTTATAGTAGAATAGTTGTGGTACTACTTAACTCATTGCTGCGAAAGATAAGGGAGTTCATTCCTTTCCCACGGGTATTAGTCCGAGGGCGAACGGGATTACACGATTGGAGATCGAACTCACTTAATATGAATTCGTAGTCCAGCATGTTAGCCACTACAACAGCAGGACACAACCCTGTTGTTTAACATTGATAAATTAAAAGATTTTTACGGCATACTAACCCTTCAAGGATTATTTTATTCTTAGTGTTTAGAGAATCGAATTCATATTCAATTTTTGTGGAGTTGTTTCTTAAGAGGTATTTTTGTTTACACATGGTCCGATCAAATATGACTAATTTAAAAAAAACAACATTCAATCCATTGACAGAAACATCACAGGTACTATCATTCCAGACCAGAGTGTACCCGATAGTTGAGTCAATGAACGGGTACTCCACTTGTTTCTTTTAACACACAGTTATAAGATTTCAAGTATTCCTATCTAATATTAATCATTATATCGTTTCAAGTGAATGGTTTATTTTAACGTTTGTTTAGGGTGAATTTATCACTGGAGTTTTAGGGAATCATGTTGATTGTACATTTATATCTCATATTGCTGTATTCGTTTCGCAAGATACTTTTGATCATTTAGTTAACTACTTCTATTTAACTTAGATATGGGAATTTAACATATTTTATTACTCCCAGGCAGAGTAGACTTGGTAGTAAAGGCAATGAAAGGTTACTTCATACCACCCAGATATCCGGTACTGAAACCTCACCATTAGATACAATTTAGAGTAATTCCCAGAAAATGCCTTTTTAGACAGGGGCTTTTACCACTCAGCAGGATATACAGTGAGAGCATTCTAAGCTCGATCGACAGGGCAGAGTATGCTTCTCAAATTATTATTGATATTTCATAATCATTTGTTTGACAGTTATATACTTTTAAGTATTCCTATCTTACAACAATAATTCACAAGCAATTATATGGTATAATAATAATTATGATAATTGAAAAACATCGCCATAATGACTAACTGTGTCAAAGAATATATCTCCCAAAATAAACTGTCACAGCCATAATGATGCTCTATAAAAAGACGGAAGTAAAAGTTCTCTCACGGGATAGAAAAGCTGACTCCTTTGATATCGTTATTGGTGTTCTGCATATTTGTTCATAATCTGCCTAGACTACGTACTTTGAACATTGATAGATCTAATGAAAGAAAATGGCTTTACACAAAAAAGGCAAGAAGCAGACTTAAACTCGCACAAACTAATATGGCCGCAAACTACGCAGATGGCATTGTGCCACTGGCAAATGCACCTACCCAAGCCGAATCCCTGCTGCATTGTCTGGAGCAGGCAGCAGGTGACATTAGCCTCCATGTGAATGCAGACGTGTTTTAATCAAAATGAAGGCGTCACACTAGATGGTAGTTCTCAGAAATTTGTGAACAATTTCACTTACTTCGGAAGCAGCGTCTCATCTACTGAAAATAACATCAAGATGGAACTAGCGAATAGGTAATCGATCATATGAATATCAGACTCATCCGATAAAATAAAACACGATTTTTCCCTGCAGCAGTCGAGTCAATTCCATTATATGGATTCACCACATGGCCACTGACAAAGCGTATAGAGACAAAGCTAGATGGGAGTCCTGCAAGAATGTTACCCGCTATATTGAACAAATCTTGGAAGCTAAATCCCACAAAACAGCAGCTGTATGGCCACCTACCTCCTATCTCTAAAACCATCCAAATAAGATTAACAAAACATGTGGGACACTGCTGGAGCAAAAGCGAACTCATAAGAGACATTCTGTTATGGACCACTTCACACGGATGCGCAAGTGTTAGACGATCCTGGAGAACTTATCTACCACAGTTTTCTACGGACACAGGGTGTAGTCTAGAAGACATGTCGGTAGCGATGAATCATGGAGATGAATGGCGATAGAGAGAGAGAGAGAGAGAGAGAGAGAGAGAGAGAGAGAACGATTCAGGGAAATCTGTGCTAACAGCACGACATGATGATGATGATGTCAAAAAAAGAAAAGACAAGATGTAACATAATGTTGTATTATGACCTTCGACCCGGCCAAACTTGCCATTCCAAGGTGATGCACCGGAAGGAAGTGACATATTCCATTGGCAGTTATAAGAGGATATCGCGTGGGCGAAAATTGGCTAACAAAATGGGACAAGCTAAAATTCCCATGGTACACCCATAGACTGATGCACCGGAAGAGAGTGATCTGTGAACTGCATGACAATTATTTCCGCTTGATGACTATCAAACATGCCATTCCAAAGATCGAGTTGGCGATTGAGTGGGCATTGAACTATTATATAACTCAGTCAAGACAGAAGTCAGACAGTTAGAGTTGGAGTTATAGACGAGATGTGGTAGGGAAAGCCACACCAGCCCGAAGGGGCTCGGGGCCCCCGATTGAGTTGGGGTCCTGAGAAGTTGCTGATAAGATCCAGCAAAGAAAGCCATCAGCCATCAGAGTGGGTCTCTGGGCCTCCGGTTGAGCATCAGGAGAACGAGAAAGACACAACGCTGACGGCTATAAGAGTAGGGGTCGATATATTGCAGTTCTTTTCGGTCTCCAGCTCCCTCTCACATACAAACGTTACAATAAAGTGAGAGGTACATATTTTTTAAAGAAGTCTTCGCTCGTCCTTTATCATTGTGTCGTTGTGATTCTTTCTGCATGAATCTGCATATGACAATATAATATTGTGCGATTTGGTGCCGAAAACCAGACATATCGACATGATATGGTTACGGACTGCGTTTCCACGGAGACGATCAGATAAACAAACTAAGAATAACGAGGAATCTATTTCGGAGCGGCTTGTTCAAGCAACAAAAAGAAGGAAAAGGAACTGACCGACGCGAAAAGAACAGAAAAAAGGACAAAGGAAGAAACTGCATCATGCTTAATAGAAAAAAAAAAGAAAACAGAAGAACAAACCAGCAACAGAAAAAGAAAAAAGGAACTGTAAGTAGATCGCTCGTTCAAAATACTTCTCTACCACTCTGTTTATAAATTAATTTGGGTTTGTGAAAAAAATAGGGTTGATTATAATGGTGAAAGCATTAGTTTTAATGATAAGGGCCTTTCTAGAAGCATGAAATTGCAAATGATTTTTTTTAAATATGTGTGATCCCTAGAGAAAAATTTATTACTGCTATGTGTAATATTGTATCATAGTAAAGGAGAGAAAAACAAAGGGAATCAAAGATGACTGGGACAGTTGCTGTCCGTTTTTTAATAGACAGCAATAATAAACAATATTTTCATAAATCAATTTATAGTCTTTCTGAGTAAAAAGTTATTGTAAACAATAATTTTTATGAATGGGGTTTCGTAGTAACTTTTCAGTGCTCCGGCCAAGTGGTGATCGAAAATGAGAAGTTTAATCCGAGAGATGGAATTTGGGAGCATCAATGGGGTTGTCCAAGAATTTCGCACATTGGCGTTTGTCTGAAGAATGCTCATATACTTTTTCGATATTTGTGAAGTTGGGAGAATCCATATTTTCGGCGCTGGTAGAATCACACCGGGTTTTTTTTTTTGTGGAATTTGTTGATACCAATTATTGGAGACATGGATATTGTCTCGGACTTGTTGTTGTCCGTGTCGACGGAAAATGGTCTTGCCATGGAGGCAGAGTAACTAAGAGACAGATTTTTTTTGTGTCTGACGAGGCAGACAGGCATTTTGTGAGTTCCCCCTGGAGTGGAGCTTATCGGGGAAGATATTTTGAAACAGGGTTTTGGAGATTAGGTAATTAAGATATGCGCGGAATCTTGATGATCATTGGATGTGCTGAAAAAAATTCGCAGATTCGGATTTGGAATTGTTATGAATTGGGAAATGTTGTAGGCTGAATTGATAAAGGTTTGGGTTGTTTAGGAAAAAAAACACCCGGGATATTTTGTGCAAAAGAAAAAAAAAGAAGAAAAAGGCTCGTAAGCTATTGAGAAAGTTTTATTATAAATCAGGCTTAATTTATGGTACTATAGACAGAAATTGAATAAACTGGGAAGCGAACCTATAGTTCTCGTGTTAAGGTAAAGACAGAGAGAGGTAGATATAAGGTTAGAAAAAAGGGACACTGAATGAGCAATTTATTATGAAAAAAAAAAATGAAAACAAAAACAAAAAAAAATACGGGACAATGGAAAAAAGGATTAATAAAAAAAGAAAAGAAACTTGAACATTGTTGAACACAGCATATAGAAAAAAAGAAAGAAAGAAAGAACAGATATTTTTAGTAAAATAGACAGTGCATAGATTGAAAAAAGAAAAGAAAACTGAACATTCGTGAACTGTGATTGTAATATTGTTTTGACTTGTTGTAAAGTGAAAATTTTTGAATTTGTTTGAGTTTAAAGGCGACATTAAAAAATTTTTTCCTGTTCATATTATGAAATTTGACGAAAACCATTAACAGAGGATTTTATACTAGGTTTACTAATAATTGTAATTATATTGATTCTAAAATTTCTTTTAGAATTTGGGGTTTTCGTGGAATAGGAAATATTTTTTTAGGTTTCTGTTTTGACGAATCGGTGGCTGACGCTAGATTAGGACAGACATTCATCCAAGTGTTGTTACAGATTCTTGTTGTGTAGATGGCAAAGAAAGCAATTCTATCGAAGAATTCGCCGGCCCATGAAGTTGTTGAAGGCCTATGGTGGCCACTATTTTTCACATTGGAGTTCCAAGGATAGAATAAAGGCATGGCCTACTCCAATATTTTGTGGATGATGTCTGGGTCTTTCAGTCACGATTATGTTTTGGATTCGTGCATGATTTGGCGAAGCGAAATGAATCTAGGAAAGGTGAGGTGCTTATATATTGGTAGCCACGAGGGTTCCTGATTAAATTGAAAAGAAACCCGGCGTGGGTTTGATCAGGTAAAGCATGGTTCCTCAAGGGCTTACAAACCAATGGGCATGGAAACAGAAACTTAATAATGAAAAACCAATGAGTAACACATTGCTACTTAGTATTTTGCGTGGACTATTTTAGGTGGTTTACAGCATGCGTGCCAGATGTATTGTGATACTTTTTGGGGGCCATGATTTTTGTAGTTTATGTGGAATGCTTAGTGCCTTGAAGATATTGTGTTATAGTTTATGGAATTCTCCGGTTACTCCAGGTAGGAACCTGTTGAGCGAAGAACTGGAGTGTGGTCATAAGGAATCCAGGCGAAATGTATTACTTGAATGACCAGGGTCACGGGGTTTGTGACCAGGATATGGGACCAGAGTATGGTCCTGTTAGGGTTTTGAAAGTCTTCAAGAAATTATAGAGGGCCCGTTGCGTTGGGAGGATAAAAAATGCATCCGTATGGTACCTTGATGCACCCATGTCAAGATGGCCAACCACGTAAATATAATAAAACAAATTTAGATAATAATTAGTTGGGCAAGTGTTACATAGAGGGGAGATCGCCTCCTAAGTAAGATTTTGTTTGCTGTGGTTCAAGTGATTTCTTTTGTGTTTTCACCCATTATTGTCCTTGTAAATTATTCTGTAAAAAATGTGTGAGGGTGATGGAGACGAACGTGAAGAAAATTCCACAGGTGGAATTTTGAAAAATAATTAACGGATGATTGTTGTATTTTAACCTTCGACCCGGCCAAACTTGCTATTTCAAGGTGATGCATCGGAAGGAAGTGACACATTCCAATGGCAGTTATGAGAGGAAATCGCGTGGGCGGAAATTGGCTAACAAAATGGAACTAGCTAAAATTCCCATGGTACACTCATAGACTGATGCACCGGAAGAGAGTGACCTGTGAACTGCATGACAGTTATTCCCGCTTGATGAGGATCAAACATGCCATTCCAAAGATCGAGTAGGCGATTGAGTGGGCATTGAACTATTATATAACTCAGTCAAGACAAAAAGTCAGACAGATGGAGTAGAGAGGAGAAGTGGTAGGGAAAGCCACTCCCAGCCGAAGGGGCCCTCAGGGCCCCCGATTGAGTTGGGGTCCAGAGAAGTTGCTGATAAGATGTGGTAGGGAAAGCCACTCCCGGCCGAAAGGGCCCTCGGGACCCCGATGGTGTTTGGAGACCCGTTGGTGACAAGATGCGGTAGAGAAAGCCCGCACCCAGCAGAGTGGGCCTATGGGCCTCCGGTTGAGCAGCCCTGGAGAACGAGAAAGACATAACGCTGAAGGCCATAAGAGTGGGGGTCAAAATATTGCAGTTCTGTTCGGTCTCCAACTCCCTCTCACACGAAACCTTGAGTAACCCTTTTTGAACCCTTACAATAATGTGAGAGGTTACATATTTTGTTAAAGAAGTCTTCGCTCGTCCTTTATCGTTGGTGTCGTTATCATTCTGCATGTATGTAGATGCATATGACTATATAACAATAATAGCAGTTGTAGATTGTTGGCTGGTTGGGTTTTATAGCATATCACCCTTTGTAGGTCAGATGTAGATAATGTGTTAAGAGAAACCAAAAGATCAATGGCATAATAAGTAAATGCGGTAAATTAGTACAAAAAAACATATAAAACAAAATCCGATTGGATGGGGAATGTGCAAGAAGTTTAAATGTGACAATACAAACAGGTGGTATATGCACAACCAAGAATTAGTCCAAGAAAATGATGTTGTATACTCATATGCAGATGCATGCAAACGACACAATAAAGACGAGCGACCAGTTTTTTTAGAAAAATATACCTCTGACTTTATTGAAAGTGTTGCGTGTGAGAGGGAGTTGGAGACTGAACAGAACTGCAACATATTGACCACCACTCTATTGGCCATAACCGCGTTTCTTTCCCGCTCTCCTGGGCTGCTTAACAAGAGGCCTGGTGGCCCAGCCTCTCTGGAACATGTTCCTCAATCCAGCATCTTCTCTCCAACTCGTCTGATCCCCAACTGATCTAATCTCCAACTGCAACTGCTCAATCGGCCCACTCTGCTGGGTGCTGGCTTTCTCTACCGCATTTGTCTCCAACTGGTCTGGACTCCAAACTAACTGACTTCCTGTCTTCACCGAGTTATATAATAGTTCAACACCCACCTTGTGGTCGTCGCAAATTGCACTCATTCAACCCATCCACGGTCAAGGTTATAGTATCCTGATCGACTGGATGCACCTGTTATTTACAAAGGTGCATTTCCTATTTTGATAGCCCGGCCGGGTCGTAGGTCAATATACAACAATGAGAGGGACACAATTTTCTGGGATTTTGCGATATAAATGTATCATCTAATATCGTCCAGACTATCAGACCTAGTGATAGTCAATAAAAAAAAACCCTGCTGATCGTGGTCTTTGCCGTTGCGGCTGATCACCGAGTAAAACTAAAAGAAAGCGAAAAGAGAGATAAGTACTAAGGTCTCCCTAGAGAATTGAAAAAAACTATATAATTGGTGCACTTGTTACAGTCACTATAGGTTTGGTTTACGGACTGAAGGATATGGAGAAAAGAGGATGAGTGGAGAGCATCTAAACTACAGCATTGCTGAGATCGGCCAAAATACCGAGAAGAGTCTTAAAGACTTGAGGAGACTTCCTGTAACTCAGTCTCTAGTAAAAACCATCAGCTAACTCGAGTGTGATAAATCATCAAAGTGAAAATGATGATAAAAGACGAAGCGACAAACAATAGAAATTTCACATGAGAAAACTTGAACATGGCTAAGAAAGGGAATCCTTAAGAGAAGAACTGGATCTCTTCTAATAGTAACACAAAACTACGCCATTAGGACAAATTATATCTAAGCAAAAGTAAGTTAGACGCAACATAATAGCAAATGTAGGTTATGTGTTGATAGGCACGAAACGATCGATCACATAATAAGCGAATGCAGCAAATCAGCGCAAAAAGTGTATGATACTAGGCCCGACTGGGTGGAGAAGGTGATCCACTGGGAATTGTGCAAGAAATTTGAATGTGACCATATGAACAAGGGGTATATGCACAACCCAGAATCTGTCCTGGAGAATGAGAGGCAAAAAATTCAATAGGATTGTGAGGTATAAACGGATCATCTAATCTCAGACCTAATCAACAATAAAAAAAGAGAACCTGCCGAATAGTGGACTTTGCCGTCCTGGTGGACCACAGAATAAAATCAAAAGAAAGAGAAAAGAAAGATAACAGGATCATGAAGGTGATGTGGATACTAATTGTTATATGGCATTTGGAACAATCTTCAAATGACTGGTAAAGGGACAGGAGAACTTGGAAATCAGAGGACAAATGGAGACCATCCAAACTACATTTCAAAGATCGGCTAGAATACTAAGAAGAGTCCTGGAGATTAGAGGAGACTTGCTGTCGCTCAAACCCTTGTGGAAAACGCTGGTGTGAAAAACTCTCAATGGTAATAATAATGAAAATGAAGTTGTGAAATATGAAGGTGACCGTGTTACCGATTATAGGTGGTGTCTTTGGGATGGTCCCCGAAGTCTTTGAAAAAGACTGGAGTCAGGGGAAACAGTGAAAGAATCGAGACCATCCACACCACAGCATTACGATCGGTTGGAATTCAGAGAAGAGTCCTGCAGACTTGGTTAAATGTGTTTTCACTAAATTGCCAATGGAACACCACCTATTAAAGCAGGTAGGAATGACTCGCAAGGAGTAAACTATTGATAATGATTATACTCTTAGTTGTCAAAATTTCTGAGACGAAGCTTGTTGATTTTTATCATTAAGGGTTTTCGGACTATTGTCTTCATCTTTACTGTTATTTCCACAACGTTTCGGCCGATATGTCTTCCGGCCTTCTTCAGGAATTGGTCGAACTCGGGAACCTTCACGGAACTTCGAATTACATCCTTTATTGAATCCTAGGGGATCGTCTGTTCTGATTCCGTTAGCCATAACTGGGTACAAGTGTTAAGTATTCCCGTGGAAATAACAATAAAGATGAAGACAATAGTCCGACAACCCTTAATGATAATTATTATACTCTGTAAACAATCATGGTTTCAAGTAACTATAATTAATACAAATAATCGTATGGTTTCAAGAGATCTTATCTAATAACATAAATTATAAAACTAATTAATTTGAACCATTATAGGACCCTAATAAGCTCTACTACTCTGGGTCAGAGTGGACTTGAGTGTAATGGCAATAAATAATTACTCCATACTCCCAAGACCTCAAAAGCTGAGTTCTTACATTCAGATTCAGTTTCGTGTCAAACCGATGACACCGGAAATTTCTTGGCTTGCAGAAAAGGTCTTATCACTCAGCAGAGGATCGACGTAGCGTATTGTAAACATACAAAGTGGTACATAATTCGTGTATATTTGTGCATTATGGCAAATTTGTTGCCAAGAGCCCTGCCTTTAATGAAGACCTCATTCAATTATAAAAACATTCGATGTATCAAGTCATTTTTAATGTTCTAGCAATGACTCTAAATCTGATATTGAGGCTCCAATTGAGGAGTACTCTGAAGTCAAATTTTCTTGATCATTTCTCCCAGACGCACCCTGAATCGGAATGGTAGTACCTCGTGATGTTCCATTTGTGAGTCAAATATATCTTGTTGAGATAAGAATGTTTTTTACCTGATTACAATCAAAATGAAGATATATTTTTAACCTTTTAGGGTTTAGTGTAACAGTTATCCTTGTCAGAAATGTAATCGGTGACCCGAGTTCAAATCCCGCTGGAGTTTCACTTAACAGTTATGCCCTTGGAAAAGGCATGCATTCATCTGTTCCCATCTCCAGCTAAGAACAAATAGATGGGCCGACTGGGGCCTTTAGCCTTTGGTTAGTAAACCAGTCTTGGAAAAGTAAACCGTGGAATTCAACCTAACTTTTCCTCACTTAGAAAAACTGACCTCGTCCGTTGTGGAGAGGCTATGTAAATATATTTATCTCGTATGTATTTGAAGTCCATAACAGTTAAATTGTCTTCGGCATAAGATAACCTAATAAGGGTTGACTTACCATAAAACCAACCAACTAATTTATAGCATACAAAAGCTACACAGCATTCAGTTCGTACACTTGTTTATTTGTTTGTTTGTTTGTTTGTTTGTGTGTAAATTGGCTCCGGCATTTCCGGTGGGTGAGAAGGTTAATACTATTCTCATTACTATTTATAATGAAGACATTTGGTTGTATACGTTGCTTTGATAGAAATCGGGATTTGCACAAAAGCCTCAAATTATCTGATAAGAATCTTATATAGTTGCGAGATGTTTGATTGCACATTAACGTTTAATTTGTAATGATCGTGTTCGACGAAATTTAGTTATATTGTTTGGCATGAACTGACAAGGATATGTGTATTTGGTTATGAGTTGCTTGAGATAAATGTTTCTCAATTCTGTGCTTTGTAGGCAATGTATTATTAGACATGGGATGTATTTGGATATGAATTGTTGGCGCAGAATAATTTTTATAACTTTCTTTAATTTACTGGATAAATTAAAAATTAATTATGTTCTGTGTTTTAAATTATTTCTATTATTCAAAATGTTATTTATGTATATATGATTTTAAACAGATTTTTAAATTTACTCTCAAAATGTGCTGAATATTTTCTTGCTTTTAAAGGGTGTCCCAACTAAGCAAAATTTCTAAACTATTAATCTAGATTTTACAATCGAACGGATATAATTACTTGCCATTCTCTTATACCATCCATTAGGAAGTTTGCAACCGAAAAATCGGTTCTCATATCTGGGGAATTTCATCTGGCATTTCATGTCAGCTTTCGATCTCTGTTTTTGATTCAAACTTCTGCATCTCAGGAACATTTGAAATGTCGAAAGAACTTTTTTTTCGATAGTATCTAAGGTCGGTTAATATCCTCTTTTTCCTTAGACAACTGAGTCAATATCGTTATATCTAAACATTTTTGTTTCCATCTTTAGTCGCATACTCAAATCTAATAATTCTTTCTGTTTCTTTGTTTCTTTGTTTCTTCTTTCTTTCTTTCTTTCCTTCCTATTCTTCTTTACCTTTAATTCCTTAGTCTTTCTTTCTTTCAGCATTCTTTTTATCCTATACACTTTTTCTTTTTTGATTTACTTTACTTTCTACTTTCATTCTCTCTCGTTTTTTTTTTTTCACATAATTCTTTATAATTGATTCTTTTTTCATCTTAATTTCTTTCTTTCTTTCAGATCTACTGATTGCTTTTTCTTTTTTTCATTCAACTTGTTTCTTTTTTTCTTTTTCATTTATGTTTTACAATTAATTTTAGTTGTTTCTTTGTATCTTTTTATTTCCTTTTCACTCATCACGTATTCTTCTTTCTTTCTTTCTTTTTTTCTCAATCTTCGCTTTTTCGTTCTTTATCATTCCTTATTTCTCCTGTCTTAATTCCTTTTTTTTTTTTCAGATTCTCCATCATTTTTTTCTTTTCAATGTTTCATTCTTTTCTTTTATTCTTGTTTATTCCCGTTTTACATTCAAATCTGAATGTCCACTCTGCTGATCGATATCCTCTATTCTTTATTCTTTTTCTCTTAAAATATACTCTCGTCGTATTTTATGAAAAAAAAAACAAACAAAAAAAAAACAACAAAAACTGCCCCTTAACACTAGTATTCTTGGTGGTGCCAAATTATATCACTACTCTTTATAGCCTAATTCTGTTAACCCTTAGAAACGGAGCAGCCGGCATTTGTGCCGTAACCTAAAAAATATATATCAGAGCAGAAAATTCCAATTTTTACATCGCAATTGCCTAGCAATAAAGCAATCACTCAGGCTGTTAAATGACATTACAAATCTTTTTTTTTTTTCAGCAATTTTTCAGCAAGGATCTTGAGAGGAGAAGGGATGTCACAGGCTTTGGGAGATCAGAATTCTAAGGGTTGAAATAAAACCCTTTTATCGTTCCATTTCTCACGCCAACTTTACACTGTATTCAGCTAGAGTAACAGGAAATCTATGATTTCTATTCCGGAAGTGTTCTGTCCTATTTGTATTTTGTTTTATATGATTATTTTTCTTATTTCGGACGATGACCATTTTTTTTTTTTTTTGATAAAACAGATGGCTGGACTTGTAGAAGGAAGGAATTGGAGCGTGAATGATACTATTCGGAATAATGCAAACCAACCACCGATCAACATTCATCTCACCACTAACAACTTACACCAACACCTGTCCACAACCCATTACCCAGGGGCGGAAAAAAGTATTTCTGCATCTCTTACTCCATTATTAAGACTTTTGCTGCCATTGCCATATTACGTTCAAAAAGCCTTTGCTTATTGACATTTCTTTCTTTCTTTCTTTCTTTCAGTTTTGGTTCTTTCTTCGTATCTTTTTTCTTTCTTTTTCATTCACCATATCATTCTTTTCTTATTCATCACTTTTCCCTCTTTATTCTGTCTTTTTATTTCTTTCTTTTTATCTTTTTCTTTCTTTCTTTCTTTCTTTCTTTCTTTCTTTCTTTCTTTCTTAATTACGTTTTACATTCACTTCTTTTTTTTTCTGCTCCACTGCCCTGTATTCACCATTCTTAATAATTTTTCACGGCATTTTTTTCTTTTTTCTCACTCATTTATCTTATGTTTTTTATTTATTTATTCATTGTTTTATTTTTATCTCTTTATCATCATTATTATTATTATTTTCTTTTTCTTATTTTTTTCTCATTTCTTTCTATCTTTCTTTTTCTTCTTAGTTTCCTTTACTTTCTACTAACTGCCCTTCTTAATTGCCATATTTATCTATCTAATTATTTATTATGCTTCATTTTTTTTATTCTTTATAATTTCCTTGATTTTTTTCGCTTTGTTTGCTAATTTCGCATATATAATTTTCTTTTTTTTTTTGTTCTTCTTCTTTATCACTTTCTTTTCTTATCACTTTTTCTGTTTTTCTTTTATGTATTTCCTAGTCATTCACTTTTACTTAATTCTTTTCATCTTTTCTAATTTCTCCTCCCGTTTCACCATTCTTTATCATTCGTCGTTTTTTTTTTCTTTTTTTGTTTGTTTGTTTGTTTCTTTATGTTTTTTATTTCATTCATATATCCATGAATACTATTTTATTCCACATTTGGTTCGTTTTCTTTTTGTATTTTCAACGCAATGATTCACCCGACATTGTAAAGAAAGAAAGAAAGAATAGAAAAATTATTTGATAATGAAAAAAATCTCGATAGAAAAATGTAATAGGCAATTGAAAAAAAAAAGCAAATTAACACATTCACAAAAACAAAAAAATAAAAACAGATAAACATACAAACAGAAAATAAAAACAAAAAATATAATAACAGATACGCACAAAAAAGTATAACATCGTTCTTTGTGGATGTCGGGCAGTCATATTCGGGTCACTTGCGATATTTTGTTACAGGGGCCAAAATCAGAAGTCCCAGGCTCTGGTCAATGGAAAAATAGGATAAATAAATAAATAAATGAAAAATGGCGGTACTTTTTTTTCCTTTTTTTTATGTATAGTTTTATTCATTTTTTTTTTCTTTTTCATTTCTTTGTCCACCATTTTCTTCTCAAAGAATGTGGCACGTGTTTAGAAACTAAAGCAAACAAAAAACAAATAATTGGAAAAAATAAATTTAAGACAAAGAAAAATCACAGAAGTAGACGTGCTCTGCTAATAAGATAAGAGACATGAAAACGAATAAAAAAAAAAAAAAGAAAAAATTACAATGCAGGGAATAACTCGATAATTATATTAATTCTCATAGGGAGAAAATAACAAAGCTCTAACTAGAGTACCATGATTATAATGCAGATCTCACAAGTCCTTGTTCATGAATCGGATAACCATTGACTGTTCTCTAAATATAACTGTATGTGGAACATTGGCGGTCAGCTTCAAGAAAATACGAAAAAAAATCATATTTAATGGTTAAATATACATACAAAATATAGGATAATGAACAAAAATGCATATTTCTAACAATTTAACTGTCTGATGAGATGTGGATGGGGTAACGACTAGCGTAAAAAAATGGATTCAGCGAGCCGAGTTCAAATCCTGAAGGAGGTTGTTTGCTTTTCTTTTCCTTGTAATGTAGTTTCGAAAGGTGAAAATCCAGCACTGCTTTACCGAGATCCAGGCTTAGTCAAGAAATCGGTCTAAATGAAAAGCTCAATTCGAAAACTAGAGCTGTAGTCCCTAAGGCCGTCCAAATCTTGTCTTAAACCTCGTTCCGGAAATGCCAGCGGCGACACTGATGCTAAGTTTTTTTTTGTATCTTGCTCTTCCATTTGGGCAAACACAAATGTCAGAGGAGACTGCTGCATTGGCAACTGCCTAGCTTCTTTACAAAATTATCCTGGCCATAAACTCATGTTACAAAATGTCGGTGGATATATCATAGTAACAGTTCTCACTTCTGCTCTGTTTACAAAATATAATGTTTAGTTCAGCACAAATTGGCATGATTCCACTTACTTACAGACTTTTATTTAGAGTATCGTCAGTAAATATGTACACCCGCACTTTTTTTCATAAAACAATTTCTGTTAAACCAACGAAACCAGAATTGTTAAATTTTCATTTCGAGCAGAACATATTTAAAAGAAATGGGATATAAAATTAAAGTTGTCTCCATTTTGTCGAGGGCGACTAGAAGGCTCCCGTTTCAATAGTTACTACAACTGTAGGGGAGGGTGCTAATCCTTTCCCTGGATTGCTCCACTTTACCCTTGATACCTACCTTATATTGCCGAGTGTTA
The DNA here is from genome assembly GCA_963585895.1 of Sepioteuthis lessoniana. Taxonomy (NCBI): domain Eukaryota; kingdom Metazoa; phylum Mollusca; class Cephalopoda; order Myopsida; family Loliginidae; genus Sepioteuthis; species Sepioteuthis lessoniana. The sequence continues at coordinate 64,572,425 of OY757940.1, read as the reverse complement.
AGCAAGGAGGTATCAAGTACCATTTTTAAAGTCTTTAGTATGACGCGACCTGGGACTGAACACATTGGCAAACATTCTTTTCACAAGACTGATGACCCGGTTTATTACCAAACACGACCAAAATGGAATTTTCTTACCAGTATTATAAACAAATATATTTGTTTACCTCTAATATGTATATAACTGTAGTCTATTTTTCTATTCATATTCTATTTTATTTTTACTGTATCCTGTATATGTCGTAGTTACCATGATTGAATATTCTACTTTCAAATAGTCCCTCGAATAAAAATGCAAATATAATAGATACAAATATATTTTCGTATCATTACACATATCAGTAAATCATATGCCGATCATGACAAAACTAATTTACAAAGGAAATATTTGATTACTTCTGTTTCAAATGTACCACAGTAAACAGTTTTGCCCATAAATATTTTTAAAAAATGTGAATTTGTAACAATCCAAAAATAAGCATACACCAAATAATATATTTATACAATTTTATTTTTTGTAACAATTTTTCAATTGTATAGATATTGCTAATAGATAATACCTAATAATATACATTTTGATTATATAATAGACATATTTATGGGTTATTTACAACACACACGAACTAATGAAATAAATGAATGAGTAGAATTGGAGTCACGTAGCCCAAATATGTCAACTCGATTTTTTTCCATCTTTATACCTATGTTTTCGTGTTGTGTAAATACATTCTAAATGCCCGAGCCTGGGTCACTCAGCAGCAGTTTTTTTTTTCATCATTACTGAGAGTGAAGCCATAGGGTATCATTTCGTCATTCATTGAGTGAATCCACTAAGCTGGATTCTATCACACAAAACAGAATGACGCAGAAGAAATAGTAGAAGAAACAAAATATAGAAATGGGTTTGACCAGATAATAAAATAATTGTTATTGAAGAAAACAAAAAAAAAAGTTAGAATGCAAGAAACGGCTTGATAATGATATTATCATTCAAAGTTCGAATCAATAAGAAAGTCACAATTCCAGAACAACGATTATAGTGCAGATCTCTCAGGTAGTTGCTTGTAAGTTCAGTGACCATCAACTCCTCTCTAAATTATACTTATACGGAAATTATTTTACAAAGAAAAAATATACCGTAATATAGTTTTGTCCATAAATAATAGAAAAAAAAATTTGTGGCCATCCAAAAATAAGCTTACTTATACGGGTATGTGTGTGTGTGATGGTGTGTGTGTGTGTGTGACTAACATATATGGGTGTGACTAATACGTGTGTATTGCGAGGCATACTCCTTTTTCGAGGGTGTGTTCTCCGATCACCGAATAGTCACGGCAAAAATACGACTAAGCCTACGAAAAAACGCCACACGAACACAACCACCAAACACTATGACTGGGCCCTTCTTAACAACAGAGATATTAGATATAAATATGTATTAGAATTGAGAAACAGATTCGAGACACTACAAGAGAAGACAGAAAAAGGTACCCCAAATGACGAATATGAGAATTTCGTCTACACGCACCGGGAGGCGGCAGCGAAGTGTATTCCAACAAAACCTAGAAATATAGAGTCCCATGGGAAACGTTCGTGGTTAGAGAAAAACGTCCACACGTGAAAAATGCCTCCAAAAGAAAGGAAGAACCCAACAAATACAAATGCCATAAAACTAAAAAAAGGCATAATATCACTTAACAGGCATACATCTAAAAGAACAGACAGAATACATACAAAACCCGATAGATAAGATTAGAGACTCAGTGGAAGATAAGCAATCTAGGATAGCCTGGCAAACAATAAACGAAGTGAGTAGAAGGAAGAGCACAACCAAAGCAAAATTGAAAGCTGCAAACCAAAAAGAAAGAATAAAATTGTGGAAACAGCATTTCGAAAATCTACTAGGAAACCCACCAAAAGTTACGCTTGAACCAATCATCAGAATTATTAGTAAGCAATTGGACATTAAACTAGGACCGTTCACACAAGATGAACTCGACTCGGTTCTTAAAAAAGATAAAAATAGGAAAACTGCAGGGCTTGACGAGATTCCCCCAGAAGTATGGAAGACCAGACAATTCGACGACATACTGTTCTGACACTAAGACGCAGTCTAAATCAAAATCCGATAGACAGATGGATGAAGGGATGCATCCTGCCCTTCCCAAAGAAAGGTGACCTCGGATTAGCCAAGAACTACCGAGGTATAACACTCACATCCATAGCAGACAAAATTTACAATGCCCTTCTACGAAACCGCATAGAACCCAATATTGACAACATTCTTAGGAAAAACCAAAATGGCTTCCGAAGAAATAGATCGAAACGAATATTGGCCATCCGTAGAATCCTTGAAAGCGTACGGGCAAAAAACCTACAGGCGACATTACTATTTGTCGACTTTACCAAGGCTTTCGATTCCATTCGCAGAGGGAAGATGCAACAAATCCAACTAGCATACGGCCTACAAGAAGAAACCTTAGCAGCAAAAACGATTCTCTATAGAAACACGAAAGTGAAAGTACGTTCACCGGATGGAGACACAGAATACTTCGACATTGTAGCAGGATTACTACAAGGGGACACGCTAGCCCCATACCACTTTATCATCTGTCTAGACTACGTGCTTAGAACATCGATCGATAAAATCAGAGAAAACGGCTTCGAGCTGATAAAGAAAAGAAGTAGAAGGTACCCCGCAAAAACAATAATCGACGCCGACTACGCCGATGACATAGCGATATTGGCAAATACACCCAACCAAGCCGAAACACTACTGCATAGTTTGGAACGAGCCGCCGCAGGCATTGGCCTCCATGTCAATGCACATAAAACTGAATATATGTGCTTTAATCAAACAGGCGACATTTCCACACTAGACGGAACCTCTCTGAAACTGGTAGACAAATTCACCTACCTAGGAAGCAGTGTCTCATCAACCGAAAAAGACATCGACACGCAGCTAACGAAGGCATGGACAGCTATCGATAAGCTGTCGATCATATGGAAATCAGACCTGACCGATGAAATTAAACGCAGTTTCTTCCACGCAGCGGTCGTGTCTATACTGCTGTATGGATGCACCACTTGGACGCTAACAAAATGGCTGGAGAAGAAACTAGACGGCAATTACACAAGAACGTTGCGAGCAATACTGAACAAATCGTGGAGGCAACACCCAACAAAGCACCAAAGCTGGAGAGGCAAGCACGAGCTCATAAGTGATGTACTCCTATGGACCCCCACATATGGCCGATCAAAAGCAGGACGACCAGCTCGAACATACATTCAGCTGCTATGTGAGGATACGGGATGTGGCTCTGAAGACCTGCCAGAGGCGATGAACGATAGGGAGAAGTGGCGAGAGAGGCCCGGGGATATCCGTGCTAGCGGCACGACACGATGATGATGATGATGATGATGGTATGTGTGATTAATATATGAGTGTGTGACTTAAATATATGTGTGTGCGGCTAATATGTATATTTGCGTTTGTATGTGACTTATAGATACATATATTTGTGAATGTGTTACTGATCTATACCTGTGTGCATTTGACTAACATATATATATATATGAGTGTATAAGTCATATATATGTATATGCGTGTAAGCGACTAACATATATGTATGTGTGTGTGTGACTAATATATATACGTACATGCGTGTGGGACTAATATATATATCAATGTATGTGATATATCTACATGTATATATATATACTGATATATAAATCTGTGCACATGTGAGTAATATGTATATATATATATATATATATATGTGTGTGTGTGTGTGTGTGTGTGAGAGAGAGAGAGAGAGAGAGAGAGAGAGAGAGAGAGAGAGAGAGAGAGAGAGAAAGAGAGTGAGTATATGCGTGCTTGTGTGCATGACTTATATAATAGAGATAATTCATGCGATTTTATTTTTATTTACAAAGGGAATCCTCAAAAAATTTTGAAGAATAATAAGATTTTTTCCATGTTTAGCACAGAACACAATACAAAACAATGACACTGGTTTACAAAGAAATTGAGGCAAGCACAAAAATACCCGTTTTTACCAAATTTGAGGGTGCTGAATTCAAATTTGAAATCCGTTTTTACTCATCAGTTCTAGCTTTTTTAGATATGCATAGGGTGCATTTTGTGCATATACGGTACATAAAGGCGTATATGAATTCAGGGTTAATTCTAATATTGTGAGGCTTATTTTTTTAGTTATAATGCACTAAATGTAATTGATAGCATTATATATATATATATATATATATATATATATATATATATATATATATATCAAGACGGATTTTGACAGTTAACGCAGCAGGTCTCAATCCACACTCTGGCAGTCATTGGAAGAGGTTGTCTCGCAAGCGGCGCAGGAGGTTGGTGTCCCTCAACTATCGTATTACACATCTTTTGGGTCACTAAATATTTAGTATTACATTTTCAAATGCACATTTAGTTTTACTTTGTTATATTTTCAGATTCTCCAATGGCTTCAAGCACGTCAAAATGTCGAGGATGCCTCATCAAGGCCAATTCTTTCTGCTACGTGTGTGGGGACTTCACAACAGTTGCACAGCGTCGAACCATCACTTCCCTCCTTAGAACCGCCTCCTTTCACTATTTTGACTGTAAAATTGGTGATCAGGACAAGTCTTGGGCTCCACACATCTATTGTAAACCCTGCTACAATATACTAACTGCATGGTTTAATGGCAAGAAAGCGGCTTTCAACTTTGCAGTCCTGTTGGTTTGGAGAGAGCCGCGAAACCACGCAGATGATTGTTATTTTTGTTTAACTAATATAACTGGTTTCAATGCATCTTCTAGGAAAAAGATCAAATATCCCAACCTTCGATCTGCTATGAGACCCGTTCCCCATTCAGATGATCTTCCTGTACCCACACTTCCAGTAAATAAGGATATTCTTTCCTCATCAGATGAAGAAATGCCTTGAAGGGAGAATTCTGCCGATTCAATATCTTTGGAAGATATTGAGTCTACATATTCAGGAACAAGTGACAATGAGCCACACTGGATCACGCAAGAAGACCTGAATGATCTTGCTCGTAATTTGTATGTCAAAACAGCAGTCAGAGCTCTTGGCTTCTCGGCTTAAACAGTAGAACCTAGTCCAGGAAGATGTAAGGATCACCAGTTTCAGTAATCGGAACAAATAAGGTCATTGGTCTTCTTATGGGTATGCAAGCGGGCTTCAAAAAGTACTGTTGTTTTCTCTGTCTTTGAGATAGTCGCGCTGTATCCCAGCATTACAAGCAGAAAGACTGGGGGTCTAGAAGCACTTTTGTTCCTGGCGAACACAGCCTCAAGGAGAATCCTCTGGTGGACATGAATAACGTGCTTCTTCCTCCTCTTCACATCAAGCTTGGTTTGATGAAGAATTTCGAGACGGCGTTGCACAAAAATGGTGCTGCCTTCCTACACTTGTCTACTGTGTTCCAAGGTCTTAGTGCTGCTAAGCTCAAAGAGGGCATTTTTGTCGGATCTCAGATCCGAGAAGTGCTGAAGGATACTGATTTTGAGGAGCTTCTTAACTTAAAGGAACTGAGAGCATGGGAAGCATTCAAGTCAGTCTGTAGTGGGGTCCTTGGTAACACACGCCTACCAGATTACCAAGCCTGTATTGAAAAGTTGCCAAAGTCTTACGAGGATATGGTGTGCCGAATGTCACTCAAGATTCATTTTCTCCATTCGCGCCTCAACTTCTTCCCGCCAAACCTTGGAGCAGTGAGTGATGAGCATGGAGAAAGATTCCACCAAGACATTACGTAGATGGAGAGCAACTATCAAGGCAAATGGAACCCCGGCATGATGGGAGACTTCTGCTGGATGCTCTTGCCTGACATCCCGGACGCAAAATACACCAGATCTTCTAAGAAAACACACTTTTCACTGTCTGTGGTACTATGAATTGAGTAATTGTGTCATCCAAGTATATTGATTCAATCAGTGTTCTTTATCTATCCTGTTTTATCTGTTATAAGCTGCTGCAACTCTTGAAATATGCACATATATTCTCTGTTTATACTAAAATGAGACTATTTAAAAGCCAGAAAACTAGAGGTGATAGAGCAAAACTATTTTATAAATTTGAATTCGGCACACCCAAATTAACAAAAAACACCTATCCCCATTCTTGCCTCAGACCAAAAATGTATTTTTGTAAACCAGTGTAATTGGTAGAATACTAAAAATATATATTTATTGCAATTTAAGATGCAAATATGGTAATGACCAATACAGTTCTTTCAATAATCTAATCCAAAAAAATACTGTTTAATATAGGGAGAAATTTACACAGCTGATGCAGAGTTATGATTCCATCAAATTACGATGTTCATTCAATAATGAAATGTTTTTGAAAAAGCAAAAAAAATTTTCAGAGATTTTTTTTTCCATGAATACCAACTTTACACTGTTTGGAATTGTTTTATTGCAACAATTCTACAAATCTCACAAAAAAAATGATCGTTTTGAGACTACTCAAAAAGGCAAAATAAACAGTGCTCCAGGTTTGAACAAAGGTCTGCTATCAAATTTTTGGCGTCTGAGAAGTGCAAACTATGTATAATTTACAGAAGATTATATGATCTGTATGGGTTGATATAATCTAAACAAAAACTATTTACTAAAAGGATAAACATAGGTTTCCTATTACAAGCATGAATAAAAAAGCCCGTCTATGAAGTAGAAACAAATTGACTCCGCAGTAAAGAAAGGTTCCAGGCACAGCAGTCAATAAAGAAGGTCATGCTGACAGTTTTCTGAAACATTCAAGAATCCATCACTGTGGATTTCCTTGAATAAAAGGATCAACAGTAAAGAGTGTTTTTGGTTGCCAACTCCTTAGGCAAAATTCACAGGAGTTAAATATTCTAAAAAAAGTTTGTTGATTGTCTTTTAGATGACTAAAAACAGCAAAAATAACGAATCATAATAAGATTTTTCAGAACAATATGGTTAGATTGTTCTAACTTAAATTTTCAAATGAATGACAATTTTCTAGGGTTTGCGTTGGTTCGGATCGTTTTTTTTAATCATCCAAATTCTTGATATACTGTTAATCCAAATGAAAGGCTAATTAGAATCTTTCATTTCTTCCAAAGTTAAAGTGTCAATATCATCAAGAACCGTTGCTACAATGGGAACCCAATGAGTTCACAGATCGTCTAGTATGTTACTCCAACTTAATCTGGGCCCAAATCACAATTCTCGATATAACAGATATAGAATGTTACTGCAATTTAATCCGGACCAGAATCTCAATTCTCAATATACCAGATATAGAATATTTAGCAATTTAATCTGGGCCCGAATCTCAATTCTCAATATAAAAGACATAGAATGTTACCGCCATTTAATCTCGATATAACGGACATAGAAACATGAAATGTAAATTAGAATCTTTTATTCCTTTCTACATAGAAGTATCACTATCACCATGAACCTCGTTTACAACGGTAAACTTACAGGACCACTGGTCTTCTAGTTTTTACCTCTTTCTAATTTTCTTCTTTTTCTTAACGATCCGTCTTTTGCTGCGTGTCTCTCAACGAGAAAGATGCAAATCTTGTGCTTATTAAAAACTATCACGCATCGATCCCAAATGTTTTCAATACACATTCATAGCAATAGAATAACATTTACTAATGCTTTCACGCGTAATTGTTCATTGATTTGAGATAAAATAACGGCAGCCTTAGCATCTATATTACAATAATCGGTGTCTCATTAGACATGATTTACTAAACGAAAATCTAACTCGATCATAATCTTTAAATACAGTAACAAAAAATCCAAGTTTATGGTACATAACATCGCCTGAAAAGAAAGAAGTAATCAGGCGGTAAATGAAACTTGATATAACTTCAACTGCAAAACCTCAGCATCATTTAATAAGCAATGATATATGCATGGAATGGATGGACGAAAGAGTAGAAATGACAGAGGGAGAGAAAAGATTCGCGGAGAAACAATGATTGTACACAGAATTATACAAAGAAGAATAGGAAATAAGAAGTGAATTATTATTATTATTATTATTATTATTATTAAGAAGAAGAAGAAGAAGAAGAAGAAGAAGAAGAAGAAGAAGAAGAAGAAGAAGAAGAAGAAGAAGAAGAAGAAAATTAGATTTAACCGATAATTAAAAAAGAACGTATCAGAAAAAAAGGAAATAAATTGTAGAATTTTCGTGTATATCTTGATTGACAACAAATAATGTAAAATGAATATTATTCAGAACATTGATTCGTTATGTCATTTCACTCCATGCTTCATACCCAACGACTGAAATTAACCAACGCATTCCCTTACTGTATATCCTTTTCTACAAGGCGTTCTAGTTTTAAGATCAAAAGGCCAGGTAAAGATGGTTGTATGTTTTATAACGTAAAGGTTTGAGAAGACTTATACTGAGAGGAAAGCAATGGATAAAATCTTATCTGAATTTAACAAGAATGCTAAAGTTATGACTAGTGTACAGAATTGTAGAAAAAAAGAATGCTGTGAATTAAGCAAACACCTCAAGGTTTAAAAATCTATCCTTACCCAAACTCAGGTCTAAACCACAAAATGTTCTTGCCTATTCTTTCCAGAATTCCAAATCGCTTCTCAAAAATGTGAAAATTGCACCCCATAGAACATACATCCCGACATTGGGTTTAGAATAATGTGAGGCGCAGATTTTACTTATTAATCTATTTTTTATGTTATATTTGTCTGTTGGTAACATCTTTCTGAAGAGATACTTCGCACTCCTCTGATTTCACTGATTAAAACCTCACCAACAGATGAAGTTTAATTATCATACGTGGGCTAAATCTTTTGAGGGTAAGGAGAGTCTTACTCACACCTGGGGACACAGTCAAGATATACGTAGTCTGATGACTATGTTTTCATCAAATGGAGGACTTTTCATGGCTGTATATACCTTGCAGTTTTACAAGACTTTTCTCTGACGGTAATACTTCTAATCAGCTGACCGCTGGTATGAAGGAAAACCTTTGACTGTTATGATAAGCAGACGTGGTCAAAATCTTGCCTTGTATAGACAGGTATAACAGCTAGTAATCTATTATCAGTGTGGGAACGTGTAAACCATTATTTTTCAGCAATAACCTTGACAGGGAAAAGAAAAACATGGTGGTTGACCCAATACATTCACCAGTAACATCACAATCAATGTCACCCGACCTCTTAATAACGCACCACGTAGTCTCATCAGTTGACTTCTGCAAGTGATATTACGACAATCACAGCGTATGGACTAAATCAAATAAAACTAAGCGTGTTCTGTAGCCAAACTGCGGGAGCGATCAACTGGACAATGCCCTAACTTTTTAGTGAATGCTTCTTCTCCTCCTTCTCTCTCTTTCTCTCTTTCTTTCTTTCTTTCTCTCTCTCTCTCTCTCTCTCGCTCTGCTTTTCACCTTAGCTTATTTTGATTTTTTACCAGCCAATTCTCTGGTGATTTTACGTTCACTTTAAGGATTTCACATTCTTTCTTTCTTTCTTTCTTTCTTTCTTTCTTTCTTTCTTTCTTTACTACCACATATGTTCTTCCTAAGCTTTACTACCTCCCAATTTTCTTTATTTAATTCACAACAAATACCTACATTCAACTCGTCACAGTTAATACTGCCACAACCACCACCACCAACAGCAACAACAATTTCTTCTTCTTCTTCTTCTTCTTCTTCTTCTTCTTCTTCTTCTTCTTCTTCTTCTTCTTCTTTAGTGATATTTCTTTTCTTAATATTAACAGATTCATTCAATTCCTATCTCAATGACTTTTTCTTTTACATTAATCCAATTCCTTTTATTCCTCTAGATTCTTCTGCTCCTTATTTTCCTTCATCATCAATATTCATCTTTTTTCGTCTTGACTTTTTTCTGTATATTTAGAGACTACTACTACTCCTGCTACTGTTACGTACTCTTCCTTTTTCCGTCTTCCTCGCTTCTTCTATTCATCTTCTTCACCTTTCTCTTCTCCCATTTTTGCCCTTTTTTCTATCTATGTCCTTTTTTTTATCTCCTTTGTCTCATTTTGTTCATTTCCTCATTTTTCTCAGAATTTTCCTCTTCCTCCTCCTCCTCCTTCTCCTCCTTCTTCTTCTTCTTCTTCTTTGCTATCTAATTATACAACAAAACTTATTATTTGATTATTTGATACATATCTGTCTGCCTGATTCTTTTTCTCCTTCTCTCTGTCTGTCTGGCTGTCTCTGTCTCTGTCCCTCTATCTATCTATCTATCTATCTATCTATCTATCTATCTATCTGCGCGTGCACGCGCGTGTGTGTGTGTAACTGTAAGCTAATAAGTAAAACGGCACATCATGTCAAATTTTTTATTAGAGCAACAGACTGTTCTAACTCAATGAATAAATCAATTTCTGATCAAATTTGCAATTGAATACCATTTAATGGTTGTTACAATGAATTTCAAACCAGTATCTCTCACTTCTTCTTAAACAGAGACATCAATATCATCATGGACCGTTGTAAACGCAGAAATCAAACGCCTTTCAAGGTTTCCTCGTTACTACTATATTTTACTACTCCTTCTTCCCTTCCACCTCCTCATTTGCCTCCTTCTCTTTCCACCTCCAGATCCTTCTTTCTTCTCCTGTGGCTCTTCCTCTCTCTGCTCCCCTTTCTACTCCTTTCACTCTCACTGCCTCTTCCTTCTTAATGACCATATTCTTTCTTCTCTTTTTCTTTTTATTCCTTCTTTAATTTTGGGTTCAAATCTTCTCGAAATAGTTTCATTATTATTATTATTATTATTATTATTATTATTATTATTATTATTCCAACTCTTTTCAACTCGATCCTTTCTTAATCCTTCAAGTGTTCTACCTATTTTCCTTTCCCTTTTTCTTCTTTCTGTCATTCTTTCTCTATTTATTTGAGGCTAAATTTATTTGTTCATCTTATTGCAAGCATTTGTCATCGCCAAATGTTATCAACGTTAGCGACGTTATTGGTTACTCTTTATTGCAATCCTTTCTTTTATCGTTTTCTTTTCCCCATACTATCTATCTATCTATCTATCTATCTATCTATCTATCTAATACACATTCTTCCTTATCATTTATCTTCATCGTCACTCCTTTGGAATTGGTTTACTCGCTCTATTTTTAAAACATCACCTGTGTCCCTAATGTTTTTTACCTAATGCCCTCTTGAATTTCAGCACTAATACTTTACTCTTTTCTTATTTTATTTTGAAAACATCTTACCGTCATAGCATTCTAAACACAAATCGCATTAACTCGAAGAGAAATGCAAACAGCCTCGTCCAGGACCTGAAGTCGATGCCATTTTTACGCTCTTCCACGTTTGCACGTATTTAGAATATAAATAAGATGTTGAGAAAAATTGCCGTTTATTTTTGTTAAAAAAATTGGTAACTTGATTACAAACATTGTAATAAATAAATAAATAAATATAACCTTCAATACCCCCTCATTAAATTAAAAAAAGGGAAATAAAAATCGAGAACTGATTTTATGAAATGAGACGCTCAGCTTTTAAGGTAAATCTATCTCTTAGTGTGTTTTAGAACATTTTAGTCAATTCAGTATTATCAAATATTGGCTGTTCACGAAGTTAAGAATTATGAGAATACTATGGCAGCCAAGAATGATTTTAAAAGTTTTCTATTAAACTAATGTGAATTAAAAACAAGCACGTTATCAAAAAAGATTCCATTGCAAATGGATGATAAAACATCTATTCATTTTAAATCTTATTGTTATAAACTGTTTTCCTTTAGTTTAATGAGAAATTGTTAAAGCAAGACATGTAAATTAACTAAATCTATAAGGAAAAAAAATCCTAATTGACCAACTTACTTAATATGCTACTCTGTAACGTAATTGATACCAGAAACAGTGTTTGTTTTCGAGATATTTTTTTTGTTTTTGTAGAACCAATACACAGACAAACGGAAACGTCAGATTATATATATATATATATATATATATATATATATATATATATATATATATATATATATAGTGTCATCAAATATGCATGAATTTGTATAAACTTTTATTTGAGATTATACATTTACCTATGAGAAAAATTTAATCGTAACCCTTACGAACCTTGGTTTCCCACGTTTATGGGTCGGCCACCCTCGACACTTGACTTAAAAATAGAAGCTCATGTAAAATTCTGTAATCTGTTATTTAACAACGTTGCAGGCTGTTGAATTATAGATTATGATATTTTATAGGAATTCAAAATATTATTAAAAAATAAAAATGAATTATAAGTATTTATTCGGAATAGCAGAGTGGAAATCGGTGATTTCCCTGGTCGGAATTCAGGTCATTCGGGGATATGTTTTTCTAGGACGAATAACGCCTGCTCGAGTTCAAAGGGTTAAATTCTAAAATAGATTTAAAAAATGACATTTATATAGAAAGTTAATTCATATGCGTTGATTCTCGAGCTGACTTGAGTCACAGGGGATATGTCATCAACCTGACGTAAAGTAAGGTGGGTTTCGATCCCGGCTTTGAATGTTTTGCGTGTCTAATCACATTGAAGAGTTGTAATATAACGAAACAGTCTGTCTGTGGATGACTATATATATACATACATATATATATATATATATATATATATATATATATATATATATATATATATACAGGATTCTTTAGCTTTGTTAAGGCAACCAGTTAAGGAGAATAAGAACTCTGACTTCAAACCAGCAGTACTCCGCTAGAAATCGTTTTTGTATCATATCCTGGTCATGGAGGAGAAGATTGGTAAATACATGCACTACGATGCCCTCCAGAATTTAGGCTATTTTGGTGTTAGCATTCGTTCTAAAATGCAGAGAAATTCGCCTTTATATACATCAATTGTTCCCATAATTGTTGCTATTCCTGTCTAGTATAATATTTCTGTTATTATATGAGTTTGATACGGAAGTCCTATGTACCTTATACGTATTCGGCGTGTTTAAAAATAAAAAAAGAGACAATACAGAATGTTATTTAAAAAAATGAATTGTTGAAAAGGAAGTGAAATCATCTTCAAAAGTTTCATATAATTTTTATGGACTTACAGCAAAAAAGATTCTTGTAAAAGTCTTAGGTCATCAGAAAATATTTTCCTTTGATTCTAAATTATGTTAAACTGAACATTTTATTGCACTAGTTTAGATAATTTAACTTGAATCTACATCTTATTATACCTTATTTAGAAATAAAAACAGACCCAGTTTTTTTTTGTTTTTTTTTTTTGTTTTTTTTGCACAAACCAAAACTATGGAGTATTCAGCCAGATTCAAACTCCTTATCAAGAGAAGTGCCGATGTTAGAATAAAATTCCAACATTTTCTGCGCTTGAAGAGGCATTTTTTTCTTCTTTTTTTTAACTAAATTTTGAAAAATGAATTTTTAATTTCATGCATTTTAGCAGTTTTGATTATGTTTTCATAATCAAAACTAGGAATGTAACTTTTGATATCTGCTCTTATCATATAAACCCAACTCTGGACTTGTTCGAGATCAGGATTCCAATTCAAAGTGACCCAAACTTACCGTATTTGACAGCATATAAAGACGTACGGATGTATAAGACGCACCCCAATTTCAGCAGGGCAAATTGAGAAAAAAATTAGTGAAACAAAGTACTGATATTAAACGTGATGAAATTGATATAATGAATATTATCAATGATAACTATTTTAATCTGCATAATAGCCTTTTAAATAATGACAATAGGTATATGAAAGTCGTTGCCAGGTAGATAGTTTCGACCGACTATCGCAAATTTTAAACCAACATATGGCATATAAGACGCGGGGGAATTCTAAAAGATATCTTTTGCAAAAATGTGCGCCTTATATGCTATCAATTACGGTATATACTGAACTAGCAAAAATATATATATATATATATGTGTGTGTGTGTGTGTGTGTGTGTGTGTGTGTGTGTGTGTGTGTGTGTGTGATTTTATGTTATTCTATATGGATATTACTTGTGTTTTTTTCATATCCTCTCTCTGTGTGTGTATAACGTGGTGGGGATATTGCTCGTTCGATAGTTTGGCGTGAGTGTCCAAGCATGGAAACGATAATGAGCCGAAACTGTTCTCCGTTCTCAATAACATTTTTGTTGTTGCTGGTGAATGTTTCGAGGACTGTGGACTGTGGGCGTAAAGAAGAAGAAGAAGAAGAAGAAGAAGAAGAAGAAGAAGAAGAAGAAGAAGAAGAAGAAGATACTGAGAAAGAAAAAGAAGTGATACTAGTAAAGTCTTCAGTGGTGGAAGTAATTGCAGTGATGGTATGGTAGTAATAGTGGTCAGTGGTCTGGTTGGTGGCAGTGATAGATCTGACTGAGAGACGGTAAGGGTGTTGCTGGTGAAAGTGATGGGTCAAGATGGTGATGGAAGTGGGGGTGCGAGACTGATTGGTGTAAGGGTGTGGTTAGAGTGAAAAAGGGATTGTGATATTGTGAGTTGCAGTAGTAGGAGTGCTATGATTTTAGTGATAGGCATGGTGTTGGTGTTGAATGGACAATAGTGGACACTAGGGAGTAAGGGACGGAGAAAGGTGACATGTAATGGGCTGGGAAGAATGTGATGAGTGAGGTTAGCGGTGGGTGGTGGACGAAAGGGATGTACTTGGAGAATAAAAAGGAAGAGCGATGCAGTTGAGTGGATGTCATGGTAGGGGATAGTCGTCCGAGAAGATTGGTATTGAATGGGGGGAGTGGTGTTACGGGGGCGGTTGTATCGGACACAGGAATGATTAAGAGTTTGAGATCGATAAGGAGGTGGCCAAAATCTCGGACAGGGGAGATGGTCGATAGAAGGTTGCAGCCGTGGGAGTGGGTAGGATTTTCTGAAGCTCTGAACGGTATCAGCGTGGTCAAGAGAGACGATTGGATCCAAAATGAAATAGTGGTGGTGAAAGTAGTGAACAAAATGAGGGGTGGTAAAGAAGAAGAAGAAGAAGAAGAAGAAGAAGAAGAAGAAGAAGAAGAAGAACAACAACAACAACAACAACAACAACAGCAGCAAAAACAGCAATTGAAGGAAAAGGACTTATAAAAAACATTGGAGCTCAAAAAAGAAAAAGAAATACAACATTGTATCTAAAAGAAAGAGGAAAAAAACATCAACAACAAAATATTGGGGTTTTAATGAAGAGTAACAACAGCAACAAGACCAATGACAACATTTGAGTTTAAAGAAGAAGAAGAAGAAGAAGAAGAAGAAGAAGAAGAAGAAGAAGAAGAAGAAGAAGAAGAAGAAAATTGGAGTCCAAAGAAGTCGGGTTCGTAGTGAAGAAGTTGAAGAAATAAAGAAATCGAAGAGATAGTGAGAAACACAAAATATTATGAAAAAGAAATAAAGAAAATAAAAATGGGTGGATGATGTGGTACCAGTCGAGGTCTGGGTTAGAGATCCTCGTTAGCTGTATACAACAACAGCAATTAGAGCGAAATAAAAGAAAAAATGTTCGGAATAATGTGAAGTAAGAAAATCGGTAGTTGGACAGAAAAGGTCAAAATTAACTTGGGAAAGAATTTTTTCTTTTTCTTTTTTTTTTTCATTCATTTTTGTAATGGTCATCTCCGATCAGTTTGGGCGGGTACTTTAATTTGTGTTGGGGGCCGGATCTATGGAACATATTTTAAGGGGGAAGAATCAAGGAAAGCAGAAAGAAAATCCTAACTAGGCATTAAAAACTGTTAGGAAATATATAACCATAATAATTAGAGAGAAAGGGGTCCACAGATAGCAAGTTAGCTCGACAGCTTGCTAGCTAGAATGCTGAGGTGGGAGAGAAATAAAACAAGAGAGAGAGAGAGAGAGAGAGAGAGAGAAAGAGAGAGAGAGAGAGGGGTCACAGTTAACTAGCTAATGAGATAGATAAACAAAGAGGGTGAGTGTTAGAAAGAGAATGAAAAAGAATGGAATGGAATGACAGCTAGCAATCTAGATAGCCAAAGAAAAAGAGAGAGAGAGAGAGAGAGAGAGAGAGAGAGAGACAGACAGACAGACAGACAGACAGAGAACCCCGTGATATGCTGTTTAACGGACTCGGCTATCAGATGAGAACGGCTGCCTTGTGGTACTTTTCTGCTAATCTTAAATATCATATATATATATATATATATATTGATAGGGAGATAGAGAGAGATAGAGAGAGAGAGAGAGAGAGAGAGAGAAAGAACGTTTAGGTCAATGAGTTGTACAGTAAGCGCATATCAGACCACTGTGAGACTTAGCCAAGTCTTAGCTAAGATAAATAAATGTCAATGTGATAAATAAATAAATAGACTAACAGAAAGAGAATCATTGAGCGTAAGAGAGATAAAGTCATTATGCTCTGGTTAACAATGTCGACTATCTGACCATATCAGATAATTGTGGGCTTGTGACAGACTTAGCGTAACTTAATAACTGTTACGTTGTATCACAGCTCTTCAGTAAGGCTAGACGCATAGGACGCTACAAGCTGGAATGGGAACCCACCTAACTTTACGCTAGACATAGTATCTAACTGCTCAGCCATTTCGACGATATACATCGGCTCAGTTATTATAACGTTAACGCCAGAGTGCTCAACCCCTGGGAGGGGAGCGTATATATTATCATCCATAGACAGACTGTTTCGTTGTATTACAACTCTACATTATGGCTAGACACGTGGAACGCTTCAAGCTGGGATCGAAAGCCGTCCAACTTTACGCTAGACATGGTATCTAACAGCTCAGTTACACACACACACACACACACACACACACACACATATATATATATATATATATATATATATATATATATATATAGTGAAAAAAGAGATTATCAGAGAAAGTGGTAAGTTAGATCGTATTGCAGTGAGGTGTGATCCGTACATTCATAGCATCTTCAGCTAGAGCTGGAAAATACGTTGACTGCATTTCTGCAGAGAGGTAAAATCCTTATTCTCGCGAGCGGGTGTTTGTGATATGAAACTAATCTATATCTGAGGGAGAGGTTCCAATCATGGTTCTTTGGAGAATGTAGATGACTTCTTCATTGCCATAGCTCCCTGGTTCAATCTGAGTGGTAGTACCTGTTTGGGTCCCATCTGTGAGTCATATAGAATTATTTAATCATTTAACTCTCTACAAGCGAATGATCGATGTTAAACAGAACTATTAGACTTGGATAGCAATACTTGAATCCATTTAGTGTCCTGGATATGACATCTGGTGGTGAGGCTCCAGTCTTTGAGGTTGGGAAATTTCCATAACTTTCAGGTCCACTCAAACCCAGACTGAGAATACAAAGGAATATCTATGTATCAAGCAGAAATATATAATCACTTACAAGACTTGAAACCATTTAAATGAGCAAATAAATGACTGTTGAATTGAATTATTGGTATGACATTGCAATATTTGAAACCAATTAACGGTGCAAAAATGAGATCTGGTGGGTTTTAGATGTTACCTACAAACTATTTGTTTACAAAGCACACACACACGCACACACACACACCCATATATATATATATATATATACCTATGTGTGTATGTGAATAAACAGGATTTAGCGATAAATTATCAATGAGGGTTGATATGTCATAAAACATAACCAATTAACCGACCGTATATTTGCAGGCTCGAGCAAGAATTAATCTATATTCCATAAATATTCAAGCTTATCTCAGTATGATATACTTGTTATTAGGCTTGTTTTGTAAGACATTAATCACACGAAATGGGGCTAAAAGTTCTCGGCCCTACTACGAAGTGGTTGACCTAAAATCTCAAAATGTATATAAGCCCACAATTTCAACTGGTAGTTCTGCACACTTGGCTCATTTTTTCGTAAGTTAGTTTAATCCTAAAAGTTATCGTCGTAGGAAATGGATTGGGGTACCGAGTTAAAAACTTGAACAAAGCTGTTTGTAATTCACTTGACGCTTATACCTTTGGGAAAGATATTAATTCAAGTATTTTCCCTTCAATTCTGAGTAAATAATAAGATATATTTTATCTTGCTATGGTAATCACTTTGAAAGAAGGAAAACTTGGAAGAGAGATTGGTTGCATTTCGTTTAAAAACTGACCTTTCACGCGGTGAAATAGTTAATGCATACATTACCTCTAAAAAAGAGAAGAATCCCCACTAAGAAAAGGTTAGTGCTTTCAGTATCCACACATATAGTGTAGTAGATCCTTACGTTTGTTGCCTTCTTTATAGATATCGATAACGGAATGAAGAGGAATGGGAATCTTGGTCTGGAAAAAGTGAGTTGTTAGTTTCTGAACTAATCTATAAGTACAGTGCAATAAAAATGGTGTTCCTTAATTTTGGCCTTGTGCTATGTAAGGTTATACTTACTAAATACCAAAAGACATCTTCATAATATCTGTTTGTTTTCTAACAAAAGTACTCACATAAAAGTGTTAACATTTTTTTAATCACCTACAGATGATGCCAAGAATGTGTTAAGCATAGAGATTGAAATTATAATTTCTTAATCACGATGTATATATATATATATATAGTGTCTTCTTCCTCAATCTTGGATTTTCCTTTGTCACCATCCCATGCTTACTACCTCTTGCACAAAATTGATTGTCACTGACAATTCTCTGAAGAAAGGTGACAGAAACAAAGGGATTCTTTTTTAGGATTTTAATTCGTTTTTATGATTTTAAAACGTTCTTAACATTATGCACATGCTTTTTAAAGCAATATTTAAATTCTGTACCAACCATAAGATCTTCTTACACACACACACACACACACACACACACACACACACACACACACACACACATATATATATATATATATATATATATATATATATATATATATATATATATATATGGCGTATTTTTCAAATAAACTTCAATAAAGTGAGTGGTGATTGAAAACATCAGTGAAACTGAAAGTTTCGCGGGAGACAAATTTGTTTTCAAAGACCGACGACCATTTTCAAATTCATTTTAACAAAGTTTTTTACTGAGATTAACAATCGAGGAATCCCAAGAGGATTATAAATGACAATGGATGAATGGATGTAGCATTTATGAAAAATATCAATAATTTTGTTGGCGCTCCTGATGTAATGCTTATCGTCGTAGGAAATGGACCGGGCGACACAAGTTCAACTCATGACTGAAACTGTTTGCATTTCACGTAGCGCTAATATCCTTGTAAAGCGTATACATCCAACTATTCTCCTTTCATCTCTAAATTGACAGGGCTCTTTAACCTTGGTATGGCAGTCGATCTAGGCGAAGGACAACCTGTTAAACATTGACCTTGAATCACCTCATGCGAAGATATTGGTCGTCCGACTTTCTCTCTCTCTCTCTCTCTCTCTATATATATATATATATATATATATATGTATATGACTCGTCATAGTCTTTGTCAAGTTATTTGCTACCCCAAAGACGACTCCATCTGAAGGGGAGAGTACTTGGGAGACATACAATGCCTTCTCTAATCTATGGTATCCAAAAATCAAACGACTCATGCGTAGACATTAACGGATTAAATATGGAATAGACAGACACGAATTGTCTGTTGAATTTAATAAAACCCTAATTAAAAATAAAATGTTACTGCGATTTCTCTCCCTCTCTCTCTCTCTCTCTCCCTCTCGCTATATATATATATATATATATATATATATATGTGTGTGTGTGTGTGTGTGTGTGTGTGTGAAAACAGCTACATACTGATTGACGAAAACCGTCTTTAATACCAAAATTACGACTCGTGAAAATTATATCAGATGCGTAAGATGATAATGTATTAAGACGTTACATGTACGTTACGATTATTGAGGCAGACGCTCGTACGGTGAATATGTCACTCCCTGGATCAACATAGTAATAGCCCAGTAACAAGCTCACCAAGATAACTTGTGACTATACAAACTGTTGGTTTGATTTCAGAGTACCTTCTCTGAGACTTTTTCCTGTCAAGTTGGCGATTGTAGTCGAGGGTGACTCGATGGTTCCCTTTTCGATAGGTACTACACTAAGGTGTAGGGGAGGGTACTACTCCTTTCCCTGGATTGCTCCACTTTACTCTTGATCCTTACTTTATAATGATGAGTATTAAGCAAGGTAGCATCAAGTACCATTTTTTTGAGTCTTTAGTATGACTCGATCTGGGACTGAACCCAGGTCACCCGGGCCAAAGTATACCAAAAATTTTGCAAAATGCTGGTTCTTCCATGCTAGTTTTGATTTTTGAATTTTCTTATGGGAGGGTTACACTGTGGCTTTAGCATTAAACTGATATCCCTTCTCTCTCTCTCTCTCTCTCTTTCTCCCTCTCTCTCTCATATATATATATATATATATATATACTACCAGTCAAAAGTATTTAGCCACACAATTTTTTTTCTCATCCTAAAAGTATTATTTTTATTGAAAAAAATTTGCTCTACAAAGGAGATTCTATGTCTGGCGAAGAGTTGGTAAAAGAGATGCAACCCCTTGTATTATACCAACCGTAAAGCATGGAGGAGACGTTATTACGGTAAGGGAGGCTTTTGGCTACTGCAAAGTCGGGGATTTGTACCAGGTGAAGGACAAATTGAACCATACTGTGGCATCACGAGACCCCACAAAACATACAAGTAAACTCTGCTAGAGGGACATTAAATTGGTGTTGAATGAACTTGATCAAAAAATCAGAGCTACATGACCCACACGTGTGGCTTTCCACTGGCAACTATTTTAGGAGAGTTAGGAAGAACTATCTTCAGTTTACCACCAATCTTTGGTGGAAAGAATGAATCCGTGAAGAAGTGATAGTGGCTAAATGGGTCATTTCGAAGAATCAAAAGTTTAAGAATATTGTGTTTTTTGTCTCGGGAAGACTTGTATTTAGTATGATATTAGTATGATATATAGAACCCTTATGATGCTAAACTCGTTTCTTAAAAAATAAGACTCTTACGATGAAAAATAAACGTTTTTTTTAATGATGAGAATTAAAAAGTTTTGTGGGTGGGCAAATAGACAGGTAGTATATATATATATATATATATATATATATATATATATATATATATATGTGTGTGTAGGTAGTGTATGAATGCCACATATTTTCATGTAATGGGAACTAAAATATAAAAAGAATGCTTCAATTCTATTTCAAAAAATTTAAAATTTCAATGGCGAACTGTGCGTAGCTGAACATCTTATATAATGAACTGATGAAGATAAGATATTTAAACTGCTGTTAAAAGAGAAGCTGGGGCTAATCCTCGATACATTTTAACCAACAAACTCCATTTGTTTTTATAATCACTTAATGGTGAGATACAGTATTATGCAAGTGCAACAGATTCCATACTCAAAAGATCTAGATCCTATACGGATCAAAACTGCGTTGTCCTGTTTTTACATGACGGCACAATCTTAAAGCGGTTTAAAGATAATAAAAATTCGGGAAAAGTTGGTTGGTTAGTTGGTTGGGTGGTGTTTAATGTCATGAACACTTGTGGGTTATTTTTTGACAAATTTTGTTTTTTGTCTATGATTTGTAATCGAATAGCTCATAGGAAAATATTTTTGTTTGGAAACTGATTTTTATAGTTTATGACTAAAAACATGTCGCCGGAATAATTGCATTGAATGGCAAAGGGACTATTTTTAATAAAATTATGATTTCATTCATTGTTCATTTCTGTATTGATAAATACATCTTCAGTCTTGATATTTTTAAAAACATTTCTCATATAGTCATACGAGAAATTTCACTTTTTAATCTTAAAGACGAATGATTTACACCCATAAGAACATTCATACAAATCTATAAAGCTCATTACAGATTGGGAAAAACGTTGGAGGATAAGGCATTTTAAAAAAAAAGCGAATATGCTGGACTAAAGTGACCTTTTGAGCGAACTGATTATAGAGTTGAATACGATATTGGAACCAATAATAAAAATAGTAAAGAAACAAAAAATTGTAATATTAGCTAAGGTAAAAAAACGTATATGATAGATGTGAGTAGAATCTCATGGGCTGATGGAGATATAAGTTATAAAAGCCCTTAAAGATTATTTCTGAATTATCTAGCAAGACATATGGCGCATCGAATATAGGCATTTGGTTGAAAAATCCTTCGAAGAAAAATCATCTGGGGTTTGCAGGTTCAATCCCAACTACAGGTAAAAAAACAAGGAATATTCACTATAGTTTAACACTTGTACCCAGTCATGGTCAACGGAATTAGAACCGCCTACCTCTGTCGATTGAATAAAGGGTTTGGTTTTAATTTCTATGTCAGCTCCCTAGATTGAACATGGGAACACCTGAGAAACACCGAAGGACGTATCGGGTGAAACGTTGTGAATATAACATTGAAGATGACGAAAATAGTCCAAATACTCAGTGAAAAAATGTTCAAACTTCATCTCAAAAATTTAAACAAACATAGAAATCGATAGGCTATTTGGTCATATGGAAGTCAGACATGACCGATAAAATAAAACGCAGTTTTTTCCAAGCAGCGGTCGTGTCGATACTGCTATACGGATGCACTACATGGACGCTAACGTATGGAGAATGAGCTTGACGGCGATTATACAAGAATGCTGCGAGCTGTATTGAACATGTCCTGGAGCCAACACCCCGTAAAACAGCAGCTATACGGCCTCTTACCACCCATCACGAAAGTTAGACGAACCAATCATGCAAAACACTGCTGGAGAAGTAAGGATGAACTCATAAGCGATATAATCTGGTGGACCCTTTCACAGGAATGAACAAAGGCCGGACGACCATTTAGAACCAATATACGACAGCTCTATATACAACGATAGAGACGGGTGGCGAAAGAGGGTAAGAGAGATCCGTGCTGGCAGTGCGACATGATGATAATATGCTCAAAACAGAATTCGTCCTAGAAAATGAGACTCATAAAATTCTTTGGAATTGTGAGATATAAACGGATCAGCTAATCCTGGTCAGAAGACAGTACATAGTGGTTATTAACAAAAAAAAAAAAAAAAAAGAATTTGCCGTCAAGTGGATTTTGACGTTCAGGTGGACCACTAAGGGAAAATGAAAGAAAGCGAAAAAATAGACAAATACTTGAACCTTGCCAAAGAGCTAAAAAAGGTTGTGTAACATGAGAATGATGTTAATAACAGTTGTAATTGATGTGTTATGAACGGTTCTTAAAAACTCGCAAAGAATAATTATCAGCACAAATAACATAACGATCAATACAACAACAAAAACTTGGAATCAGAAATAGGAAGAAAAGCAACTTATTTCAAGCTGCAAACTGATAAAATATTACACGAGAAAACCTGGACATGGCTAAGAAAAGGAAACCTTAAGAGAAAAACTGAATCTCTTTTAATAGCAGCACAAAACAACGCCCTAAGGACCAACTAAGTTAAAGCGAAAATAGATAAGACGCAACAGAATAGCAAATGTAGGTTATGTGGTGATAGAGACGAAACAAGTAATTATTACAAGCGAATGTAGCAAACTAAATAAAAAAGAGTATAAGACTGTACACGACTGTGTGGGGAAAGTGATCCACTTGTAATTGTGCAAGAAATTTAAATTCAACAAATCGAACAAGTGGTATGTGCACAACCCTGAATCAGTCCCGGAGAATCAGACACAAAATTCTCAGAGATTTTGAGATAAACACCTCTCACGTAACCTCTACCAGAAGATCAGACTGAATGAGTATTAATTAGCAAAGGAAAAAAAAAAGAAAACCTGAGGAATGGTGAATTTTGCTATCCCAGCGAACCACAGAGTGAAAATCAAAGAAAATGAAAAGAGAGACAAATACTTAGATTTTGTCAGAGAACTAAAAAAAGTAATCGAACATGAAAACGATGGTGATACCAATTGTAACTGGAAGACTTGGAATAGTCTTTAAATGTTGGTAAGATGGATGAAAGAGTTGTAAATTGAATGCACGAGCCAAAACAATACAAATTACAGCATCGTTAAGATCAACCAGAATACAGAAAAGAGTCCTGGAGACTTGATAAGACTTGCTGTCTCTCAGACTCAATGTGAAAAACGCGCTAGGAATTATTATAATGAAAATAATAAGTGAGATTGATATTTTATCTATCGTTTTCTTCATAACTCATCTAAAATGATTTTTACTGCTCTTTGGCATCCTTTCTGGTTTGCTGTCCACTTTGAATCTTGTCCACTTAGAGTCACTGAGCTTTTTCTTTGGTGTTGATATGATTGTTTGTTTTCTTTTTATGGCTCAAAGATAAAGATGCTGTTGATAGCGGCTTGTCTTTGAGAGGGTAAAAGGCTAAAACTGAGGAACCGGAAAATGGGAAACAAATCAGAATCTGTACGGCAATGCCTAAAACACTAATCGTTGAGGGAAAAAGACACAAAAAAATAAGGACACACACAGACACACACAAAAATAAATAAATAAATAAATAAAATGCAGAAACGACAAGAAACAAAAATAAAAAGCTGTGTCCGTAAAGGGCTAAAATAATTATACAGATAAAATAAAAATAAATGAATAAATATATAAACAAATAAAATAAAACGCGTAGTGAAAAAAAAAAATAAATAAAAGAGAAAGAATTTAATGAACGCTATAAAAACACTCTAAATTCCTTGATACGAGTAAAAACAACAATAAGCAAATATTTCATTTTTATTTTTTATTTCATTTTTTTGTTTGCTGATCTATTTATTTATTTATCTGCGTTTACAGCTTTTTACAAACGCCCACTATATTTCTCAAACCTCCACCTACAACCTATCATCTCTTACCACTAATAAATTGATAAAAATAAATAAAACACAAACTCCGTTCTTACGCCCTTACATTTACTCTCTATTTCCATTTTCTCCCACATTTTTTTCTTTTTTTGCTTCCTCTTTTTTCCTCTCTTTTTTCGTGTCCGCTAAGTCCATCTTATATTAAAAATGAAAGAGATTATAGATTATTTCGCTAAGATTGAGCGTGAACGAGGCCTAGTGACCGTTTCAACCACCCTCACAACTTTCATCCCTTTCTTTTTGCTTTCTCCATTTTTTGATCAGAATTTCTTCAGCGGTAGTAAGAATACCGAACCATTCCTTTCCACTTCTCCTTTTTTTTTTCTCGCCGAGGTTAGTCAACTTTCACTTTCGTTTTACAATCTATTCATTAATGCAGTGCTTACTATTTGGCTGCATCTTCACCCGCCAATATTCGACTTTGGCTGGCGATGACTTATCAGCAACAAGAACTTCTTTTACCACTTCTTCAATCATATCTCATGACTCTGTTTAGATATTTTTTCTTCTCTTTCTTTTCTTCTTTCTTTCATTTCTGTTTATCTTAATTTTTTCCCATGTCTCATCTTTCTTTCTTTCTTTCTTTCTTTCTTTCTTTCTTTCTTTCTTTCTTTTATGGGCAATTATTTACCAAAAATAAGACATCTTTTAAAATTTCTTCATTTCTTTCGTTCCCTTCTTTATTTCTGCTTTTTTAGCAAATTTTTATTTCTCTTCTGTTCTCTCAGGTATTTCTTTTCTTTTTTTAGTTACCATTTTTTTATTTGGATTGATTTCCTTTTAAAAAGTATTTACCTCTTTTCCTTTTAATTTTTTTCTTTCATTTCTTTTCTGTACTTTTTCTATCTTTAACGAACAATTATTTTCTACAAATTAAAATTCTTTTAAAAAGTATACATTCATTTCTTTTTCCTTTTCACCACTATATTCTTCAGCAACCTTCTTTCTTTCTTTCTTTCTTTTTTCTTTCGCTTTTTATTAATATTTTTCGTTGGTTATTTTCATCAATAATTTGACAGACTTATTTAATATTCTTTAAAAAAACAATTTTCTGTTTTATTTCTAATTTAGCTTTAATTTGATCTTCTTCTTCTTCTTCTTCTTTTGGTCAATAATCAAATTTTTTGTCCTTATAGTTTCTCTTTCTTTTTAACGTTTTGTTTCCCTTCCTTATATTTAGAGATGACCAGTTTCTGGTTTACTTTCGAAATGTTATGACTTATTTACAAAATACTCTTTCCTTGCGTGTTTGGTATTTTAAAAACGGTTTTGGCTCAATCAGTTTCTTCAAATAGCTGAGTTCACGTTAACATAGAAGGCTTTTTTCCCAATTCTCTAACAATCATTTACAGTGCCCCCATTCATACTTAAGAAAGAGACAGAGAATGGAAAATACAGCGATAAATTCTTTCCATTGTGGATAAACCATGGAGAATGCAAGATTGTGTACGCATAGATTGCATATTTTGTCCGAATCAACAGTAAATTTATATATAATCTTTTATTTATCTTATTCTTGGTTTTCTCTTTTAATGGTATATCAACCTTCGAATACCAAATCAACCTTTGCAGAAGATCAATAGAGGTACTACTTAACCTAGAGCTGGGAGGATAAGGGGGTTCATTCTTTTCCCGACAGTATTAGTCTGAAAGTGAACGTTATAGTGCAGCTAGAATTCGAACTCACAACGATTTTTCAATCCAGTACTTTCACCATTACGCCACTTCATTTATTTGACCTTTTTTCATTCTTGTTTTACTTAATTTGAAGTTTTCTTTCTTTCTTTCTTTCTTTCTTTCTTTCTTCCCTCTAATGTTTCTTTTTATATCATCCATCTGCCTTTGTTCATTTAGTATTTTTCATTAAAATTTTATCATTTATTCATTTTTATAACATTACCATGGTACATTATTTCTTTCGCTTATTTTATGTATTTTTTCAGTCCTTTTTTACTATTTTTGTTTCTATTTAATCATTTTCTGTCATAAATTTGATTTTTTTTCTTTTTTCTAAAATGTCTTCTTGTTTCGATTTCTCGTATTCTTTAAACAAATAATTTGATTTAATAAAACATAAAAAGTTTCATCAATTCTTATTTGGTTTTATTTGTACAGTCATCATCTACAAGTGATCATCAACACGAGTTAATCTCTATTTTTCTTTCTTTTGAAAAATCATTCTTTACAAGTTGAATTCATATATACCTTATTTCTTATATTACATTGACCCTTTTTTCAGCTTCATCCTTAATTGTCAATTCTATAATTCTTTTAAAAATTTATTCCTTTAATTTTTTGTCTCTTTTTAAACACTCGATATTTGATTCTCCTTCATTTAAAAAAAAAGAAGTGATTTCGTTCTTTCATTTAGTCAATTTCTCACACACTGTTTTGTCTAAACACCTCCCTCCCTTACACCCTCCCTCCATCTCTCAAATTCTTCATTCCCTCTTTCCTTTCCACACTCCTTTCCTTCCTATTACTCTACTACTAACATGAGAAATAGCCGTGCAGGCGTAAATAGTTGAATCGCATTCTTTACATTTGTCGCTGTCATCATATTAGTTCTTGTCATGGTCATTTTTACTATCATCTTCTTTTCCACCCTCTTTTACATTTTCTTCAACCAACCTCCTCCCCATAGTCCTAACTGCAAATTCTCTTCGCCCCTACCTTTCCCAAGTCCACCATCCCTCCAACTTCCCTTTTCTTTTTCGTATATTCCTTCCTCCCTTCCTTCCCCCTACACCTCATACCACGTTCTTCTCAGCCGCTGGGGAAATACGCACTGCCGGCCAGTAAGGAACTAAAAGCCCCATTTTATGACTCAGACCTATTCTGCTTTAGTCAATCCTTTGTTCCATTTTGTAGCCACATGACTCAGTCTTCCCAGAGACCGTTGGTCAGCGCCCTGGATTGGTCAGCTTCTTAGTGGGTCAAGGCATCTCTAGGTCAGCTGTTCGTATCGTTGGTTAATTGTTCTTGCTTCGCAAGTCCCTTGGCTGATCACGCTTTTGCTGGGTCTGTGGTGAGACTGGGGAGGGCATAACATTCTCTCCTTTTTTGTGTCGTTACTATGTGACTTTATTATCTGGTTGGTCACTTGGTTATGCATTGGTCAGTGAATTTTAAATCTAAAGATTTCGGTTGGTCAAATGAGTTCGATTTTTATTGGATAGTCTTCCTTACAGTACTAGTCAGTGACTTGGTAGTCATCCCACTTCCTACCAACTGGTCAGTTTTGGTGACCAAAATCTAAGCAAAACCATTGGTCAGTAAAAATTGTTTCTCATAGTCCTAATCTCTTTTTGATCAACCCCCTTACTACCAAGAAACTAACTGGTCAGTTTTAGGGCTTGTCGAAATCGCATCTAGTCTATTGGTCACTTGGCTGACAACTTTTAGTACTTAAATGCTAAGTAGTAACTACTCTTTCCGATCAAAATTCCAGCCAGTTCATTGGTCATCTGCATGCACTTTTCTGCTGTTAGTATTGAGATACTAGCTGGCTACGCCTTTCGTTGATGTAAATCCAAGTAATTTATTGGTCACTTCCTTGACCACTAGAGTTAGTAGTAGTATTGCTGGTCACTCCTTCCGTTGGACTAAAACCAAGCTAGTCTATTGGTCATATAATTGACCAGTACTTTGTAACTACTTAGAGTACTGCTTGTCACTTCTCTCGTAAGACTAAATTCTGGCTAGTCTACTGGTCATTTGGTTGGCCTTTACTTTGTAACTGGTGAGAGTAGCGCCAGTCATATTTTTCGCTAGACTAAATCCAATCTACTTGATTGGTAATTTGCTCGTCCATAATTTTGATACAAGCGAAGTTTATACCAAGAGAACAGTTTTTTGTTGGTTATTTACGATGATAAATGAATAATATTACATTTATTTTTGCCATTTGTAATAATCCATTTGTAATAATCCATTTTACCTATTTCAACTGAACTGGATATTTTTCTTTATTCGCAACAATTCAATGATGTCGTTTATTGTGACATTGGTTGAGATTTGCTCTAACTTTGTAATGTTTATGAGCCAATACATTTGTTGTGGTGTGATGTTTAGTGAGCGGGATATTAACCATTAATAGTATGTACGATTGCCATGTATTTTTGGCCGTGTGCCACAACTAAGCAAACCTTAGTTAATAACTTGAGGTTCCTTGTGTGATGTGATATTAAGCCAGATGAATATGGCTTTGATAGATACTTACTAATGAATTTAATGATCCATGGATGTCCAATACTAAGCAAAGTTCAGTACAAAAAAAAATTATCAAAACATTGCATCGGTTGATAACATTTCTTTTATTTTGTCCTTATACCTGGTTAAAAATTATCTCATACATGATCTCAGATAGATCTATTAGACCCATATATAAAATTCTTATAGGTGCTACAACACGCGGTCAGAGAGATCTCAGATTAATAGACACAAAAAAGTGAATGCAAGACTTTAAGTCACATTGTAAGCATTTGTATTTCCCGTCACAATCTTGAAGGTAAGCAGCGATTAATCTTCTCATTTCACTGATGATCACTGCGTTCCAGACTAATCAATGCATAATAAATAACAAATATACAGAAAACGAAAGATAGTAGGTTGAAAAACAGGTAGTTTCTCTAAGATAAACATTTCTTAATTAGGTTAAGGAATTATTGATAAACGTATTCACCAAACTCCTCGGCCACAAATAAAATGTAATAAAAGCCCGATTTTTAAATGAAGTACAGCTGATTTGAAATCAGTTTTCCTTCTCTAAGACTGTTTGTTAAACCAAGGCTAAAGAACCCAGTCTGACCAACTATTTACTCATAGCTGATTTGAAGTGAAACGCGGACGGCCTCATCCAGGAATTGAACTCGGGTCACCGATTCCCTTGCTACAACGATAACCGTTATACTAAAAGCAGGTTCTGGACTTACTGATATATCTTCGTATGCATTTTAGTCTCATCTCAAGTTTTACAAGCATATGTATAAATTAATTCAGGTAGATATTGAAGTATGGTAATATACAGATTTTGTTGAAAAAGAGATATTGTGTTAAATAAATGTTTTTTTATGGTCATTAGTCCACGTACGTATTGATATATCAATATAATGCATAAGTATCGTCGATTTTACAAGCACTCGTACAAATGTAGTCACAGTATCTTGAAATTTAGCTTTAATATTGAGATCCCCTTCTTAGAAAAAACTGACACTTGAAAATGTTAATAACTATCCCTGTCCCATAATAGCCGTTACATTTGCATATATATTTCATACACTAAATATAACGGCTATTATGGGACAGAGATTGCATTAAAATCTAGTTCTGTATTAAAATGTATATTGGATACGCATTGTTTGGCCTGTTTTCGGTTTTATATTCCCTGTCATTTGAGTCAGTCTGGTCACTATTTGCTTCCCCATTATTTACACTTTCTTTTATGGCTAGCGATCGATCAAGTTTATTAAATGACTTACTCAGAAACCTTATCATAAAACACGACCGCGTTAGAAGACCGGTCCGAAAAGCAGTAAAGTACTGGCATCGTTGGTCAGTCTAGTAGATTCACTGGCCCAGAGATATGGATTGAAAGAGAGCAATGGGTAAAGGTGAAAGGCGTATCAAGCGAATGACACCACAAGTGTATCTCCTCTGCTTGTGGACAGTGCTGACTTGCTGGAGAAGGGGCTGATAATACAGATAATTAGATGTCGTTGTATATCTTCATTTTATTGACATCTATAAAACTCTCCTTTTTTTTCTTCTACGGTCTAGATTTACCCTAATTCTCTCTAAATCTGATTTTTTTCTACTTATAAGCTGATTAGATATTTCATATTTTGATGCACAATTTCATGTATACTAGGAAAATATACTAACAAAAATATGTTACCCTAAGCGCAAGTATCAAAGTTTAAATGTAATAAAATATTATATTAATTTTATTTTAACTGATTTCTGTGTAAAATCATCCAGGAAGTCGCTTTGAAAATGATTGAGAATAAAAAACTATTTTTAGAAAACAATAATACAGGATAATTATTTATTAAACCCAATTTTATCAAAACCAATATACAAAATATCCACACCATATACTGATGAAATTCTTTGAATAAAAAAGAATGAAATAGCACTACAATTAAACTTTTATATGTATTTGATTAATCCATCTTTACATTTATTTTATTACACCATATACTAGTATATAAAGCTTTATTTCTAAGTGATATATGACGCACATTGCAGATTGCACAACGCATTAATAAAACAGGTCGTTTAGAGGTAAACCTTACTCGGCTAAATTCTAATAGTTGATACAATAGAGGATTAAGATGATCTGAGAGATAGAGATGGTTGGTTGGTTGGTTGGTTGTATTTTATCGCACATCGAGCCTAATGGGTAATTTAATGGCAAATCCTGCTTATATATATATATATATATATATATATATTCGCCAGTGGACTTGGGTTCAATCCCAGGTCGAATTATACCAAAGACTTTAAAGATGGTACTTGATACCTCCTTGCTTAACACTCAGCAATATAAGATACGTATCAAAGGTAAAGTGGAGCCATCCTGGGAAAGGAGTAGCGCCCTCCTCTACACCTCGGTGTTGTCGCTATTGAAAAGGGAGCCTTCTGGTTGCCCTCGACTACGGTCACAAACTTTACTTATATATATATATATATATATATATATATATATATATATATATGTGTGTGTGTGTGTGTGTGTGTGTGTGATTTGTACACAAATAGTTTGTAGGAAGTGTGATTTTTAAATGAGACAGAACTCATTTGTTTACACTGTTAAATGGTTTAAAGTATTGCTATTTTACACTAATAATTCTAATCTTCCTTATTCATTCAATTACACTCAGTTAAATGGTTTCAAGAATTGCAATGTAATACTTTAAGTTTTATTTTAGCATCAGTCATTTATATTCACACTTTTGAATGATTTCAAGTATCGAAAAGGATCACGTATTTCTATTTGACTCTTAGATGGGACTCTAGCAGATTCTACCACTCCGGGTCAGGGGATTTGGAGGAAATCGCAATGAAGGTGTACTCCGCATTTCTCAAAGCTCTAGTACACTTGTTGGACGGTGGGGTCTTTTCCCTCTGCTGGGATGCAGTAGGCGTATTCGGCAGCTCCAGCCGAATTGGCTATATATATATATATATATATATATATATATAGAGAGAGAGAGAGAGAGAGAGAAGGAGAAGGAGAAAGAGAGAGACAGACCGAGAGAGGAGAGGGGAGAGAGAGAGAGGAGAAAAGAGATGTATTATGAATTTCGTAGCTGACCATAATGAGTTGTTCAATTTTTACTTTGAGTCTTCTCTGTGTAATTTTCAATCTTCATGATAAATATACACAAGTGAACTTTGTGTATCGACAAAGAGTAAGTGTATTGATATGGACGGATATAATGTTGAAAAATGAATATATCGCACGTAAAATAAATTATTCTTTTGTCAGTGTGTGACTAACTATATATATATAACAGATTCTCGTGTAAATCTCGCCCTATGAGGGTCCAACAGTTCAGATAAAGGAATGAACCGACTGCCGAAACACTTGATTCGTTTATTTTAGAAAAATCCTGTGTAAAAGAAACGACTTTTTTATGTGTTGTTAACAGAGAAAAGGTGCAACAATGAAGAACAAATGCTCCTGAACAACATTCCTTCGGTTTTTCCTTTTCTTGAACCGGTTACTGTACTAATGCTAGAGAACCCACTTTGCCCAACTATTTTTCCTTTAATATGGGGGTGGGGAACGATATTGATTAATATATTTACCAGGTGCATCAGCATTCAAATAACCAAGATCTAAACTTGGTTCTATGAATCAATTTACTTACGATGATAACCGTTACGCCATGCATTTGTCCATATCAAAAAATGTATCTCTACAGAAGATAAAAAATACATCAGTATGATGAGAAATATTGTTTGAGCAATACACTTAAATGCACAAACGCAGAGAATAAAGCAATTTCTATATCACTTAGCAACTGAATGATAAATTTGTTGTGATATCCTTTTACGCTGGACATTATTTCTTAATCATCTAAAATCTAGATATAAAAGAGATGCTTATAGGAATCTTTCAATCCTTTCTTAATAGAAGCATCAATTTCATCATGAACCATTCTTACAACGAAAATCCGGCAGGTTCGCGAGTGAGATTACCCACATTGAAGATTAGTTTATAGTTTTGTTGGTTTGTGTTTTACAAAGCCATATTGATACATATTTTGCTCAACATTAGTAGTTGGTGCAAAATAGGCCAAATTTTCAGAGGAATTTTCTAGATAGTGAGCAGTCCATGGATAATGAGCAACCTTTTCACACATGAAGTGACATAAAACATGCAACACCCAAAACCTGGTATTTTTTAAAAAGCACCTCGAAAAAAAAAAATATATATATAAGTATTTGGCTTGGCTCATTTCTTGTTTTACCACAATCATTTCTTTCTCGTCTAATGATTGTAGCGACACATAAAACTTCAAGTAACAGAACGCGAAATATAATAAAGGAGGGTTTGACACAAGGTCAATTTTTAAACGGAATAAACCTGGTATGGATTCAAAGTTTTTTTTTCTCTCCTAGACTGATTGCCAAAGTAAGGCAAACAAATTCAGACTGTCCTTCTATTTTATCCATATCTGAGTGTTGAGAACGGATAAATTCATGCTTAACCCAAGATCGTTAGGGTGAATAAAAACTCAGTTAGCCTCATCCAGTATTTGAACTCGGATAGATATGGTAAAATAAGAATATCTCTCATTATTTGGAGTCAGTCTTTCTGTGACGTCTTTAACTCCCCAACTAGGAATACTTTATCACTCCCAAAAGCCATATAGTTACAATCCTTATTTCTCCCTGTCAAATATTACTGGGCTAACCAAAAGTTTAGAGTGGTATAATAATTGAAAGCGTATTTTACACGATTAATTTTGGTATATATATGTTTTACAAGGTGATATAAATCACATGGCAGTTTGATAGTCTTTTCTTCTGTTTTATTTATCCTCACCCTACAAACGTTGACTTTATTAATTCTTATTTCTATAAAGATAGTTTTGATTGACATTCATAGAAACGACTTTTTTCACCGTCAAGTAACGAATCTTGTCATTTCAATGGCGCTTGTTTTGCTGCCCACTGTGATATGTCCGCAAGTATATCTGTTATTGGTATTCTCAGGCAGTAGTCATACTCTGAGAATTCTGCGACTGACCACAAGGGAAAAGGAGGGCGCGATATTGGCCTGCTGTGGGTTTAATAGTTTTTGTCGAGTTGGTGAGGTGAAGAGGTAACGGAGAGAGAAAACACATTGTAAAGCCCCACACCCGTTTGAGGTGTAGCACCGGACCAATCTGCAAGTGCCCATCGGTCAGCGTAGTAGTTGAACAGCTAGTAGGGAGGGAGTGGGTAGGATTAAAAGGTTATGTGAGGCCTGAGTGAATTGATTGTGGGT
>OY757940.1:64365594-64533094 GCA_963585895.1 Sepioteuthis lessoniana | reverse complement strand
GATTTCTACCATAACAAATAAAAAATTCAGAAAATAGCGACCCCGAACAGCGTGCAAAATAAAGACAACTTTTTTTGAAAGAACGATACATATTCAGGAGTTGGGGGTTAGGTTAGTCAATTGGTGGACCATAGACAGGCGGTGACTGTTAAGATAATGTGCGTTCACAAAAAGTCTTGGTCAGTCGTCCTGTGCTCGGGCCGGGGGTGGTTATTGTGTGTAAAGAGACGTCTTTGCACATTATTACTTGCTGTACGTGATAGAAGGCCGGTTGGTTGATGATCATGCCAAGATGGTCGAGTAGTACAAAAGTTGAAAAGGGTGAGGGATGGTGGGGTGCGGGGGATGTCTGTGGAATAAAGGAAGCTGCTATTTTCGGGGCGGGGTGAATTTGTGACTGATGTATTGGTGATTGAGAACTATGAAATGTGGAAGGAATTGTGTGAGGACGTAGGTGAGATGTGGAAGAATTAAGGGCGTGGTAAGAGAGAAGAAGAAGAAGAAGAAGAAGAAGAAGAAGAAGAAGAAGAAGAAGAAGAAGAAGAAGAAGAAGAAAGGGGCAGGCAAAGTGGATTTGGTTTGAAAGCATTTTCATAAATATTACTAGTTGTAAAAGTAGAAAGTGGAATTGTAGTTTCTTGGAAGGAATTGGGTGTGACAAGAATGGTTCATCATCATCATCATTAATAAAAATGTCGAGAAACCCTTCATTAATATTCCACTGTTATCATTATTATTTACTCCTTTAGAGTTTTTCACATGAGTGTGAGCTGATGGTTTTTCACTGGAGTTTGAGTGACAGCAAGTCTCCTCAAGTCTCCAGGACTCATCTCAGTATGCTGTCGTTTGGATAGTCTCCACCCGTCCGCCAATTTCCAAGTCCTCCAGTCCCTTTAATAATCCTTTAGTTACTGTGCCTAATGCTACCAATCACAATTTGCACAATCGTTACTTTCATGTTCCACAGCTTTTTTTATTTCTCTAGCAAGGTCGAGGTACTTATCCTTTTTTTCACTGTCCTTCAGATTTATTCTGTGGTCCACCGGGATAGCAAAGTCGACAATTTTGCAGATTCTCTTTTTTTTGTTGATTATTATGATCTCGATTCTTCTTACAATCATGATTATTATCATTTGTTCTCTTGTGCGAGTTTTTCGCACCAGAGTTAACTGATGGCTTCTCACTGGAGTCTTAGTGACAGCAAGTCTCTTCAAGTTTCCAAGACTTTTTCTAATATTCTGGCTGATCTTAATAGTGCAATAGTTCGGATGGTCTTCTCTCGTCCTGTTATTTCCAAGTCCTCCAGTTCTTGTACAAATCTTTTGGTGACTGTACTAAGAGCACCAATTACAATTGGTATAATAGTCACTTTCATGTTATACAGCTATTTCAATTCCCTAGCAAGGTCGAGGTACTTATCCCTCTTTTCACATTCTTTCAATTTCACTCTGCAGTTGAGGTGCATTACTTTCATTGAAGATGTGTTGATCTATATATAGTAGTATTCCTGTGTCTCTAGTTCTCTTGCGGCATCCTTTCCATTCGTCGGAGAAGATTCCGCGGCTTATCAATTAGAAGATTTCCTTAATTTGTGCCATCTTCTTTAAGTTACAAATATTTACCAAAAGATTTTACGAGCAACGAAATCCATTATTTTTTTCAAATTAAAGACGAATTTTACTAACTCGACTTTCTTTACCACGAAAGGCACAGGAAAGATTCGTCTAGTTTTCCCCTGCTGTTACAACCTATCTGACTCTTATATTTTTTCAAAATTATTATTATAAGAAATAGAGGTCACGTGACATTCGAGAATATTCGATTCAAATGTCATCCCCACCCTTTTTTCACAATCCTAACTATGGTCAGTGAGAGATTTTGCCCGAGATTTTACTCGTGGTTGTTAATTGATATCTGAATGATCTCGATTCTTCTTCCGATGATGATGATCTTCATCATCATTATTTATCTATCAATTTATTTATCAATTTATTTTTTAGCAGAAGCAACAGTAGCAGTTTTAGAAGTTGTTATAGTTGTTTTTGTGGTGTGTTTATGTGTGTGAAGTGGAGGTGACGAAGAATTAGAATTACCTGTGGTAACAAAAAATTGCAGGTGTTAAGAAGAGCTGAAAAGAAGAATATTGTCACATAATTAAATATAAAAGATAACAATTGAGATTTATGAGTTTTTGCTGAATTAGAAGGAGCTAGAAGGGAAATTTATGTGTAATGGTAATTTTCAGTCAGAAAGATGTTTTAACAAAACGAAGAGATCAAGAAGAAGAAGAAGAAGAATGTCTGATTCGATTGAAAGAAAACAGCTCGGAAACAAAGAAGGAGAAAGCTAAAGAATTGAAAAATAAGGAAAATTATAGATTTGAGAAGAACAGGTAAAAATTGATAAAGAATTCGATTGGTGGAATTAATGAAAAAAAAACTACGACTTGTGGGAATGCATTTGTAATCAAAATGAAGAAAGCAAGAAATGGTGATTGAGGCTGACCTGTAAAGAGATCGGGAGAACCAGGAAATATATTGGAGACAAACAGACAGACTGGGGGCAGTTTTTCAGACATAGTGAGAAGAAAAATTAGAAATACGTAAAAAGGAGTTCATTTTTTGCAGCAGAGGAGACAAAATATATCTGGAGTCAAAGAAATGCTTTGAAAAATTTTCAAAAAAGTCCGAAAACCCAAACGAACCAGAGACGAAATTAGGGAAAAAGAATTGAGTAAGTGCCCGTGAAATACACGATGATCTATTTTCCCTCCCTCACTCCCTCTCTCTCTCTCTCTCTCTCTCTCTCTCTCTCTCTCTCGTGCACACACACACACATGACACACAGGTGCAATTTATCTAATTTCCTTCTCTTTTGCACCCACCTCTCTCTCGCACCTACAATGGTTGATATACCATAAAACCAAACCAAACCAAACTAAAACATAATGTTGAATGCCTTTTTTTTAAGCAGAGAATTAAAATAAAGCTTTCATCGTGGATAATGAGTACATTTTTATGCTTATCGCCCTGTCCAAATTCATCTCTCTATCCATCCATCGCTAGCTATCTTCCTTGATCGCTTGCAAGCTCACTTGATAGATATTTTTTTACCTGTATCAAAATCTATTGGCACATACTAAAACACACCTATATATATATATATGAGATAGATTGAGGACAACATTATTTTGTTCATATCAATATAAACCTGATTATATATATATATATATATATATATAGAGAGAGAGAGAGAGAGCATGAAAGAGGAAAGAGGTTAGCTTAGAGAGAGAGCGAGAGTATGATATTAAAAGAAGCAGAGAGAGAGAGAGAGAGAGAGAGAGAGAGAGAGAGAGAGAGAGAGAGAGAGAGAGCTTAGGGCAGCAAAGGAAGAGAGGGGGCGTGGTATGGCATCTGAAATAAAAAAAATTAAGGGATGAAAAGACTGACGGACGGAGGCGAAGAAAGACAGTGAAAGAAATGAAGAAAGCGAGAAAGTATCCAGATAGTGAGGAAAAGATGAGAGAAAGAAAGAGTGGGGAGAAGAACAGAGAGAAGATTAATATCGTTTGAAAAAGAGAAGAAAGAAGAATAAAAACGAGATAAAAAGCAAGCAAAAGAGATAGATAGATAGATAGATAGATAGATAGATAGATAGAGAGAAAGAGAGAGAGAGAGAGAGGAGAGACAGAAAGAGAGTGAGTGAGTGAGTGAGAGAGAGAGAGAGAGAGAGAGAGAGAGAAGTACAAACAGTAACAAAAGAAAAGGATAGAAGCATGGAGATGTTACTCACCCAGTAAACCCAACATTAAACCGAATGTGTGCCACATTTTGGCCGAATGGGGTGCCGACTAAACACCTACTAATCCTCTTGCACTGTTTAAACATTAAAACAGATTAAGATTCTTGTCTTTGTAGGGCATACTGGTCAAAAGGAAGAACAATTCTGAATTCAAACATCCTGTTCGTGGGGCAAGCGTTTTAAGGTAAGACCTAATACTATCCTTGTTTAAAAATTTAGAGGAAGGTCTACTTTCTGCATTGAGATAGGACAATAGTTGATGGGAAAAATGCAGGATGCTATCACAGGTTGCGTAAACTGCTTAATAAAATCTAAGATACTAGAAATACTAGAATGCAAACAGATTGTTATTTTAATCATTTTAGAGTTTTTCAGACCAGCGTTAGCTGATGGTTTTCTACTGGACTCTGAGTGACACCAAGTCTCCTTAAGTCTCTGGGATTCTACTTAGTATTCTGGCTGATCTCGACAATGCTTTAGTTTGAATGGTCTCCACTCATCCTCTTATTTTCAAGGCCCCAAGTCTATGTACCATTCCTTTGGTGACTGTATCTACCACAATTTGTAGTTACAATCGGTTTCACCACCACTTTCAAGTTCCATAGCTTTTTCAGTTCTCTAGAAAGGTCTAGGTACTTACTTCTCTTTTCGCCCTCCTTTCAGTTTTACCCAGTGGTCAGCCAGAACGGTGAAGTTCTCTGTTCCGTAAGTCCCCTCTTTTGTTGACAATCTGAAGATAATAATAATAATAGAGTTTTCACATCAATTTTAACTGATGGTCTTTGACTGGAGTTTGAGTGACAGCAAGTCTCCTCAAGTCTCCAGGACTATTCTCAGTATTCTGGCGGTTCTCAATAATGTTGCCGTTTGGATGGTCTCCGCTCGGTCGCTAACTTCTAAGTCCTCCAGTCCCTTTGACACCTGTTAGATATTTTATTATTATTATTTACTCCTTTAGAGTTTTTCACATCAGTTATTATTATTATTATTATTATTATTATTATTAATTACCATTTGAGAGTTTTTCACATTAGTCTTAGCTGGTTTTTCACTGGAGTTTGAGTGACAGCAAGTCTCCTCAAGTCTCCTGGACTCTTCTCAGTATTCTGGCCGTTCTCGATAATGCTGTAGTTTGGATGGTCTCCACTCGTCCGCAAACCTCCAACTCCTCCAGTCCCTTTAATAATCATTTAGTTACTGTACCAAAAGAACCAATCACAATTGGTATAATTGTCACCTTCATGTTCCATATTTTTTTCTATTCTCTAGCAAGGTCGAGGTACTTATCCTTCTTTTCACATTCTTTCAGTTTTATTCTGTGGTCATCCGGGACAGCAAAGTCGACAATTTTGCAAATTCTCTTTTTTTCTTTGTTGATTATTATTAGGCCTGGTCTTCTGGCCGAGATTAGGTGATCCGTCTGTATGTCAGAGACCCATAGGAGTTTATGTGTATCATTTTCTTGGACAGCTGCTGGGTTGTGCATACACCATTATTATTATGTAACTCCTTTAGAGTTTTTCACATCATTCTTAGCTGATGGTTTTTCACTGGAGTTTGAGTGACAGCAAATCTCCTCAAGTCTCCAGGATTCGTCTCAGGATTCTGGCCGTTCTTAGCAATGCTGTCGTTTGGATAGTCTCTACCCGTCCGCCAACTTCCAAGTCCTCCAGGCCTTTTAATAATCCTAACGCACCAATCACAATTGGCACAATCGTTACTTTCATGTTCCACAGCTTTTTCAGTTCTCTAGCAAGGTCGAGGTACTTATCCTTCTTTTCACTTTCCTTTAGGTTTATTATGTTGATTATTATGAGGTCTGGTCTTCTGGCCGGGATTAGTTGATCCGTTTGTATGTTAAAGTCCCATAGAAATTTATGCGAGTCATTTTCTAGGACTGGTGCCGAGTTGTACATATACCATTTATTTGTATTGTCGAATTGAAATTTCCAGCACATTTCCCTGTGGATCACCTTGCCGACCCAGTCGTGTCTCGCCTTATACTCCTTCTGTGTTAATTTGCTGCATTCACTTACTATGTGATTGATCGTTTCGGCTCTGTCACCGCATAGCCTACATTTACTGTTTTGTTGCGTCTTATCTATTCTCGTTTTGATATGATTGGTTCTTATGGCGTTGTCCTGTGCTACTTATACAACTCCTTGTGAGTTTTTCTGGAGTAAGAGCGATAGCAAGTCCCCTCAAGTATCCGGGACTCTTTTCAGTATTCTAACCGATCTTAACAATGATGTTTGGATGATTTCGACACGTCCTCCGATTTCCAACTCTTTCAGGAGCCTAACCCAACCTTTGGGAATCATTTCGAATGTATCAATTATGCCCCATACAACCTCATTGTATCTCTGTCTTTCTCTCTCTCTCTCTCTCTCTCTCTCTCTCTCTCAATATATATATATATATATCAGCTTCTTCGGATCTCCCTTTTTTTCTCTCTCTCAGCCTCTTCGTATCTCTCTTTCTCTCTATCTATCTCAGCCTTTTCATATCTATCTATCTATCTATCTATCTCAGTAGATATATCTTATCGATGAAAATCGATGTTGATATACACATAGTAAAGTCATTGACTGATATTGATAGGTTATGCAATCTTAATCTCTTCGATGAAAAAAAAACAGGGTTCTTCTAAGATGTTGCCGTGTCAGTACTACAGTATGGTTGTACCACAAGGAAACGATTGTAGAAAAAGATCGATGAGAACTACATTAGAATATTTCATGTTGCTTTGAACATATCCTGGAAGCAGCACTCCACAGAGCAGTGATGGCACGGAGACTTATCTCCAATATCACAAAACATCCGAGTAAGACGAATAAGACTTGTTGGTCATTGCTGAAGAAACAAGGACAAATTATTAGCGATGTATCTCTATCAGTCTGTCCCTATCTATCTATCTATCTATCTATCTAAGTAAACAAATAAATCTAACCAAATATCCACAAATTCATACCATCCAGAACTCTTTTACTCCATTGTATCTGAACCCGTTGATGTTGCCTCCTGAAAACTCATTATTGTTAATACGACTTAATCACTTAATCACTATGATATGGCAACATCCCAGTTTGATCCTTTTCTTTTTCTAGTTTCTCCTCCTTGGTCACCTATCATTCAATTTCTCTTCCTTCTCATTATTTTCTTCTTCAGCATCCTTATTTTGATATCTTATTTCTTTCTTTCTTTCTTTCTTTTTTTACATACACCTTTTTTCTCTCATCTTTCTTTTTTTCTTTCTCGCTTGCTTTCTTATACGTACGCTTTTTCTTCCTTCCACAATTCTTTCTTTCTTTCTTTCTTTCTTTCTTTCTTTCTTTCTTTCTTTCCCGTGTACGTGTCAATAATTTTTCCAATATTTCTTTATATTCTTAATCTCATTTTAATTTTACGTCTCATTTTTCTTTATTCTCATTGACTCCAAAATATTTTCGCTTCTTCTTCTTCTTCTTCTTCTTCTTCTTCTTCTTCTTCTTATTATTATTATTATTATTATTATTATTATTATTATTTATCTTTGCAAGTTTTCATATCAGTTTTAACTGATAGTTTTTAACGCAGTCTGAATGACTGCAATTTTCCTCAGGTCTCCTAGCCTCTTCTAAATATTCTAAATAGATCTCAACAACGCTGTAATGTGGATAATCTCGAGTCTGCTTTCGATCTTTTACTTCTCCATTTCTTTTTTCAACTCTTGGAGGCCGTTCCAAGTGTACCAACTGCGACTGCTATCCTCGAAAACATCACCTAGTGCTCCAAATATTATTAAAATCACCGACAGCTTCGTGTTTCACAGCTTCTCTCAACAACCTTGCAGAATTCATATATTT
The DNA here is from genome assembly GCA_963585895.1 of Sepioteuthis lessoniana. Taxonomy (NCBI): domain Eukaryota; kingdom Metazoa; phylum Mollusca; class Cephalopoda; order Myopsida; family Loliginidae; genus Sepioteuthis; species Sepioteuthis lessoniana. The sequence goes on along the minus strand of OY757940.1, from coordinate 64,525,448 downwards.
TTTTATTAATTAACACTGATTTTTCTTCTTCTGGCCGGGATTGGGTGATCTGTTTGCATCTCAAAACCTTAGATACTTTTATGGGCCTCAATTTCTAAGGTAGATTCTAGTTTGTGCATATAATATTAAGTTGTCTGGTCGAATTTTAATCTCATGCGTAATTCCCAGTGGATCACCGATCAAACCCGGTCATGTTTACTTTTCTATTCCTTTTGTAAAAATTTTTTTGCATTCGCTTATTATGTGATTAATCCTATCATAGCTGTCACCGTATAACCTACACTTGTTATTCATCTGTGTTGTGTAATTATTCAAATTTCAGCTTTACCGTATTTGTTGTGGCCCATCCAAATGGGCGAGTACGGCACAATACCTTTTTTAAGTTGGGTCCGGGAGCAGGACCGTAGCTAAGACATCCCCGGTATTTCCTAAAATGCCTCAAGCCCCATTGGAATTCCTCTAAAAATGAGTGCCTCAGGAGTCAGGCCATAAACCTAGTCCATCTAAGGAAGGTTAGAGCCAAGGGCTTGAGAAGAGTCGGCCGCGTGCGTGAATGCTGAATTTTCCCGGCACCCACATCAAGCAGCCCCGACCGTATGAAAACCACCGCCAAAGTCAGTTAGGATATATTCACCTCTACTTTTCAGTTTTACGCTTGCCTTCTTTCAATCCTTTATCGAGTTTTAAACCAAGATCTTCAGTGAAGTAAGGTGGTGATAATATGTATTTTGTGTATTTATGTTTTCCTGTTTCTTTTGGGTGATATTTTTGAGTCACATAAAGAGGACTTAAGTAATGGGATGAACAGTTCCTCAAAGTTAATTTTTTTTGCATTTCATAAAGACTGGGGCTTCCCGGTATTTTGTTAAAGTGCTTATCTGTCCTTATCTTTATCATATCTAAGGTTCTCACTATTACATGCACGTTGGTAGTTTTTAAGGTGACACTTTCTATTTGCAGGTTTTGAATTTACTCATTATATTCTTTTACTGTTAGGTTATTATCTGCTGGCTTTGAGATATTAAATTGAAGACACGTTTTCCTTTTATTGTCCTTAATTACTATATCTGGTCTATTGCTCTTTATTTTTCCATCAGTTTGGATTGGAACGTCCAGGAGAATAGAAGCTCCAATTGCTTTTGTCATTAGTTCTGGCTGGTGATTTTATCATTTTTCACAATATTCCATGGTATTTACATACTTTCCAATGAATATAATGTCCTATTTTATCATGCGTCTCTTCTATTCTATTAATCCTGAAATTGGGAAACCGGATACTAAGTGGTCAATTGATTGATTAAAACTATTATTGTTTTCCACATTAGCGTTAATCTGAGTGATAGCAAACTCCTCAAATCTCCAGGACTCTTCTCAGTATTCTGGCTAATCTTAACAATCCTGTAGATTAGATGGTCTTCGTGCGTCTTTCGATTTCTAAATCTTCCACTGCCTTCACGAAGCCTTTGGGGATCATTCAAAGTGCTCCTATTACAATGAGTATCACAGTCACTTTTATGTTCCATAGCTTTTTTAGTTCTCCGGCAAAGTCTAAGAATTTATATATCTTTCCACTTTCTTTGATTTTTTGCTCTGTCACCCGCCGGAATGGTGAAGTCCATCGGTCGACAGGTTCCGTTTTTTTTTGTTTTTTTTTCTATTACTGTATCCTAGATGAATATTCTTATCGTTTATATCAAGGTGTGGAGTTCTTTTTAATTTGCAGCTAATATCTTTATGCCATCCATGTATATTTATAAGGTGTCTCTATTACAAAGCTTCGTGTTCATCTCTAATTTCATTCATGCATAAGATGGTTTATCTTTTTCTATGTAAATTAATAGCCTCCTAAGCATTTCCTTAGTATATGATTCAGTGGCATCATTACTATAAAAAACAGAAGTCTCTCTGGAAGATGTTCCTTGGGTTTATCTCCTCTCCTAAGGCTTATCCTACTGTTAATTTTTCTTTCCAGTGTTCTACAGTTTCTGAGAGAAGTTTTATGACTTTTTCTCATTCAGGATTTTCAGACTATTGTCTTCATCTTCGCAGCATTTCGGCTGATATGTCCTCCAGTCTTCTTCGGGTGTTTCTTGTCGAACTCAGGAGCCTACACGGAACTTAGAAGCACATCCTTTATTTAATCCTCGGGGGTCGCTTACTTTGATTCAGTTAATCAAAATCATTACTAGTGTTAGGTATCCCTGTATTATGACTCGCCTGCAGTCAGGATTGAACCCTGCAACCTCCAGATGATTGTCACTTAGAAGTTCAGGGAAACAACGCCTATAACCGTTACGCCAAGTGTTTTGCTGTTTATGAATTTCTCGGGTATTTTAAACTTATATAGACTTTTGGCCTAATGCAATCTACCCATGTCATGGCTAGATTTTTTCGCCTTCTTTTTACGTCATTGATGATGTTCAAATTTATATATAGTAGGTCGTCAATTCCCTTCTATCTTTTCGGCATCCTTTCAAGCGAGTATTATATTTCTTCTCTTATTAGAACAGTTTGGATTTTTCCCATACGTAAAGATATTATCGACTTTAGTTGCTGGGGATGGTTCCTTCTTAGAATCCCTTTTTGATCAGGGCAGTTTTCCTGTTCTTATTCGATATCGTTTTGGTTATGCTTACATTTTGTTCTATCTTCAGCTTTTGAGGGAATCTGATATGGATGGGTTTGAATTTTGAAAATCGGATTCTATGTATGCTATCATGGCTTGGTGTGCCCGTGGTGTAATGGTTATTGTCGTAGGAAATGGACACGGCGACACGAGTTCAAATCCTGGACGAGACTGATAGCATTTCACATAGCACTAATACCCTTGGGAAAGGTATAAATCCAATTATTCTCCCTCCAGCTATGGATAAATAGTAGGACAGACTAAGTTCTTCAGCCTTGGAGAGGCAACTAGTCTAGAAGAAGGAAAACTCTGAATTCAAACCTGTTAAACTCCGCTAAAAAATTGACCTTGTGTCATATGCTGCTCGAGCGGAGGGGTTGGTAAATAGGATCATGGCTTTGTGTGTTCCAATTTGGAAATGTTGCTTTTGTTGAGTTACGATATATGTCCCTCTTTAGATCTTCTTCAAGTTCTTAAACTTTTTTATTCATCTTATTTATCCATTTGAACTTGCTGTTATGTTCTTTGTGTTCCTATTTGTAGCTCCTGACCTATTTGGTTCGATTGGGTTGTTCATTTGTCGTTATGCTTTCTCCATCGACTTGTTAGCAGAATTTTCTTTCATTATGTTGGAACGTTCAATTTTCCTTGTATTGCTTGATTCATACCGGTACCGTTTGAGTCTATTTTCTTTCGCCAATATTTTTGGTTTATTTCTATCCGATGTTTTGCTGTTATCTTTTTTCGGTTTTTCAGTTAACTTTGTGTAATTTTCCTTTATTTGTCCTAACCTCTTTTCCCATCCAGATTTTGTATTTCTGTTTTGGTTCCTAAGGTGAACACCAGCTATGTCCCTGACTCGTCTTATCACTGCATAAATTAGATCACTTAGTTCAGTGATGTTGTCTTTTGGTATATTGTTTAATAGCTTGTCAATTTTTTCGGTATCTACAGTGATTTTTCCCATCTTGAGTTCTTAGAGATGGTACTGTAAGCGAATATTATTATTATCATTATTATTATTACTAATAAAAAAAGACTTGTTTTCCTAACCTGTTTCTTAATTGAAAGCTTGAAATACAGACACTAATAAGAGTTGCATTTCTACGGTGAATAGTTCGGGCAAATATGCATTCTTGCGTAGAGATACGAGATGTGCGTGTGTGTACAATGTTTTACCTCTCTCTAAGTGCGTAAGAATATATTTTTGCATGTGCCTGGCTGTGTTAGCATATTTGCTCACACGTGCCCAGTTGTATTGTTCGGTCCAGCGTTTGGTTAGTTTATTTGTAGCCTCGATTATGTACAAATAGGCTACACTGTTTCTATTTCTTGATTCTTGTTCCGTTATCCTGTCCAGCTTGGCAATTTCCGCTGCACGCACATACACCTTTTCCTTCAAGAATCTTTTGCCCCAGGACCTCACCCCAACCTTACAAACGTGGATTCTACATCCCTTAAAAAACTGTCAATCATCGGTCAGTGTGTCATGTTTCGCGATTGATTAACTTCAGTATCCAACACCGTTGTCACCGATTATGGCGTCCCCGCGGCCGCCATCATCGTTTCTTCCCCTCTGTTTTGTCTGTCCATTCGCCTCGTTTGCACATCGCGCCACGTTGTGAGGGTGTGAGAAACGAGAGGAGTGGTCCTGGTTGGGTTGGATATTATAACCAGTAGGTCTTTGGGGGCTGACATTTTTCGCAGGGCTAACTGGAAGATGAAGAGAAAGATATGAAGGGTAAGAAGAACAAGGGGAAAAAGACAGAGATATAATAAAAGGCAATTTAAGAAAACGAAAGAAAGAAAAAAATCAGTAATATGCTGGTATATGGATTTAAAAAAAGGAAAGGTAAACGAAAAAGAAAAGCACAAAGGAAAAACACAAAAAAAAAAAAAGAAAAAAAGATGAATGGAAAAAAGAAAGGAAGTAAAAAAGTTGGGAAAAAAAGGGAAATCAGTTAAAAGCAAAAAAAAAATGTTATAAATCTCAGTAAACTATAGAAGAATCAATGAACCATGACCACACACACACACACACACACAGCAACCAACTCATCTCCACACACACACACACACATATATATATATATATGGGATAAGTACGTATATATATGGGATAAGTACATATATATATATATATATGTGTGTGGGAGAAGTACGCGCGTGCGTGTGTGCATATATGTATGTGAATTTTTTCTATCAATTTTAATTTATACGTGCATTTTTAAGTATTTTAGGCCCACGAAATCTATTCAGATTTCTGCTTGCTGTATATGATCCGTGGTCATCCAATTCGTAAACACATTTACACTGCATAAACAGGAGTTTGAACATGTGCTCATGTGTAAAAACATAATTCTTAAACTATTTGTCGAGGCATTTGCATATAAGACCGTGAGTATATACGAATTGGATGTAAACACACAAATACACACACACACACACACACACACACTCACACATATATATATATATATATATATATATATATATATATATATATATCATTAAAAAGAAGATAGATAGATAGATAGAACTAAACAGGATAACCACACAAGAGTGAGCTTCAGGTGTGCGTTTCTCAGCTGAGCTAGTATTCGACGTGGTTATTCTTTTATTGATTTTTCAATTATTCACCTTCAATTATCACTTTTAAAAACATTTCAGAATACTTTGTTTCTACTATTATTATTTTACTCCTTGAAAGTTTTTCACACCAACGCTTGCTGATGGTCTTTCACTGAAGTCTGAGTGACTGCAAGTCTCCTCAAGTCTCTAGCACTCTTGTCAGCATTCTGGCTGATCTTAACAATGCTGTAATCTCGATTGTCTCCCCTCTTCCTCTAATTTCTAAGTTTTCCTGTCTCTTTACCATTATTATTATTATTATTATTATTATTGTGATTTTTTCACGCCAACGTTAGCTAGAGATCTTTCACTCGTGTTTGAGTGACAGCAAGTTTCCTTAGGTCCCCAGGATTCTTCTCAGTTTTCTGGCCGATCCACAAAATGCTACAGTCTGGACGATCTCGATTTTCTCTCTGATTTCCAATTCTTCCAGTCTCATTTCCAAGCTTTTGGGGGCCGTTTAAAGCGTACCAACTGCAATTGGTAACATCGTCACCCTCATGTTCCTCAGCCTTTTTAGTTGCCTGATATGGTCCAAATTATTTTCACTTTACATTTCTCCAGAATAGAACAATCGTCTATTCAGCAAATTCCCTCACTATTTTTTCTATTAATCAGCGTCTTCTGGTCGGAATTCGGTGATCCGTTTGTAATATCAAAATCCCAGAGAATTCCATGAGTCTAATATTCTAGTACGGATTCTACTTTTTGTATCTATTCAATCTCTTCTGCAACTCCTAGTGAATCACTTTTCTAACCCTGTCATACCTTGCTTTGTATTCCTTTTGTTCCAGTTTACTGAATTCGTTTTCTCTGTGATTTATTGATTCATATTTCGCCACATAATTTACACTTACCATTCTTTTGCGTATTATCGATAAGCACTTTGTTGTGGAAGAACAACTCAAACAACGGGTGATAGGTGAACGTTATTGTATTAGCAGAAAAAAAGGGAGTCATACAAAAAAAGTACTAGCCGTTCTTGGCTTGCAGTCTGTCTGTCAAATGTCTCGTAAGAAACGAGAAGTTGTCTCCCCGAGCGAGCGAGCGAGCTCGGAGAATATGTTTAGGTTGGACGAGTCCATCTTTGGGGTATGGTTGGATATGTCACCATAACACACTTTATCATAACTGGAAATTCTGAGATTTTTTTGAGTTGTCATTAGAAGAGATTAAGTTTTTCTCTCAAGGTTCCCTTTTCTTTCTCATGTCCAGGTCTTCTCGTATGCAATCTAATTCTTTTGTCGCACGAAGTATCCTGACATTTGTTTTTCTTCCCATTTCTGTTTCTTCGTTTTGTTGTTTTTTCTGTCTGTATTTGTGTATGTAATGCTGCAATTTGCTGTTGTTCTTAATCCTTCTTTGCTCTTTTTAACGTAGTTCTCGAATCCTTGTGTTGATGAATCAACGCAATCCTCAAATACAGCGAGCCCCCTTCCTCCTTCTTTTCTTGACATATTCAGTCTGTCAATGTTATCTCTCGGATATAAAGCCTTGCGTATAGTCATTGACTTTCTTGTCTTTTGGTCTATTTATCTGGATTATTCCTTTGTTCCTTTTAAGAATGACCCAGAGTATCTTACAAAGGGGAGAGCCCAGGCGTTCATTTATTTGATGAGATTTCTACTTCAGAGCTTGGATTCGTGAAGCTTTTTCCTTCTTCTGAGGTACACTTATTTTTTTTTATTTCAGTTCCATTTGTTTGATGAAGTCTTCTAATTCTCCCAACTATATGCAGGTTACTTTTTCTCCAAGTGTTCAAATACTTTGCTAGTTTGTCAGTTATATTGTTTCTGCTGCTTCTCTTTTCCACTTTTCCACATGGCACATTCTTCGATGCCAAATTACTTAACTATATCTTGACTGAATATTCTTATTATTTGTATCAGGGTCTCCTGTTCTCCGTCATTTTTTGCATATACATTTATATCATCCATATACGTGAGGTGTTTAGACTTTTCTTGTGATTTTGTAAATTTGTTGCTCCACGTGTATATTCTAATATGTAGTCGAACAGCATCATTGTCATAACGGCTGCAATAGAAGAGGTGAAAGCAAGACTTCATAGAAGATGCTTTTTTGAATTTTAACCTCCGCTAAAGTTTATCCTCTTGCCGTCGATTCCCACCAGTTTCCTATGACATTCAAGGCAAATTTTATGATTTTGTCGAACATTTTCAGACACTCTCTTATCCAAGGCTTTTTTGTTGCTTAATCTATGTCATGGCTACATTTTTCCTCATTGCTTTGACTTCTTTGGGAATGTGCCGGTCCATATATAGTAGGCCATTTGTCCTCTTGTTCCCCTGCAGCATCCTTTTGATTCTTCCGGTAGTAATCCGTAGCATACAAACGAGTCATAGATTTCATGTTTTATCTGTGAGGTCAGAATTTTCCACATTATAGGTAAACACGTCATCGGTTTATTGTTGCTATGGATGGTCCATTTTGGGAGGTCCCTCTGGATCAGAGTTCTTTTCCCTTTCGTCATACATTCGGGTTTGCTTGCTGATTGAAGACATTCAGAACCATGTTGTCGTGGAGGGACGGGAATTTTTTACAGATCAAAATCTATGAATACCACCGTGGCCTGGCATTTTCCAATTTTGTATTTTCTTGATTCTTGCTCTAAGCAAGTCCAGGTGTATGTTTGGCTCGAGGCCTTCTTCAAGTTCTTCTAATTCTTTTTTCATGTTAACTATACATTCAGCAATTCTACTAAGTTCTTTCCGTTTCCAGATTTTCCTCTAAAATTGTTTCTTTAGTATCCGGTTAGTGATTTGTCCACGTGCACTATGCGCAAACTTAAAGAATTTTCTTTCGTTATTTTGGAAGGTCCTGTTTTGCTTTTATTGTTTAACTCTGTCTCAGTACCTTTTGAATTTCTATCTTTCATTAATAACTTTTGATTTATTTCTTTCAGTTGTGTTGTCAGATTTGTCTGAAGTTATCTTTTGGGATATTTTTATTTCGTTGTGTTCTTTTGCTTATTATCTTCCTTAGTATTTTTTATTGTTGTCGAGGATTCTTTATTTGTCTTTCTATCCTCATTTTCCATCGATATTCTCAATTACTGTCCAAGTTCCTTTTGGGGACACCAATTTTATCACTGACTGGTTTTGTTCCTGCACTCGTTCAGTGGAGTTATATTGTCCATCGGTATAAGTTTTAATAATCTGTTTACTTTTTCGGTCTCTGCTCTATTTTTCAGTACTGATTACTTTGGGACAGTAATGTAGTCTCATGATTCTTTTTTGTAAAGACTGTACTTTTCTCTTGGTCATGTAAAATGAGCTGCAGGCGAAAGGGGTAATACTATCAAATTCAAAGACAATCCTTTTAACTATACAAACTTATACTGACTGACTGACAGGACAGGAATTAGATAAAAAATGAAGAAAAATGTGTGCATGAAGGAAAGTTGTTTTTTTTTTTTTGGCTCTGGATATGCTTGGGAAATAATTAAAAAGAAGCGAAACTGTTGGATGAACTAAAATGCAGTGACTTACATTGGGATTTTTCCTTTTATTATGTTTATAATAGAAATGTTTGTTATATGAAAAGCTTTCTTTACTATGAATTGTATCGAATAGGGTGTAAAGTGAAGTTTGACACTGGTAGAAACCTAAAATCCTGCTAAGATTCTTGCAGCTATAACATAGAATATGAAAAGGGATGAATATTTTTAGTGTCTTTCCTTTTATACTCTAATGGTTCACTATGACTATATATATATATATATATATATATATATTTGATTGAGCCTAATAGACATTTTTTGTCTACATAAAAAAAGTTTTGGGAAATAACTAATCATGGAAGGTTTATCAACCAATTCCTGCCGAATATAATAAGATCAATACGGCAATTTGAAAGGATTAACAAAAAAATGTGTCGACAAAAATGTCTATTATGTTCAATCAAATATGTATCAATGAAGAAATGCTGCCAAAATATACATATTTTAAACTCCGTGATCCTGCAGCTCATAAATATAACAGCACTTTTAAATACAAACGTGATTTCGTGAAGAGACAAATTACACTCAGTAAGAATGACATCAGTACTCTAAATCTTGAAAACGCTACACAATACAACAGTACTAACGCTCATTCTTACAAAGTAGTAATGTACATAGAAAAGTTGCATCACTTTTGTAATACAACATCCCCTGAGGATGACCCAAAGTTGGGCAGAATGTACTTGGGAAATAACTAATTATGGAAAGTTTATCAACCAATTCCCGCCAAATATTAAAAAATCAATACAGCAGTTCGAAAGGATTAACAAAAAATATGTAGACAAAAAATATTCAATCAAATATGTATCAATGAAGAAATGCTGCCAATATATATGCATATTATATATGCATATATGTATATATAATACATACATATATATTCATATGCATATTATATATGCATATATATACAAATGTGTGTGAGTATTTATATATATATATATATAATCGATCAAATAACCTCAGAGAAATGACAGGAAGCTTGAACATACAAAATAATCAAGTGTTCCAGGAGAAGATCACAAAATCTATTAAATTTCGTCTGCCATGTCGTATTAGGAAAAACCTGGATACAACTCAGATTTACCAACTCATTCACTCGTTTCACAACTAAAAACTCTTTTAAACTATACTATAAGTCAAATTTTAAAAAAATATTAATTTACTCGAGTATCTCCCCTGGAATGTCAGAATGACAATCTTTTTTCATTTTTTTTATAATTATAGAACTACAGAATGAAAATGAAATTCATAGATACGAATAAATTATTCCCAGAAGGACAACATTTCTGCTCAAATGAGCACGACTTTAAGAGGAACGAAAAATTTGCCATCAGAGATAGGGTTGAAAATAAAACGCTTTGGATAATATTTCAGCAATAATAGAAACATAAGATAAATGGATAAAACATCTTCAAACACTGACTACAAATTGCTTTACGATGAAACTGGTAGAAATCTAGATTCGGAGATAATTACTTTGCTGAAACGACCCCCATCGATGTCCATCATCGTCGTGTGGGTCAGAGGATTTTGAGGAAGAAGAGAGGAACTACTTCTGCTCGTAGCGATTACTTTTGTGAGCAGACGCACATATACGTGCTATCTTGATGTGCGACACACAGCATTGCAAAACTGGGGTCATTATGATAATTATCATTTGACCAATTATATGCGTATAATACTTATTTCAATCCTTGTTGGGTTATAAATTGTCGAAAAATGTTTGCAATCAATTATGATTCCAAGTAACTAATAATAAAACTCAAAGTCCCAATTCTTAATACAGATAATTTATATACAGTAATATGGTTTCAAGTATTCGTATCTAATTTTAATAACTTTAATTATTTGATTTCAAGTGTTCTTATCGAATACAAATAATCATCGACCAATTGAATAATTTGAATTAACTATTCCTATTTAATTACAAAACTAATATTTTGTTTTCACACAGTCATATTGTTTCAAGTATCCCTTTTAAATGTAAGTAATTTTTAAAAAGATCTGTTTAACCCAGGGATGGAAACCTGATACAACCAAACTGAATTAGAGTGGACCTGGGATTAATGGCTGAGAATGATTGCCTCCACATATTCCGAAGATACAGAACTGGAGCTCCATCAAAAGACGCAGTTTAGCGTCATACGAAGGATACCCTTTTCTTTTTGGGGTCGGGGTGGGGAATTCTTTGTAAGAAATGTAATCGGTGTTTTTGCGGCCTTGTTGAAACAATGTCAAACCTTGTTTAGTTATTTCATACCGAATCTAGTTTAAAATTTATTGTCTTCAAATAGTGTATGATATAAAAATTTATCTTTACCATCATTCATGCAGTTAACACCCCTATACTTAGCTGCAATATCAATGTTTCAAAGAGCGAATGTTTTAATAACAAAAATATTGTCATTTTAAACAGTTAAAAACTTAATTATTCGTTAAAATATTTATGTTTTCAGAGCCAATGCGATTCAGTAACCTATTAATTATTATCTCAAACAAATTTATTTGATTCATAAACAGGGTCCTAACAAGAACTGCGATTCATGCAAGGGGTTGATAGCCACAGAGAAATGATTTCACATTTTCAGCAGTTCCTGAACTGGAGACTTACAGCTGAATCGAGTTTTGTGTTATACAGTGACTGCTCTTTACAGTCGGGGAGATTTTAACTCTCTTCAGAGTTTGCTGTCGGAGAATTCTTGGCCCCTCGGATAAAACAAATATACGCTTTGAAAATCCATACTGAGGCTGTTATTTCTTTTGAAAAACCTTTCTTTCAAATGCATCAAATTTTAAATTACTCAAGTAGTTACTGTGGTGCTGATATATAACAAACACGTACAGCAGGTTGGGAGCAATTCTACGTATGACGCTTCATATATATGCTGGAACAAAGAACTGAAGACAACATTTGTCTAAAGATTCCTTAATTTTAGTTTATAACTATGTTACAAGGCTTAACAATATGCATACATCCAACCTTTCTGCCACGGACTGACTGCGATATAAGGTCAGTATTTAAGCAGAATTCGACTGGTTTAAAATCACAGTCTTCCTCATTGTAGGTTGATCGCTAAAGAGACCAGTCTACTCTCTTATTTATTCAGAGCTTTATGAGGAGAGATGAAACAGATTCATGTCTTTCGACAAAGCATTAAGGTAAAGTAAAACGTAAACAACCTGATCTAGGGTCGTTGTGTTCCTTCCAAAAGATGATAGATGTAATATCAACATAGGTTCTAAGACTTTTATGAGTCGTTAGTCAGTCATAGTACGACGTATGAATGCCAAAATCTTGTATGGGAACAGCCAAACTGTGTCGTTTATAGCACAAGACCAGCCACACTATTTAAGATAGCAGTAACCAGAAGAATGGTGTGCCACTGATTCGCGGACCAATATTCCGTAGGTTGTAAATTCAGTTTTCCTGCGGCTAGACTAATGTCCAGTCCGTTCTAATATTTATCCAAGCTGTGGGCGAGAAAAAGGTGGATACATACTTTTCTCTGGATTATTAACCTGAAGTGAAAGATACAGATTCGACCAGGATTTGAACCCGGCTCGTCGTGTCTATTTCATACGGCACAGGCTTCCATTTGCAGTAATTCTGGACACGCAGACCCCGTAAGTAAAAGGAATAAAACGCCTCCAAACTCTGATTCCAAATTGCTTAAACATCACACAAAACTATCTCCAAAACACCACTTTGAATGGGGTCATAGGTTGCTGCCCAAACGTCTAAATAAACAAATGTTCAAATTAAACCTTTAAACAGTTACAACTACTCTGAAACGAACCCCTGGCCGCACCTTAGGGATTGATTTTCGCATGCGTCTTTGAGTGTCAGGTACCCAGATACCATGAAACAGTCAGCTCAAAACGCTTGGAAACGAAAAAATAAATATTTATTTAATGAATGGATATTCAACCGTTTTTGAAGCCTCTTTTGTGGCATAACAACACTTTTAAAATCCATTTATATCGTCGAAAAAGAAACAAACAAAACTTTTTTCCTGACTATGACCTTTCGTCGAAACTATTTAAGAAGAATCAGAAAGTATGTTATATATATATATATATATATATATATAACGTACTTACATATAAATATATATATTGATATCTGCAGCTGAATTTTATTCCCCATTTGATGACAGTTAATAACACTCTGTTAACCCTCTAAATAACAATCTTTTACAGAAAACTCTTTAATTACGCTTCTATTGAACATAAAAATACCATCATCAATTACGTGTTTGAGTTAATTATTTCTTTTCTTGTTTTGTTTTGACTTTTTAGTATCTTCCGACACCCATTCGGTGCGCCGTGCAATCTATCAAATTTTTCAAAATATTTGTTTTCTAACTTGTAACTATCTTTTCCTCAGGCTTATGAACAAAGCGATTTCTTTTGTATCTCAGCATCACAGGCAGAATTGAATGCACAGGGCATCGCTGATACGAACAAGACCTGGCAGGCGCAAATAACATATGTCTTTCTCTCTCCCATAACTTCTGGTTTTATTTTTGCTCAATTTCCAGTTATTTTTCTTTGTCTTTTTTGTCTTTCTCCATCTTGTGCCACTCACCTCTCTCTCTCTCACACACACACACTCTCTCTCTCTCTCTCTTTTATTTTACTTTACTTCGTCTTTTCCACCGTTGTTTTTGTAGGTCTCTCCTGACACCGTAGTCGCCACCGATTTCCTCCCCGCTTTTAACCACAAGGAGATGCAATTTGGCTGGCGGGAACCTCAGATAGCCTTTGAACAGGGCTTCGGACACGGCTATAACGTTAACTGTCATGGCCTATCATGCGAGCCGTCCATCACAACTGAATGATAGGGAACACCGGTCACAGTGGTGGAGGTTAAGTAAAGAAGAGAAAAAAGTCAGTGATATGGATAGTTCGATTGTATTAATAGTCGGAAGTCGGGGGGAAGAAGTGAAATGGAATTATCTGGTAATCTTACTGGTACCAGTGTGGATGGTAATGGCTTAACTGAACCGATTCTTTCTCGCATATTAATGACTGCCAAGTAAACATTGAATATTCATAAAATTCCATTTTAGTAGAGTATCCTTTTCTTGATCTCGAGTGTCATAAAGTTTGATGTCAGATTATAAAGAAAATTAGATAGCCCAGAAATTTGAACCACAATGCAAGTCATAATATACATCTGAATTCTCAAACGTATGGTTTTCTGAGATGATGAGTTATTGTCTATACATCTATGATCCACTTTTGGGGTTGTTATATTAACAATTTTTCGTCTGCTCTACATTGAGGCATTCTCCAGGTGCTCTTTCTGATAGTTCCAAAGAATAAAGTAATTTGGAACAAAACAGTTTTGGAGCGGGGGTTTTCGTTCTGCTTTTTCTTCATGAGTACATCTCGTATCAGTTATTTTGTCTTTTTAACGTTGAATTTCTTTCAACTTGAATTGTTATACAATTACGGAATGACTTTTTTTTTATTTAATCATTTTCGTTAGTCATATCTTGTCATTCGGTTTTGTTAGGCTTTGAACTATTCGGCTCTTAGTACAGGTGTTCACGCTCGCGCGAGGAGGATGTGACAATCACAAATGTCATAATAAAAAACCCAGAGAGGAAATGCGACTGGGGCGTGAATGAGGTCATGCCCGGAAGCGATGGGCTGGGAATTTTGGTGATTTTTGAAAAAAGCAGTTAGTTGAGATTTGACTCTGGGCGAGGCGAGTTGAGATTGAACTCTGGGCCGGGTAGTTCAGCTGGGGGTTGACTGAAGGACGATGTAGGAACAGTCAGCATAGTAAAAATTGTGTCTCTCTCTCCTCATGTCGAAAAACTAAAAGTCAAAAGTTAACAAACGTTTCTTACCTGAACTAAAGAAAGTCGTCAGTGTTTCGGGATTTTCCCTGCATCTGGCTATATTACATAAGAGAATGGTGAGTTCAGAAATTCTTAAACATACAAATATATTGTTTAATTTTCAGTGATAATTCTTTTTCTTTTTTTGTTTTTGTTTTTAATGGCATGTCAACATTTGTTGGTTATAGATTGCCAAAGTCATCTTTCTGGAATAACAAAACTCATACTGTTTGAACCATAGTTAGTGGGATAAGAGGGTTTGTTTGTTGTTTTTTTTTACTTTTGCCGGGTGTATTAGTCTGAAAATGAACGACAATGCAACTGGAGTTTGAACATGTTTATTTTCTGAGATTCATCGTCGTTATTGGCCTAGTGGGTAGAGTATTCGCCCTCCCCTACACCTTGGTGTATTGGCTATCGAAAAGGGAGCCTTCAGGTTACCCTCGATTAAGGTCGCCAACAACATTATCTATACATGTAAAATCCCCACCTTGATGTTTCGACCATTATACTCTGTGGGTTTTTTCAGGTGCTTTTTGGCGAAGACGGTAATAATCAGTGAATGTCGAACCCAATGTGGTAAGCTGTTTTCATTTCGCCATCAGTTATTTCACATGTGTAGCGTTGCTTTTCTTTTCGCTGAGTCGGTGAGTTTAGTTACTTAGGAGAAATAAATATGAAGGCAAATCAACTAATTCTTGATACTCCAAAGAATAGGCACCAGAAGATGGCCGAAGGGCGTAGCAGCCGAAACGAATTGAATATAATAACCAGGATGAAAACTTGCAATAAGTACAAATAAGGACAAACTATTTTAGCCGTACTAAAAGATCTTCGTGAGACAGATTGTATGTATTCCCCCAAATCATCGGAAAATATGCCATACAAGGTTTATTTTAAATGTATAGTCCTCCTCTCATTGGGTAGTGAGGAGTAACCCATTCAATGGTGAGTGTTGAATCACTCGTTCATTGGAGAGTGTGGAGTATACCGCTTAT
Source organism: Sepioteuthis lessoniana (assembly GCA_963585895.1). Lineage (NCBI taxonomy): Eukaryota > Metazoa > Mollusca > Cephalopoda > Myopsida > Loliginidae > Sepioteuthis > Sepioteuthis lessoniana. Next base: position 64,509,818 of record OY757940.1, on the reverse strand, counting down.
TTGAGACAGTCAAATCACCGGTTTACTGGGAGGGGTGAAATTATCAATTCATTGGGAAACGTGGAATCCCTCGTTAATTAGCGAATGAAGAGTAACCCATTCATTGAGGAGTGTGGAATCTCTTGTTAATTGAGGAGAGAGGAATGTCATGTTAATTGGGAGGGGTGGAGTAAGCCGTTCATTGGGATTGTTGAATCACTTGTTAATTAGGGAGTGTACAATCACATGTTTATTGGAGAGTGTGGATTAACCAGTTTATTAGGGAGTGTCAAATTACTCTTTTATTGGGGAGTGTGCAATAAAATGTTCACTGGGAGTGTGGCATTAGTTGTCCATTAGGGAGATTTGAATCACTCGTTCATTGGGAAGTGTTGAATCTCTCGATGATTGAGGAGTGTAAACCAACCCGTTCATTTGAGAGTTTTTAATCATTCGTTAATCATGGATGGTGGAATAACCCGTTCATTGGAGAGGGTTAAATTACTCAATCGTTAAGGAGTGTGGAATTACCAGGGGAAGTGGTGAATCAATTGTTATTCGTGAGGTGTGTAGTGTCACCTATACATTGTAAAATGTGAAGTAACCAGTTCATTGGGAGTGTTAAATGCCTCCTTCAAAAGAATCAATCGTTATAAACATTATCTCAAACATATCCTGGAAATAATGGCAACGAAAGAGTAACTCAACACCAGGAGTAGAACAGAATTATGACACGTTTGCCATAACCACAATTCGTTTAAAATGCTCAATTCCATTTTGGCAACAACAACAACAGCAGCAACAACAACAGCAACAGCAACAACAGTCACTCATTTTTATTCGCAGGTCGTTGTCCAACAGTTGAGCGACTTCCCGCTCGGTGATATACAAGACCGTAAACCAGCGAACATTCCCTATCCACATAATGCAATCAATAGCTGTGATAAAAACTGGAAAAAAGCCAGGTCATCGGTTGTTGTATCTTTGACCTCTTCGCACACCCCCTCACTTGACTGGTTTAGCAGCCCAGCTTCTATCTTGTCTAGGCCACTCAAACCTGCCGGACATCACGCTGTTTTTGGCGGACGCCGACTCGCCAGGCCAAAAGAGAAACCTGCTAGCGGACTTGATGGACGGTCTGCCATTGACGACCGTATAACCTCCAAGACAATAATTCTTGATGCCAATGAACTATTTATTGTAGCGGTCAGAAGAGCGAGCCAATTTACGGGACAAGAGGCGAGATGAAGACGCAACTGCATTTGACCACAGGCTGTAGTAGTACCGGTCACTAATGTCATGTTCTGGAGTGTTTTGATTCTTTCAGTGAAGCGATTGAAAAGAAAGAAAATAAGTGATTAATTACTCAGATAAACGTATTATTACCTAACTACGTGATTAGACAAAAAGTTTGCCACCCACCTGAGAGATAATGCTTCACAATCTAAATTGCTGTGTGTTCGATTCTCACTAATTGCTGTACTTTAATAAAAGAGGCATAAAAAGCTAGGCATGATGAGTAAAGAGGCAGCTTCACTTGCAAAATCAATGGGGATTCTACTCCTCAGAAAGGATTAAAAAAGAGTTCATATTTATTTTCAAATTGGCTCTGAATCGACAAGACGAAGTCCACACATAATTATCTTTTTATTGCAGTTATTTAGCCGTACTCATGTCTTCATTTAAATTAAAAAGAGAGAAAGCTTCAATTTCGATCCTTTGTTATTACACCACGTATATATATATCTATCTATATATATATATATATATATAAAGTTCCGTATAAGTCAGATGCGACACGTGGTCAATTTTTAAACGGGGTTTAACGGGTTTGAATTTAGAGTTTTCCTTCTCCGATACGAGTTGCCATATTAAGGCTAAAGAGCCAAATTTACTCTACAATTTATCCATAGCTGGATGGAAAATTTTTGGATTCATGCCTTTCCTGAGGGTGTTAGACGAGAAGTGCAACTCGGTTCACAGAGTTCATTTACAATGACGGTAACTATGACACAGCATATATATAAGTAAAAGTAAAGCTGGCAACCTTAGTCGATGGCGACTAGAAGGCTCCCTTTTCAATAGATACTACACCGAGGTGGAGGGGAGGGCACTACTCCTTTCCCTGGATTGCTCCACTTTACCCTTGATATTTACCTTATATTGCTGAGTGTTAACCAAGGAGGTATCAAGTACCATTTTTAAATGACTCGACCTGGGATTGAACCCAGGTCTCCCGGACCTTTGGCGAACACTGTACTCTGTAGGCCACTGAGCCGATTGGCGACCGTAGTCGAGGGTGACCCGAAGGCTCCTTTTTCGATAGCTACTACACAAAAGTGTAGGGGAGGGAGCTACTCCTTTCCCTGAATTGCTCCACTTTACACTTATTCCGTATGTGATAATGCTGAGTGTTAACCAAGGAGGCATCAAGTACCATTTTTTGAATCTTTGTTATGATTCAACCTGGGATTGAACCCAGGACTCTCGGTATTTGATATGTGTGTAAGAGAGAGAGTGAGAGAGAGAGAGAGAGGTCAGAGGGGAATGTGTGTGAGTATGTCTTGGTCCTGATATGAGACTGCATTCGATGATGAGACTTCAGTTCTGAAGCTCTGAGATGAGCACTGTATCCTTAACGGATAGAAATACTTGAAATCATATTACTGTATACAGATGAATGATTATAATCAATTGGGAATTTAGACTTTTTTGTGCATAAATTATACGTACTAGAAATAGTTGAACCTATAATCGATTCAGATCATTCCCAACTTGAAACAATATAATTACTTTAAAAAAAAAAGACTGGCTTCGGTATTAAGCAACTCAATAAGTGTTGACATCCCAAATAACGAACCATCCATTCCTACTACTCAATTTATTCGCAATAATATGAGGAAAATCCCCGTGGCATTCTGGCAAACGTACGGGACTACGACACCATAGTAAGGGAATTCTAACTCCGGTCGTGCTATTACGTTCACTTTCGGATATTACACTTGAAAAAGGTACAAACCCTCTTATTCTCCAGCTATGGAATCAATAGTACCAATACTGTCCTTCGACAAGGATGGCTTTGGTATTGAATACCCCACGAAAGTTGATATGCCATTAAAATGAAACATATTGAATCCAAACAACTATATGGTTAAAATTAACTATTCCTAATTAACTTTTATCGTTTGTTTACACCCAGTTATATGGTTTCAACAATTTCTATTGAAAACTAATAATCATCGAACCGATTTATTTAATCCATAAATGGATCCAAAAGGGTGAACAAGAAAGAAATCACAACTCTTATTTTTTTCCTTAAGCTTCAGAAAAAAACAACCAAAAATATGTTTTAATGGAAGGCAAGTAAGCTTGATGATCGATTCCAATAAAAAGTAAAGGGAGAAACAAGCCAACAGGGAAGTATGGAATTTATTACACTAGAAGGCTGACTTGAGAGCGAAAGCTTGTTACATTAGGCACCATGCACACTGTCAACGATGAAAGTTGAAAATAAAGTCATTGTTAGTATCTCTTCTTTTAATCCAACACATAATAAAAACTAACAAGAAATGGTTGAAAAGTCAATTTATGTCAACGCTTGAAACTGTCACAGTCAGTTACCTTTTAAACACATACTAAATGAATTATAGTCGGATCATGAAACCTTGTCTAAAAAAAAAAAAGGCCTCTGAGTCAAGAACTGGCCAGTGCAATTGTGGGAGGAAGGGTCAGAGCAGGTTTCGTAATGAATGTAACGGTCAGTTTAGACCCCAGCGGTCGAAGGAGTAATAAAATAAGAATGAACGGAAACACAACAGATTCTGATAAACGTATTATGGTCAGTGGCCGGAAAAGAGAGAATATTCGATTGATCTATGGACAGCAGGGAAGGGCTGAAAAGTGCAAAAGTAGACAGCAAATCATGTCAGGGATGACAAGTAACGGGGCTCACGTGGGAAGGATAAACATCCACGGGGAATGAATAAAGTATAGTCTTTTGTCTGTATGTTTTTTATTGTCACTCTTTTGGTCTCAGTGCTTTTGTCTGTTGATTGATAGATAGATGTCGATGAAGAAGTGAAGATACATAGATGTAGAGATTAGGATAGATATAGATATTTGAAGGGGTTAGAGGAGACAGATAAAAAGAGATTGGTAAAGATAAATTGAAAGAGATAGGGAGAGAGGCAAATAAAGATGTCAGGGTAAATAAACTGATGAAAAATGGTTTGAGGAGATATATGCATATAACCCTATAAGGGTCGGAGGCAACTCAGAAATTTTATAAGCCAAAAGAAAAAGAAACCAATTTAGATTTTAGAAGAATAGAGAAATACATTACATATGTGAAATGGTGGAATACATTTTTCAAGCTGAGTGTAAATAAATTTATGTTATTCTAATGTGAATTTAACGGAAGTGAATTGTTATTGGAAAAGAAAGAGTAGCAAATACATTGTTATTGTTTAACCTAAAAGCAGTCAGAAGATGACTGGGTTAGTTTGATCGACCAAAGCTACCTGTTGATTAACCAAAGCGAATTTTTCTAAGATTAGAATAAAACTTTGAATATGGAATTTATATTCTTTAAACTATCAGAAATAAGAAGAAAATTGATTTTTTATTCCGTCCCGTGTCTCACCTCAGTTGAAAATACACATAAAATGATCGGGTTTGTCCCACGCAGCAGTAGACTAGAGAGGACAGTGCGTGAGTCACTGAGCAGTTTCCCCGAAGAGCTGAGTCTTTGACCTTATACCAGACTCTCCTGATTATTGAAAGCGAAGAAAGCTGACTATAATACGTAATAAGCACTTGCAAAGTAGTAATGACAATTGTAGAAAGCAAACATAACCAACATTTTAGATTGCCGTACGCCAGAATTTAAACAGCGAAAAATAGAAAAGCCTAAACCTTATTCGAGAAATTTACGGACTGTTAACACGTGAACCGGTTTCTGATTAAAACTTGCAGGATGGGTGAATATATGTATAATTTTGGAAAAACATTTTTATAAATTGTTAATTTGCAAGCCATGTTTTGGTCTTTGTTTGCTGGTGTCGATTTTTTTTTTTACTTAATTGGGTGGTCTCATTCATTTACTTACTGACCGGTGACTCCGACCAGTGATTGATGTGTGGTCTCGATCTAAAAAACACAACATGGGAAGATAACGAATCGGTCGAGTCATCCGAAGTTTTATGCAGCCAACTGAATGATAAGCAGATTGTGATCTGAATCACTCCCGTGTTTGGTTATGACTGCTGTACTGTCTCATGCATTGACTATTAAAAGGTTAGTGTAGATAGATTATAGATATAAAGTGGTTGGAGTAAAAAAATCAAACAAATAAATTGAACTGGAAGTTGCTTTATTCTCTAAATTAGAACATTAATATGTGTTTTTGCAATAAGCATATTTCTTCGTTGTGCCGTTTTTGCTGGTATGCAGTCGCAAAAATCTCTAAGAAATTGGAATTTATATTCGTATTTCCGCATCTCGTCTAACAAAAAATCGTATTAAGTAGTTAATATTATGATCAGCGTACAATTATTATATGTAGCACGAATCCATATTTATCACATTCATGAGATATCTAATTCGTATGTGAAAAAAAAAAGGTTTTGATGAACAAATATCCCGTGTTATCCGTTTGTAAAGTCATTGCTTTTTTTTTCTTATTTATAAGGAATAGTTTTCCGCATAAAATTTATAACAAAGCCAACATTTATTATAGCTTCATGAAGGTTGAATAAAGTGGAGGAATTTACAAAAGATTTCAATATTTAGGCTTTTTTTTATTGTCTTACTTGGGGTATGTGGGGTAGTGGCTAATGCGCTTAACATTGCAGTATACGACTTCGAACTCTAGTCGCATTACTGCGATCACTTTCAGATAAATACCCCTTGGAAAGGTATGAAGCTCTCATCTCCCCATTTAGGGATTAAATAGTACCACTACCGTTCTTCTACAAGGATGGCTTCGGCATTTGATACCCAACAAAGTTTGATATGCCATTGAACAATGAAACTAAACCAAACAAATGCGTGAGTACAGAAAATATATAAGAAAGGAAGAATTGAGAATAAGTTGTTTTGTAACGTCAATAAAAAAAGAAAACAAAACCCCCTCTCACGCAGATACACTCATACATATAGTAACGGCCTTCATTTTCATTGAGTAAACTCATTGAGTGTGATATATGTGTTTATGTTATATATATATATATATATATATATATATATATATATATATATATATATATATATATATACGGATTTTATTGTCAAATTTTCCTTTGTGCATTTTTCCTATATATATATATATATATATATATATATATATATATATATGTGTGTGTGTGTGTGTGTGTGTGTGTATCGGAAAAGTGTGGAAATGTTTGAATAATACATCGATTTGCAAAGTTGTTTAATTTTATTTCTTTAAACTGAGCAAAAAGTTTGTTCTCAAAACAAAAGTTACAAGGTCTTTTCTTGTAGAAAAAAAAAATTATTATTCAGAGCGTCAATGTTTTTCAATATTTACATTACAAGAAAGACAAATTTATGCATTTTGCATTGTCTAAATCAAGTTGATATATATATATTTTTTGTGTAAAATTTCAGAGTGTGATAGAGTTACAACATTGGGGGGAAAGTATATTCATACTCTGATATGTTAACGGATGCAGCATCCAATATTTCATCAGCAAAGCGAAAACTGATATAGAAGAAAAACATGTATTAATAAACAATATTTTCATTCAATATAGAATAATCAAGCGATGTTGAAATTAAATGCATTCTTGAAGGAATAGAATGATAGAAGGAATAAAGTTGAAAGTTTTGAGTAGATTTACGGAATAAATTGATAAATCTACAAAATATGTGTCTATTTTATTGCTTATTTATAAGATTGAGGTTGGCTCGAAATTCGACAAAAAAAGTTGATGATTTATTAATGATTCTAATTGGTTAAAAAATGTATTATTAACAATCAATGAGAAAAGATATTTCTTATATTATTTTGGGTTTTCATCCTTTAGATTTTTCGTCACTAGTTAAATATTGTCGTTCGTAAATCTCAAAGAATTTAAAAAATGAGCGCGTAAGCACCGATTGGTCAATAAATATAAACATACCGATCCAAGAATTATAGTGTCTGGAGGTAATTTTTGTATAAAAATCAATATATTTTTGATATGGAAACCAGTGGATTAATTGAGTACTCCCGGTAGCCGATAACATATGTAAACAAATGATATACGTAAAAAATTCTTTCAGTATCGCTGAGAATGACGATGACTCTGGGATAATATATCCGACTAACATAAATACAGCCGGTTTTTTATCCCAGCTTGAAACATCTGGCGTGTCTAACCACACTGAAGAGTTGTGATACAACGAAACAGTCTGTTTATGAATGATATTATATATATATATATATATATATATATATATATATATATATATATAGTTGGTTTTCTGGTGTAACTGTCCTTGTTAGGTTGTCAGTCATTGTAATTGTCCTTGTTAGGTTGTCAATCATTGTTTTCTGAAACGAAGACACCAGGATTTTAACATAATTCAATAAAAACAGATATTATTAGGCCTTATTTACAATCTACAATAATGAAACTAGAGCAAAAGTTAATTACATGAATGCATAAAGTTGTACTTATTTTTGGACTGTTGCATTTTCGTATACTTTTATTAAAGAACTTCAGTGCTGTAGTTCGGTAGTAATAATAATAATAATAACAACAAAGAAGTTTAAATTTGCCATAGTTTCTACTTAATATCATCTGCTTTTTAACTTATTGTGAGGGAGACTATTTTCTTTAATTAGATATATTGAAGTTCTGTCTACGAATGATAATGATAATAAATTAGCACAAAAAGACTAGACACGACTGGGCGAGGAACGTGGTCCACAGGGAATTCTACAAGAAGATTAGATTAGACCATACCAACAAATCGTATATGTACAATCTAGATTCCCTTCTGGAAAATGAAATACAAATGGGTCACCTAATCTCTGCCAGACGACCAAACTTAGCGATAGTCACCAAAAAAGCAAAAAAGCAAAAAAGAACCAGCCAACTAGTGGAATTTGCCGTTCCGGCTAACCACATGGTAAAACTGAAAGAAAACGAAGAAGAGATATAAGTACCTGGACCTAGCTAGAAAGCAGAAAAATTATGGTACATGAAAGTGACAGTGATACCAATTGTAACTGGTGTACTCCGTACAATCACTAAAGGATCGATAACGGTTCTGGAGGACTTGGAAATAAGAAGACCAGTGGAAACGATTCAAAATACAGCATTATTGAGATCGCTGGTGTAAAAAACCTCTGAAAGAGCAAACTAATAATAATAATAATAATAATAATAATAATAATAATAATAATAATCGACTTATTCAAAACAACACTAAAAAGATTATCAAACTGGAAAACACCAGGCCATGATGGAATATATGGCTTCTAGTTCAAGAAATTCGCCTCCATTCACGGCAGAGTAGCACTAGAAATGAACAGATGTCTACAAGGTGCACAAGTACCTGACTGGATGACCAAAGGAAAGACTACATTAACCCAAAAGGACCCAAGCAAAGGAACTGCTCCAAACAATTACAGACCGATAACCTGCTTACCAATAACGTGGAAAATACTAACTGCACAAATAAGGGAAGAGATTTACTACTCGCTAACAAGCCGCAGATTGTTTCTTGACGAACAGAAATGATGCCGCAAATGATCCTGAGGAACTGCAAAATTACTTTACATAGATCAACTCATCCTAAATGAGAGCAAGACAAGACGGAAAAATCTAGCTATGGTCTGGATTGACTACAAAAAGGCTTACGATATGGTTCAACAAAGCTGGATAATACACTGTCTCAAAATGTACAAAATATCACATGAAGTCATAAACTTCATCGACAGAACTATGAAAACCAGAAGCAAAGATCCAAGGGGGTATTTTCCAAGGAGATGTTCTATCACCCTTACTATTCATAATTGCCATGATGCCACTCAACCGCATACTCAGAAAATGCACAGCCGGATACAAACTCAGTAGATCACAGGTAAAAGGGAATCATTTAATGTATATGGACGACATCAAAGTATTTGCAAAAAATGAAAAAGAACTGGAAACCCTAATACACACAGTTAGAATATACAGCCGGGACATAGGAATAGAATTTGGCATTGAAAAGTGTGCAATGCTTGTAATGAAAAGTCGCAAATGGCAGCTAACTAACGGAATGGAACTACCAAACAAGGATAAGATAAAGACGCTCGCAGAAAACGAAACCTACACATACTTGGGCATCTTGGAAGCTGACACCATCAAACAAGGGGAAATGAAAGAAAAAATTCAGAAAGAATATCTCAGGAGAACTAGAAAACTACTCGAGACAAAACTCAATAGCAGAAATCTTATCAAAGGAATAAATACCTGGGCTGTACCACTCGTTAGATATTGCGGACCCTTTCTCAAGTGAACCAGAGACGAACTTAAACAAATGGACCAAAGAACTAGAAAACTAATGACAATGCATAAGGCTTTACACCCCATAGACAACGTTGACAGACTATATGCTTCAAGAAAAGAGGAAGGAGGAGGACTTGTCAGCATTGAAGACAGCGTTGACGCATCGATACAACGACTCAAAGACTATATACAAAAACACGAAGGAGGACTCATTACCGCCACCAGAAACGATACTGAGAACACGATGAACAACAGAATGACAATAACTAGGAAACAAAAATGGGAAGGAAAACAACTCTATGGGTGGTTTAATCGACTAATAAACAGTATCTCACACGACAAAACTTGGACCTGGCTAAGAAAAGGAAACAGAATCTCTCCTAATAGCAGCACAAGACAGCGCCATAAGAACCAATAATATCAAAGCGAGAATAGATAAGACTCAACAAAATAGCAAATGCAGGCTATGTGGTGACAGAGATGAAACCGTCAATCATGTAATAAGCGAATGCAGCAAAGTAGCACAGAGGGAGTATAAGGCGAGACACGACTGGGTCGGCAAGGTGATTCACTGGGAAATGTGTAAGAAATTTAAATTTGACCATACTAACAAATGGTATATGCTCAACCCAGCACCTGTCCTTGAAAATGCCCCACATAAACTCCTATGGGACTTTAACATACAAGCGGATCACCTAATCTCAGCCAGAAGACCAGACTTAATAATAATCAACAAAAAAAAGAGAACTTGCAAAATGGTCGACTTTGCTGTCCCGGCTGACCACAGAATAAAACTGAAAGAATGTGAAAAGAAGGATATGTACCTCGACCTTGCTTGGGAATTGAAAAAACTGTGGAACATGAAGGTGATAATTATACCAATTGCAATTGATGCGTTTGGAACAGTAACTAAAGGATTACTAAAGGGACTAGAAGACTTGGAAGTTGGCAGACGAGTGGAGACCATCCAAACGACAGCATTATTGAGAATGGCCAGAATACTAAGAAGAGTCCTGGAGGCTTGAGGAGACTTGCTGTCATTCAGACTCCAGTGAAAAACCATCAGCTAACGTTGTTGTGAAAATTTCTAATGAGTGAATAATAATAATAATAATAATAATAATGAATAACTGATCAAGTAATCCCGGACAGAAGACCAGACCTAGGGTTAATCAATAAGAAAATAAGAACTTGCCTTGAATAAGAGGACAAGTGGGGAACATCCAGAATACAGCATTATTAAGATGAGCTAGAATACTGAGATGAGTTCTGGAAACTTGAGGAGACTTGCTGTCACTCAAACTCCAATGAAAAATCATCAGCTTGCACTGGTGTGAAAAACTCTCAAAGGAGTAAAATAATAATAATAATAATAATGAGAATTCTATTTTGTTCTTAGATAATTGTAGAGTAAGATCTGATTAGAAGACGAACAGGATAAATACTATATGTATAAGCAAAGAGAGATAATTGTGAGAAAGGTACATTTCTAGATCGACAATGAGGGCTAGTCATTTCGATTGGACACTGGTGGATATCCGGGCCTTTGGCATTCTTTTTAGTATGCATTGTTAATCTGATCGTCCATCCGGCTGTCCACATGTTCGTTTATAAAATGTAACGCTTCGATTGCAACCATTTCATCCGCAAACATGTATTCGACACAGGAAGACATTCAGTCACCATTGCGGTGGTCAATGCCGTGGGCAACTTTACTTGACCGTCTCGCTGGACACTTCCGCCATTGAACAAGAAACTGAGTAACTGGGGAGAATAGAGATTTAAAAAAATGATGGAATTGGTGCTGGGCATAAGATAGTTTGTTGTAATTAAGGCGTTTAAAAAGCTCACCATGAACACTCTCACGTACATGTCTTTCAATAATAGTCTGGATTGCTAAGAAAGGGCAGACTCATTAATCTGTGAATTTCACTCAGTATAGACGGTCTCTGCTCCCCAGACAAATGACGATACAGGACTATATTTAAGAGAGTATGTTGATTTCGAATCTTGATGCAAGACTGTTCCATTACGAAACATTCTAACATATAATGTTAAAAATGATAAAAAGACAAAACAAAAAGCTGTGAAATAACATGAAAGTAGAAAAATATAAGAAATAAGAAAGAACGAATGGAAAATACATTGCAACAAGAACGATGAAAAATTGAAGATGTAAGGTTTAATACACACACACACACACACACACACACACACACACACATATATATATATATATATATATATATATATATATATATATAACATTTAGAGTAAATTTACATATTTACAAAAAAAAAATTGCACATTGTTATATGATATCAGATATATCTAACCAACACAAATAATTTGTACACAGTTCATGGTTTTAAATATTCATATTTAATATTAATAATTCATACACAATTATATATAGTATAAAGTATTCCTATTGAATAAAAATAATGAATGCACAATAATATGTTTCGAAGAGACGGTTATAATTTAAAGATAATTATTTGCTTACTCATATTGTTTCAAGTATTCTGTAATTTGGAAGCAATTATATGGCTTTAAGTAACTGATAATTCTTAGTAAGCAATTACAACTTCAAATGTCTATTTTTGATGCAAATAGTTTACACTGTAATATGCTATCAAGTATTCTTGTTAAATACAAATAATTTTCAAAAATCTATAAACAATTTTATGGTATCAAATAACTATTTCTATTCAGTTATTTAGTTTCAACTGATTATAATAATCCCTTGTAAACAACCATAGCTTTAAGTAACAATTCTGAATACAAAGAATTCATTGTTGATTTTTGTTTTGGCAAATACAGTATCAATCTCGATAGTTTTTGATCACAACTTGTATTAATAATTGATCGAACGATAGTAAGCGAATTCATTCAGAGAATTAATATGATATTCTGAACACGACTATAATGCCACACAATAGTCTTTATAAAATTTTGAAGTGGTTTCAAAAAGGACGGTCTTTTGTATTTTTAGAAAGTTAAGAAATCGAAAATGGCAAATTATTATTGATGTTCTTCATTTTTTTAAAAAAATGCAATTACTAGTAATTCGAAAATAAAAAGAATTTTAAAAAAATCAAATTTTTAATAATATATAAATGTATCGACATTTATCGTCTGATTAAAATCAAAATGGCTTCTTCATCGTTTCGAATTCAGGTAAAAAAATTATAATTTGACGAGTATTATTTGATAGGAAGGTAAGCATTTTAGTTTCTTCTAAATCTTCTTCGTATTATTACGATGCTTATAATATTCCATTTGTAGCAAGAAGTTCACAACGACAATAAGCGAAGCCAAGAATATTGTCGAGACAAAAGAGAGGCAAGAAGAAAAGGCAGAAACGTCATAAATGATCTCATGAGAAATTAATGTCACTTAAAGTTCAAAATATATTACGGATCGAATGGCTGTTGTATTTATTTTTTTCGTTTTTTATTCTATCGTTTTACCTTAAATTAGGTCACAGTCGATACGTAATTGCGTGAATGTAAATGACCGGAATGAAGAAAAAATCCTAATATAAAAAAAAAAACAGATCAAACAAAAACCAAAAAAAAATCAAAACAGAAAGTCAAGAATATGGATGTCTTTTTCGACGTTATAGCCTCACTGAGAATGACGCCATATTGAAAATGCGATTTAAATATCACGGGAGACAGCGGCGTTTGTTATGTCTATTTATCTACTTTTACATATATATATATATATATATATATATATATATATATATATGTGTGTGTGTGTGTGTGTGTTTGTGTGTGTGTGTGTGTGTGTGTGTGTGTGCATACATACGTGCATATATATATATATATATATATAAAGAAAGGGGGAGAGAGGTTTATGTCTACTTAGATTTGACAATTATACACACACACACACACACGTATATATACATATATATATATATATATATATATATATATTTGTGTGTGTGTGTGTACAGATTTAACAAAAGTAAATTGACATAATCCCCACCCTCTCTCTCATGCTTTCTCTCCCCCTTTCTCTTTCTCTCTTTCTTTCTCTCTTTCTCTCTCTTTATGTATGGGGAATGTACCTGAGCAGGCACTGAGTTTATCTATTCTTTTTCAAACAAATAACATTCTCATTGGATACCTTTCAAACTGTAATGATTTGATTTGGTTTGGTTTAGTTTCTTTATACAATGGCATATCAACTTTCGTGTGTCATCAAATGATAAAGCCATCTTTGCAAAAGAATAATGGTTAGAGAGCTACACTACCAAATTATTGTTAGGGAGTTCTAGACTCTTTGGATAATCTGTACTCGCATTCTACTGTGTTATACTTCGAAAATGACAATAAATATTCTATTTTTCCTTTTTAGGACTTCTGTTTCATTTTATTACTTCTTTTATCTTCCTATTTTTCCTTCTTCTTTATCTTCCTGGTTTTTTGTTTTTTTGTTTATTTGTTTGTTGTTTTCTTCTTCTATCCTTTATTGTTTATCATATATTCCTTTTTTAATTTTTCAAAACTTGTATTTAAGTGTTTTTACGTTTCCTAAATTACTGGAGTTTGTTTGGCCTTCATTAATCTACTAACATTTTGTTAACTCATTTCTTTGGGGATATTTTTTTCTGCCAAGATTTTTACATTTCTTTCTCGATTTCTTATCTTTTGAGTTATTTATAAAAAATGTCATTCTTTTATTTGTTATTTCAGTTTCATATTATTTCTAACATTATTATACATTTCTTTGGTTATTCATTTTTCTTTATTTTTCTTTCTTTTGGTCCTTTCTTTTCTTTTACTTTCGCTTTGTTGCAAGTCTTTCTTTTTTTATTTCTGTATTTCTTTCTTTCTGGATTTATATTTGGATTTCGTTTTCATTCTTTTTTATTTCGTCCTTTACTTCCAATTTATTTCTGAGGGTTCGACCTTTCCTTTGATTCACTCTCTCTTTTCCACCTTTCTTTCTTTCTTTCTGTCTTTGTAAGATTTACAGTTCTCATCTAAATTATTTTACCTCTTCCTTTTTCTTTTATTCGTTTTTTCTTCTTTCTATCAATACTTCTTTTTCTTTCATCCATTTTCTTAGACATTGCACTATTTCCCTCACTTCTCTTGTATTTCTTTTCTTTATTCTTCTGTCGATTTTTTCGTCCACAAATCTCCACAGTTGCTTCTTCTGTTTCTGCCATCTCTTACTTTTCTCGAAGCCAAAATGCACGTCTTCTCTTCTTAAATATAAATGAAGAACATTAAAATCTGATATCAAAGCAATATGAGAAGAGATTTTCTACATAAAATTATGTTTGAATGAAAGATTGCATTCAAATAAAAGACTCGATCAAAACATTCCTCCGCGTGTCTCTGGTTTTTATCAAAATCAACGGTCTTAATGTAAGTGTTATCATCATTTAGTCTCGTTAGATCATGATTTGCTCCTGGATATGGTTTTAGGACAGAGCAAAAGTGTATGATGTTGTCCAAGGTAAGGGCAGGAAAAGTACAACTGTATACCAAAAATGAGAGTCATTACGTAAGAGTAGTTGAATAGAATCATGGGTTTTAATATTTGTTTTTAAGATTACATTAATATTATATTTCAACATAATGTTGGTAAATTTTGTTGACGTGATAAAAATGACAATGATACTAAAAAAACATTTAGTTTAGCGCTCGCATATCAATGATAATTATCGTAGCATGAGGCGTAATATATATATATATAACCGGGACATTGGCCCAGCGGTTAGGGTGTTCGCCAATGGCCCGGGAGACCTGGGTTCAATCCCAGGTCGAGTCATACCAAAGACTTTAAAAATGGAACTTGATACCACCTTGCTTAACACTCAGCATTATAAGGTACGGTTCAAGGGTAAAGTGGAGCAATCCTGGGAATGGAGTAGCGCCCTCCCCTACACCTTGGTGTAGTAGCTATCGAAAAGGGAGCCTTCGGGTCACCCTCGACTATGGTCGCTAACTTTACTTTTTATATATATATATATATATATATATATATATATATATATATATATATATATATATATATATATATATAGTCATATACAGACTGTTTCGTTAAATCACAACTCTTCAGTGTGGCAAGACACATAAGGTGCTCCAAGCCGGGATCGAAATCCACCTAACTTTACATCAGGCTGATGACATACCCCTAGATATGAGCCTACGACTCGTCAGTTCGGGAATATACACTATTTTACTAAGTATTTAGCCAGGTTTAGTATCCTCGCAAAAATTTATATACCATAAAAGGAAATGAAAGAAACTGGTGTTTAATGGAAATATATAATAATATAATTAATAATTAATATGAATTAATATGAATTAATTAATAATTGATATGAGTTTGACGTTTATCACATTTATTGACTTAAAAATCATTAATATTCTCTATGTTCACTTTTTGTATAAGATCAGCATTTATTCTTTTAGGGATATTGAGTTGTAATTCAATTGTATAATCCATAGGTATATCATTTCAGGCATCTTGGAGAACTTGCCATAGTTCTTACTTTTATAAATATTTAATGTTTAATTAATAAAAATTCTAAAGCCCTATAATGATTAAAAAAATATTGCATAAAATAAAACCTTTACATAAGATAAACATCTAAGAGCAAGCCTATATAATATAATGAAAATATGACTGAAATAAAGAATTCTTAATTATGTTAATTTTTGAATTCTTATTATTAGTACATTAAAGAACTATTGATTGTAAATATTTCTAAATGTATAAATTACAATATAATCATGGATAAACTTCAAAACTATTCATTATATAATCAAATGAAGTTGCTGGCTGTTGAGTCTCAGATCTTCTGTACTAGGTGAACCGAAGATCATCTACTCGAAACTCTTAGTCGTAAGATTTTAATCTGGTTTGTTATCTTATTTTGTGCTTCTAATATGTTGTGATATTAATCTAGATTTTTGTGCATTGTTCATTAAGATTCTAATAGTTAGGGTTAAATTGTTATCATAATTTTCACACACACACACACACACACACACACACACACACACACACACACACACACACACACACACACACACACACACATATATATATATATATGAAAATTGAACATAATTTACTTTTCCTTATGTATATTAATATAGAAATAAAATTACATTAGAAATTATATGGTACCGGAAATGTAAATTTTAATGCACAAATAAAAAATTTAAATACATATTCTTTCTGCAAAATTAACAATCTCTACATATTTCTCTCTCTCTTTCTCTCTCTCTCTCTCTCTCTCTCTCTGCCTATCTATCTATATATATATATATATATATATATATATATATATATATATATATATATATATATATGTTCAATGTCAAACTATCTTGATGGAAATATCAAATTAAACAATATTTTACGCGAACCATTATTCGAACGCACTTTTCTGTTTTATTTTGTATTGTACTTAATTCTATAGGAAAACAAATGAGGTACAAAACGAGCCAAGAAAGAAAGATACAAATAAAGCGGGTGGTGAATAAGGTTGTCGAATGGAAATGTAGTCTGTGTTAATCACAATGAAAATGGAGGAGGGGTATCGAGTCTATCGAAGATATCGAAGACGTTAATTTGGTCTGATGTCTTACGATGATGACTTACACAAGGATGATGAGAAGAAAAAGAATTAGGAGGAAGAAGAAAAAAAGAGAGGGGATAGCTGACGGTGAGAAGACAATGGAAAAATTAAGAATCATTCAATGAAAAAGAATAAGGAGTTTGTAAAGAAAAAACAGGAGTTGAGAGAAAGAAGCAAAAAGTACAAAAGCATAGGAAATGGGTGCCCTGGCAAAAAAAGAAAAAAAGGAAGAAGGAAGAAAGAAAAAGATGAAAAAATAAAAATAGAAAGAAAGAAAGAATAGCTAGAAGCAAAACAAAATGTTTTCGGAAAGTAAGAAGATTAATAAAAGAAGAAATAAATTACGAATAAACAGAGAAAACAGGAGGAATTAAAAAAGAAAAAACATGAATAATAATTAATTAATATAGAGAAATAAATGAAGATTTAGATCTACAGAGAAAGAAAGAAAAAAAGAAAGAAAGAAAGAAAGAAAGAAGATTAGGGAAAGAAAAAAATCACGAAAAAAGATACAGAAATAAGATGATTTTGACAAAGAAAGAGTGAGATTGAAAAGAGAAGAAAGAAAGAAAGAAAGAAAGAAAGAAAGAAAGAAAGAAAGAAGATTAGGGAAAGAAAAAAATCACGAAAAAAGATACAGAAATAAGATGATTTTGACAAAGAAAGAGTGAGATTGAAAAGAGAAGAAAGAAAGAAAGAAAGAAAGAAAGAAAGAAGATTAGGGAAAGAAAAAATCACGAAAAAAGATACAGAAATAAGATGATTTTGACAAAGAAAGAGTGAGATTGAAAAGAGAAGACGGAGAAAATGGATAAGAAAGTGAAAATAATTAAAAAAGAAACATGAACAGGAAATAAAAAAAAAGAATATAATGAATTAGAAGATTAGGAAAAAGAAGGATTAAGAAAAAGAAGAAATCTAAAAAGAAAATCTAGAAAAAGAAGAGAAACAAGAAAAAAAATTATGACAAAAGGGGAAGAGAGGAAGGTCATAGAAAAGAAGATAATCAAAAAGAAAGAAAAAAATCTGATCATGCAAAAAAAAAAAAAATTATGAAAAAAAGAAGTAGATCATGAAAAAGAAAAAAAAATGATTATGCAAAAGAAGATCGTAAAAAAGATTATTTAACAGAAAAAAATGGGAAAACGAAAAGAGAAATTATGGAAAAAGAGAATACGAAAATCTTGAAAAAGATTATAGAAAAGGAAAAAATCGTGAAAAAGAAAAAAGATTACGTAAAAGAAAGAAATCGTGAGAAAGATCTTGATATAGAAAAAGAAAATTATGAAAAAAGTGGAAAATTAAGAAAATGAAGGTGATTTAGAAAAATTTTTAAAAAATACGAAAAAGAAGAGAGGGAGTGAGAGAGAGTGGGAAAGAGAGAGAGAAAGAGAGAGAGAGGGGGTAAAGAGAGAGAGAGAGAGAGAGAGAGAGAGAAGCACAGAAATAATATAAAAAAGAAGTTAATGGGTAAGAAGAAGATGAAGGAAAAAGATGAAGAAAATAAAGAAAGTTATTATGAAAAACAAGAAGATTTTTTTTGTTTTTGTTTTGTTTTACGGTATATCAACCACAAAGGGTCATTTAATGCCAGAAAAAGAAGAAGAGTATGAGAAAGAAGAAGAAGATTAAGAAAAAAAATTGGACAGACAAGAACACATCTTAAAAAGAAGAGGAAGCTTAAGGAAATCAATAAGATTATAAAAAAGAAGAGGAAACTTAAAAAGAAGATAAAAAAACTGGGAATAATGAAGAAAAAATGAGGGTGTTTTGAAAAAGAAGTAAATAATGAAAAAAAAGAGGGAGAGAAAATTGGATGTCTAGAGCATTAAACAAATCTATGAAGACCACACAAAAAAACGAAGAAATGCAATTCAAATAATTATGTTAATAACTTCCCACCAAGAAAAAAAATCTAAAATGTACAACTATATAAATAAAACGAAAAAACTCTAGAAGAAATAAATTATCAAAATAACATAGATTAATCTTATTATTCTTGACTTGTACACAAAACAAAAAATGCCACGCAGAACAGTGTGTGAACACACACACACTCAAACTCACTCACACACACACACAAACACACACACACACACACATATATATATATATATATATATATATATATATATGGCATATTTGAAATTTTTTACATATATATGTATGTTTACAGATAAATATAAGACAAATCGAAGAAATGTTTCGACAGACAACTGCTGGGTTGTGATTGCCAGGTAATAGGCTTAAATATAATAACAAATACACAAAAACAGATAAGTAAATAAAGAAATAAGATAAATAAGATGTGTGCATAAATAAGTAAATGAAAAAATAGTTTGGTCGCAAATATGTAAAAAAAAACACGTATGGGAAAATAAACCGAATAATAATAATAATAATAATAATAATAATAATAATAATAATAATAATAATAATAATAATAATAAAAGCACGCAACAAGTGTGCACGTGGGGAGGTAAGTAACAAGTTGAGGGAGGGAAATGGAATTTTCCTGCCCAGCGGGGCTGGCATTATTATTCCCTTGACAGTCTTGTACCACGAGTCAATTTTGATGTCCATTTAGAAAAAAAGAACGAACGTTTGACACAGGGGACACGATGGGACAAACAAAAACAGACCTTCAAGTGCACACAAATATACACATCCTCTCCCATAAATGCATACACAAACATCTCGAGACACACATACAGACACTTACACAGACACTCACGCCCAAACGTGTTTCTGATTGAATATAAACAACTGGAACAAGCATCTCATCAACCCATTATATTGGCATTATCTGTTCACACACACACACACACACACACACACACACACACACACACACACACACACACACATATATATATATATATATATAAATACACACATATATATATATATATATATATATATATATATATATTTATATATATATGCATCCCCGCAGAAAATAAAATGGAAGGCTGAGACAAAGAAAGAAGTGAGAAAAAGGAGAGATTCAATTTATTTTATGTCCACACACACACGGATATACCTTCATATATATGTATATATATTTGCAGATGTGTGTTGTAGGTGCATGTATGCATAGGCAGAAACAAAATTGTTACTGAAGTTAACTTAAAAGTGAACATGCATACAGACGTCATATATATATATATATATATATATATATATATATATATATGTGTGTGTGTGTGTGTGTGTGTGTGTGTGTGTGTGTGTGTGTGTGTGTGTGTGTGTGTAGTTACTGTGATCTATGTATGAAAGAGTAGAACAATAGCACAATATTTTTCAAGTATGAAATAGAAAAATTATAAAACCGAGTTAAAAAATTACAAAAAAATCAATGGGGTAAAATGTGAGAAAAGTGACTATACTAATACAATAATACGGTTGATTAGCTAATTTTCTCATATTCTCGTCTGATGATTGCGCATTCCCCATAAAACTTCGGCGAAAGAGCCTCTTGTGTTAATATTGATAATATTTCTATGTTATATATATATATATGTATATATATAGAGAGAGAGACAGAGACAGAGACAGTCAGACAGACAGACAAAGTTAGAGATGAATGGAGAGAGACTGGGATAGAGTTGTTTGTTCGAATGGATTTATACTGTTTCATGAAATCTATTTTGAAATTATGTTTATATTCCCACATGTGAAGTTGCACAATCTTTTCATACGGAATGGTTGAAGACAACATAACTGAAATTCCATGAATAAGGCAAAACCGTCCAATTTTTGCCTTCGATGGGATTATATCGTCACACTTTCTTCATTAAGAAGATTTCTCTGGACGTTGCACTTTCCAGCGTGATATTATAAGTTATACTGAAGACAAATCATTTTGAATTAACGTCTGCTGACAATAGAAATCATTACATCAATTGTTATAACGATTAAGATAACAGTTATTAAATAGCAAGCACAATGATATAAACCTAGTCTTCTCAAAATGATTTATATAAATCCCTATGTGTGAATAAAAAGCATGGCTAATAAAAGCTTACAGGTCTACAAGGAATGAATTTACTAGTTTACGTTTCAAATCAGAGGCTCCCCTAGTGTAATGGTTATCATCGTTGGAAATAGTTATCATCGGGGAACCAGGTTCAAATCTTGGACGAGGCTGTTTGCATTTTTCGTTGCGCTTTGGAAAGGCATGAATATAATTATTCTTCTTCCAACTATAAGCAAAATACTTGGAAAGACTAGGTTATTTAATCTTGGTATGGCAGCCGGTCTACGAGAAGGAAAACTCTGAACTGAAACCTGGCAAACGTCACAAAAAAACTGACATTGTGCCACATCTTGCGAAGGCTTAAGTAAATGCTTATATTTAAAAATCCCTTTATAACAGAACAAAAAATAGCTCATGGGGACTTGTTGCCAGTTATCATACACCGTACATGAAATCTAAAAAAGAAAGGACAATACAGGAAATGCGGAACAGAACAAAATAGACATTGGCCCAGCGGTTAGAGTGTTCGCCAATGGCCCGGGAGACCTGGGTTCAATCCCAGGTCGAGTCATACCAAAGACTTTAAAAATGGAACTTGATACCACCTTGCTTAACACTCAGCATTATAAGGTACGGTTCAAGGGTAAAGTGGAGCAATCCAGGGAATGGAGTAGCGCCCTCCCCTACACCTTGGTGTAGTAGCTATCGAAAAGGGAGCCTTCGGGTCACCCTCGACTATGGTCGCTAACTTTACTTTTTACTTATTGCAAAAAAAACTTTCTTATTCACTAAGCTTTACCCATTTAAGTAATTCACTAAGTTATTCAGTAAGTTGTCACCCATTTAAGTAATGAAATGAGGCATCACCTCTTAAGTCTAGAGATCTGTTAAAATCATTGTTTTGGATGTAGCCTGACTATAAGATTGAAAACCAAAGCATAATTTAGGTTTGTCCGTAAGGATCAACCATCCATTGAAAATCAAACTCATTATTCAATTATGAAAGTCAGCTCAACAATTTCGCTGAACATAACCCAACAATAAAGTGAGATAAACCTAAGAACAAACGGAATTTGTTGCAAGGTTGAAAATGTTGCTTTTTGACTCTAAGTTGCCAACTATTACCAGACGAAGAATTACTCTTTCCTTTCCTAAACTTAACTTTGTAGTTGAATAGAACGCTAGAAATATGAGGAACTGGCAATAGTCTGCTCGTCTGATTATTATCGGGTGTCTTACGTGGTGAAGTATTTACAATGCAAAACACCCGGTAATAATCATATTCTTGACAAAAAAAAAAAAAAGGAATTACGACTGTTGACATTTATGGAAAGCTTGAAAATCAGTAACTTGATGCGAAAATTGATGGGATTGTTTTTTGAAAAACAGTGAACAAAAATCTGTAGAAATTTTTTGGACAAACTGCGTAATGTAAGTTCATCTACAGAAGTTAGTAAGATGGTGAGGGTGTAATGGTTAGTGTCGTAGGAAATGGACACGATGATCCGAGTTCAAATCCTGGACAATGCTGTTTGCATTTCACAATGCCTTACTAGCTTTGGGAAATATATTCATCCAACTCTTTTCCCAGAAGCTATACTGGGCTCTTTAACTTTGATATGAAAATCGGTCTAAGAGAAAGAAAAACTCTGAATTAGTCTGTAAAGACAAGCTCCAAAATTGACCTAATATCACATCCTATTCATGCAGAGGGGCTGGGTAAATATATGCAGCAAGGTATTGAACCATGACACACCCAAAATAGATATTGCACAGTGGATTTTATGATGTGTGTTCAAAAGGAGGTTTATAAATACCTTGCCACAAGTTGAGACCATATTTGAACAGTATCCTATTCCAGAAAAATGCTCTTCGCATAGAAGATAGAGCTGTATATATCCCTGGTTGTTAATAAATGGATTACGATCTGACAGGCATTGCTTTAAGGACAGCTATCTTACCTTGTTGCGGCTAAAATAAAAGAGTCTTGCGTTTCTTTTCAGTGAACTGAACCCCCGTAGTGAGTCTCGAATAAGAATGTTCCCATGCTTGTCCATCGTCTATAATTGATTTCGTTTATACAACGCCTCTGGGTGGATGGCCGGTCGGTCGGCACAAGATAATAAATACCATACTTGATTACGTGATTCCGCCATTTTAATTAAGTAAATCGTGGTTTGATGCGTCAGTTGAATAACAGCACTCCGAGAGAGATAAGGATAAAGACAAGGAGATAAAGAGACGAGGGTGTTAGAGGTAAAGATCAGACAGAGAGAGAGAGACAGAGAGTCAGAGAGAGAGAGAAAGAGAGAGAGAGATTATGCGATAGAAAAAATAGTGCGTGCATGTGTGAGAGAGAGAGAGAGAGAGAGAGAGAAGGAGAGAGAGTTCAGAAATAACGAACAAAAAGAAAATAAATCATAAAAAGTAACAAAGACCATGAGAAAAAAGAAAAAAAAAACTGCACGATGAAGAATTTTTGGAAAAGAAAGGCAACGAAAAAAAATATATGAAAATAGCAAGTAAAGTTTTGGTACAGAAAGATAAGAAAAGAAAGGAGACTACATACTACAAGGAAATGAAAAATGAAGAAATGAAAAAAGGAGAAGAGGATGGAGAGTATAGAAAACGATAGGGAAACATCGTAGAAAGAAAGAAAGAAAGAAAGAAAGAAAATAAAGTAGACAGAGTGGACAAGAAAAAACAGATACTTTATAGAAAGAAAGAAAGAAAGAAAGAAAGATACAATATAGAAAGACAAAATTTGATATTTCATAGAAAAGAAAGGACAGGAAACAACAAAATGATATTTTATAGAAAAAATTATTTTATAGAAAATGGTATTTTATAGAAAAGAAAGGGCAGGAAACAACAAAATGCAGAAGATTTAGAGAAAAGAAAGAAAGAAAGAAAAGGATACCATAAAGAGAGAGTGTAGATAAAAGTAAAATAGGATTTTTAGAAAACGATATATATATATATATATATATAATGTAATTTTATTTTGTTTTAATATGTCGTAATATATATTGTAAAACTTTATTTTGTTCTAATTTTCAGTAAAAAATGTTACTTCCAAAATATCTTTCCAAAATAGCTTCAATATATGTAAAATCCAAATAATTTCAGGAAGTTTTATCGATAATAGATCTATTTGATACTCTTCACGTCTTAAAATATTTACATAAAGTCACTACATATTCACATATGATAAATAGTACGACAGTATCAGTATCTTTTTCAGTGTTTCAAAACCCTTTCAGTTGTGTTTGAAAATGCTCATATAATGAAGAGCAAATGAAATTAACGTATACTCAAACCAAATTCAGGTTTCCCATTCCTATTCCTTTCCATATATATATATATATATATATAGTATATATATATAAATAAATTGTGGCAACTCGACGTCCTTATTGCCCAGTGGGGTGGGGCTGTAGAATACAGCGACTGCTTTTCAATAGAGGTGTAAGACCCATCCCAGTGAGTGTCCTGTGTATGACACTAAACAATCTGATGGTGAGGTTCCAGTAATGCTGGAGCTTTGAAAAATACGGAGTACTCCTTCATTGCCATCGCTCCCAGGTCAACTCTGGCCCTAAATGGTAGCACCTGATTAAGCCCTATCTATGGGTCAAACAGAACTAAACTGCATACTTATCTTGAACTGAATTGCTTGGAATAGAACTATTTTGACATTTAAACTATATACTCATGCTATGCTGAATTGTTGAAAATGGAACTGATTTTGTATGCTAAACTGAATCGTTTAAAATAGAACTGTTTTTGACATTGAAACTGTACTTACCCTAAAATAAATTGTTTGAAGTAGAACTGATTTTGAAATTTAAATGTGAGTAAACAATAACTATACTTATACTAAACTGAATTATTTGAATCCATACTGTTGACTGAACTGAATAGCTTGAAATAGAAATGTTTTTGACAATTAAGCTGTCTGCTTATGGTAAACTAACTTGTTTGAAATAGAATTGTTTATTTGTATAAAAATTGGTTTGGCATTAAATAACCTACAAAGGTTGATATGCCATAAAACCCAACCAAACAAATCTAGATCATAAATATTAAGCGGGTTCACATTTTTTACATTTTCTCTACGTATAATTTAGAATATAAGGATAATTTTAGCATCCAGCAACATATTTTTTGAAATGAATTAATGATATCTCAGTCTCTATGAAAGTTTACAATAAAGGTACTAGACAACTGACCATTCGGCAAAAATCAAATCAATATCTTCTATTCACCAGCTGTATTTTTCAAAAGTCTTTGAAACTAGGGTAAACGTTTGATTTATTCGTCAGCAGATTTTTAAAAAAATAAAACGGTTAATATCTGGTTCTTCGAAACAGATGACAGTCCCACATATACATAGAAACACAGAAACCTGAAAATACTTATACACTCGCGCGTGTGCACGCACGAAAATTATTATTATTATTATTATTATTATTATTATTATTATTATTATTATTCTCTTTTAAAAAATTTTCACACCTGCTTTAGCTCATGGTTTTTCACTGGTGTCTAAATGAGCAATTCTTCTCAAGTCTCCCCTCAATATTCTTGCCGATCTCAATAATGCTGTTGTTTGGATCGTCGTCTCTACTCATCTTCTTATTTCAAAGTCCCCCAGTCCCAGTACCAATCAATTGCTGACTTTACTGAGCACACCACTCATAATTGGCATCACCGTCAGCTTAATGTTCTATAGTTTTTTCAATACTCTTGTAAAGTCTCGTTTCGCCTTTTTTCAGTTTTACCCCCCACCCTGGCTAACGGGAACGGCAAAGTCCACTATTCGGTAGCTTCTGTTTTTTCGTTGACTATCACTTCGTCTGGTTGTCTGGTAGAGATAACATGACCCGTTTGCATCTCAAAATCCCAGAGAAGTTTGTGCGTCTCATTTTCCAGGAGGGATTCTTAGTTGCGCATAAGCTATTTGTTTGTATGGTCAAACTTAAACTTCTTGCACAGTTCCCAGTGGGGCTGTAGAATACACCGACGGCTTCTCTGCAGAGGGGTAAGACACCCTCCCAACGAGTGTCCTGGATATGACACTAGACAATCTGATGGTGAGGTTCCAGTAATGCTCGGGCTTTGGGGAATACGGAGTGGTAGCACTTGATAAGGGTCCTATCTATGGGTTAAATAGAACTAAACAGAGCTTCCTTCACTATACTGATTTTTGCATTTAAACTACGTATTTATGCTAAATTGAATTGTTTAGAATAGAACAGTTTTAACATTGAAACGGCGTACTTATGCAAAACTCAATTGCTCGAAATACAACTGTTTTGACGTCAAAACTGTGTACTTATGCTAAACTGAATTATTCGAAATAAAACTGTGTATTGCCCAGATGGCTGGGGCTGTAGAATACATCGACTGCAACTCCGAAGAAGGGTAAGACTCCCCCCCCCAATGAGTGTTCTGGATATGACACTAGACAATCTGATAGTGAGGTTCCAGTGATGCTGGTGCTTTGAGGAATGCGGAGAACCCCTTCATTGCCATTGCTCCCAGATCCACTCTAGCCTGGCGTGGTAGTACATGACAGGGCCTTATTTATGGGTTAAATAGAACTTACGACATACTTATGCTAAACTGAATTGTTTGACTAAACTGAATAGCTTGAAATCGAAATGTTATTGACAATTAAACCGTACTTACATTTAAACTGCGTGCTTATGCTGAACTGAATTTTTTGAAATGGAACTGTTTTTCGTCATTGAAACTATATTTACACTAAGCTGAATTGTTTAATATAGAACTGTTTTGACATTTAACAGTATGTAAACAAAATCTGTACTTATACTAAACTGAATTAGCTGAATTAGAACTGCTTGACTTACCTGAATAGCTTGAAATAGAAAATTTTTTCACAATTAAAATGTGTACCCATGTTAAACTGAATTGTTTGAAATAGAACCGATTATTTACATAAAAATGGATTTGAAGTTAAATAACCTATAAAATATGCCATAAAATCCAACCAACCAACCAACCAACCAGTGGATCAGCTTGTCAAACCACTCATGTCTAGTATTATGCTCTTTTTGTTCTAATTCAGTGCATTCGCTTAATATGTGATTGATCTTTTCGTCTCTATCAACACAGTCTACATCTGATATTTTGTTGCGTCTTGTCTATTCTTGCTTTATAATAGTCCTTATGGCGTTGTTTTGTGTTGCTGTCAGAAGAGATTTAGTTTATCCCTTAAGGTTTTCCTTTCTTAGACATGACCAAGTTTCTTTCGAGTGAGATTTCACTGGTTTGTCGCTAGAAATGTCCATACAACTATTTTTATTCCCAATTTTATTTTCTGGATATTTTTGTTTTATTGATGCCTATGTGCCTGAATTGTGAATAGTGATTGTAATCAGTCTTAGTCCACGCTTTTTTTATGTAGTCTTCTAGTCGTTGTATATTTATTATTATTATTATTACTATTATTATTATTTTGAGAGTTTTTCACATTTGTGTTACTGCAAGTTTCCTCAAGTCTCCAGGACGCTTCTTAGTATTCTGGTCAATCTCAAGAATGGTCTCCATTCGTTCTCTTATTTCCGAATCCTCCAGTCTTTATACCAATCCTTTGATGGCTATTATCAAATTTATCATTATTATTATTATTAATAGAAAAATATATTTATGATAAGACTTTAGCAGTAAAGATGAAACAAGAAGGTATTCTTTGAAAAACACATTTGAGATTTTTTAAACTTTTAAAAATTATTTTAGCTTGAAATCTATAACTCTGAGTCATATTGTTTGAAGGGTTTCGTTTCTTTTTTTTCTTTTCTTTAGGGCTGCTTTTCATGGTTCGGAAAAAACTAGTCACGTGTTTGTTTTTTCTTCGTGTAATATCATTATGAACATTGTCAAAAAAATTATCTTAATCAGCATTTTAAGGAATGAAAATAAAGACCAATTATAAATATTAGTGAGTTAAAATAATTATCCATGATGGTTTAATTCAGGACATGAAATCTAACCAAATTCAAGGACAGATGAATCGTTCAGAGAGGATTTTATTAGTTCGAAATCGATTGAGTTGAGAGTATGGCTCTTCAAACTAACTTGAAAGTCCTATTCCCAGAGTGGCAACTTATATATATATATATATATATATATATATATATATATATATATATATATATTAAAATAGTGTTGGTTGTCACTGATTCACTTTCTTGATTTGTGGCGAACCAAGTGCGATATAATTTGGGGAGTGCTCAATATCTGAGATAGAGCTATTATTATTATTATTATTATTATTTACTCATTAGAGTTTTAAACATCACTGGAGATTGAGTGACAGCAGGTCTCCTCAAGTCTCAAGGAATTTTCTCAGGATTCTGGCCGTTTTCAATAATGCTGCTGTTTGGATGGTCTCCATTCGGCCGCCAACTTCTAAATCCTCCAGACCCTTTAAGTTACCGTGCCAAAAGCACCAATCACAATTCGTATGATTGTCAACTTCATGTTCCATAGTTTTTAAATTCTCTAACCAGGTCGAGGTATTTATCTCTCTTTTCACATTCTTTCAGTTTTATTCTGTGGTCAGCAAAGTCGACAATTTTGCAGATTTTCTTTTTTGTTGTTGATTATTATAAGGTCTGATCTTTTAGCCGAGATTAGGTGATCCGTTTGTATGTCGAAGTCCCATAGGAGTTTGTGTGTGTCATTTTCTAGGGCAGGTGCTGGGTTGTACATATAACATTTGTTGGCATAGTCAAATTTAAATTTCTTGCACATTGTCCCCCCAGTTGTGTCTAGCCTCGTGCTCCTTCTGTGCCAATTTGCTGCATTCGCTTATTATGTGATTGATCGTTTCATCTCTGTCACCGTATAGCCTACGTTTGCTTATTGTTGCGTCTTGTCTATTCTCTCCTTGATATGATTGGTTCTTATGGCGCTGTTTTGTGCTGCCATTAGGATTATTATCATTATGATTATTGTTTTTTGTAAAAATCCATGAAACTAAAGGTCGCAGACAAACTTTCATGGTGTTAGATATATAATCTAACACACATATATTTATATCTCTCTCTCTCTCTATATATATATATTTATATACATATATATATAGTTGTCGACATTAAGTACAATGAAATTAAAATCTAATATATTCAAAGGGTCATCTTGTCAATTTTACCCAAAACTCAGACTGTGCGGTACATCATACATGAAACTCAGAGTAATGGGCAGTATTCTACATTGCGACTATTCATATGTCCCTTTACTCCTTGCGAGTTTTAAACACGCGTTTTAAATGGTGGTTTTTCATTGAAGTCTGATTGACGGCAAGTCTAGTCTCCGGGATTCTTTTAACTATCCAAACTGATCTTAACTCTTCAATGGTCTAGATGTTCTAGATTTTTTTCTGATCTCCAATTCTCTCTCTTACAACAGTTTTCTTTACTTTCACTTTATGATTGGCTGGAATAAGTAGATTCCACATGCTGACAATTCTAATGTTCTTCTTAATTAATATTAAGTCTGGTCTTTTCGTCGGGCGAGAATCCCGGAATATAATATACATTTTCCTTTTCTAAAAGAGATTCTGGTTTGGTAATATACAATTTGTGTGCTGCGTCGAATTTTTTTCTTATGTACAATTCTAAGTGAATCCCTTTCCTCACTCAGTCATTCGTAGTTTTCTCAGTCTTTAGTACGAGTTGCCCATGTGATTAATCATTTCCTTTCGGTCTCGACTTAATATATACTTGCTATTCTTCAGCGAATTATCAATATTTTCTTTGTTGTATATATATTGGCATAGTTGGTTGAGTGTTCACCAGGAGACCGGGGTTCAATACCTGGTCGAGTCATAAAAAAGACCCAAAAAATGGTAGTTTTTGCTATCTTGCTTAACACTCAGCTTTATAAGGTACGTATTAATGACGAGAGGAGAAATCCAGAGAAAGGAATAGCGTCTTTCCCTACGTTTTAGTGTTGTGGCGATTGAAAAAGAAGTTTTCGGGGCGCCGTCAACTGCGGTCAGCCAGGTAACTTATATATATATATATATATATATATATATATATATATATATATGCACCATTTTCTCTTTTAGGCGTTTGCCCAGTCAGCTGGGGCTGTTAAATTCACCGACTGCACCTAACAAGTGTCCTGGATATGGCACTAAACAATCTTATAGTAAGGTTTCAGTGATGCTGAAGCTTTGGGGAGTTCCCTTCATTGCCATTGATCCCAGGACCACTTTTGCCCAGAATGGTGCCACCTGATAGGGCCCAATCTATGGGTTGAATAGAACTAACTACACACTTATGCAAAAT
The DNA here is from genome assembly GCA_963585895.1 of Sepioteuthis lessoniana. Classification (NCBI taxonomy): domain Eukaryota; kingdom Metazoa; phylum Mollusca; class Cephalopoda; order Myopsida; family Loliginidae; genus Sepioteuthis; species Sepioteuthis lessoniana. Next base: position 64,479,410 of record OY757940.1, on the reverse strand, counting down.
GGAATTGTTTGAATTAGAACTGTTTGACTAAACTGAATAGCTTGGCATAGAAATGTTTTTGATAATTGAACTGTACTTACATTCAAACTACGTGCTTATGGTAAGGGAATTTTTTGAAATGGAACTGTTTTTGACATTGAAACTCTACTTACACTAAACTGAATTGTTTAATATAGAACTGTTTTGACATTAAACTGTGTAAACAAAACCTCTATTCATACTAAACTGGATTAGCTGAATTAGAACTGTTTGAATATGTGTACACATGCTAAACTAAATTGTTTGAAATAGGACCGATTATTTACATAAAAATGGATTTGGCGTTAAATAACCTACAAAGGTTAATATGCCATAAAACCAATCAAACAACCAACTTTGATTAAATATGGTAGACATTTCCCATTTTCCTATCCTATCTTCGATCCGTTAAAGTTTAGGTCGATGGAAGGGATTCAGGAATATACCATATTTTTCCTAAGTACTTTCTGTATATAAAGATTCGATGTAAAAAGATTTAGAAATCTTCGTTAAACAACAGGAACTTCGAATATAGTAACTACATTCAAAATGGCTTAAAAACTTTCCCGCCAATTCTTCCGTTTACCTTTAGTAAGATTATTTTTCCCTATATATTCCCATCCCACTTATTATTCCTGCTACTCTTTGTATAAATGAATATGACCCGTCATTGTGTGTGTTATTTCACTGCTCGTTCCTAAGAAGATGGCACCAGCAGGCGACAACAGTGATGGTAAAAATACAGCGTTTTTCTGTAATCATTCCATCCTGAAGTTAAACGATTCATATGAAAACTTGAATTGATCAAACACGATCACACACACACACACACACACACACACACACACACACACACACACACACACACACACACATCTGTAATAAATATAATATGCCTTTGAAGCACGCATAAACATATATATATATATATATATATGCAAGTAGTTGTCTGATTATTTGATACATTGATATTACAGCGGATACAATAAATTTTCAGCATTTCTTGTTTTGTCTCTGAAGTATCAGGCTAACACTCGCTTCCCCTCTCTCTCTCTCTCCCTCTTTCTCTCTCTCTCTCTCTCTATATATATATATATATATATATATACATGACCTGGGTTTCATGTTCCAGGTGATTAGTGAATCTAGGAAGGACCTTTACCGTTAAATCGCTGTATGAATTCTTCATGGAAGAAATTTCATGTCAAAGTGAAGTAATTTATTTTCCTAATAATAGTTCCCGGTTGTTTGGGCAAGTACACACATCAACAGCCATGCGCACTGAACACATAGAAACGCAAAACACACACACACACACACACACACACACACACACACACACACACACACACACACACACACAAAGACACCCATCTATTTATTATATTTTTTATATATAGACTCGTGACAATTTGCCATCTGTTTCCAAGTTATCTAATCTTTTCATCGTTTTTGTTATTCTTTTTCTCTCCTTATTCAGTTAAATAGTTTTTCTTCCTTTTCAACGTTTTTTTTGTGACTCATTCTTCAGTTCTCACCTGTCATCTTTATTTCTTCTTTTTGTTGCTCATTTTCATTATCTTGCAATTCTTTTTCATAAGATTCAATTTTTCTTTCTGTTATTAAAGCGCAACAGGATGACCTTATAGTAGAAGCATTGAAACAGCAAAGAAAGGGAGCGATTTATAGATATACATATATAATCAGATTGATAGATAGATATTAGCTGACTGCGATAGGTAGATAGATATGAACAGACCGAGACTAATATATATATATATATATATATATATATATATATATATGCAGATTCAGTTTGATTGATTGATCAATAGAAAAGATATATATGAGCAGGCTTACAAAGATAGACTCTTAATATCTCTTATTTTCTTTATGTCTTTCTTTCTTTCATTCATTCTTTCTTTTTTTCCTTCAACTCTTTTATAATCTCTTTCTTTCGTTGCCACCCTCTCTCTTCTTTTAGCAATTCTTTCTTTTTCTTTATTTCCTTATCATCTTCTCACCTTATTTAGTATCTTTGTTTGTTTGTTTCTTTCTTTCTTTCTAACCCCTCTAACCTCATATAGTATATTTTTCTTTCTTTTTTCGTATCATCCTCTTAGCTCTTTTAGCATCTCTTTCTTTGTTCTTCCTTTCAATCTTTCTTTCCTTGTCATTCTTTCACCTCTTTTAACCTCTCCTTTTGTTTCTTCCTTTCCTCGCCATCTTTTCACCAACTTCCGCATTTCTTTCTTTCTTTCTTTCTTTCTTTCTTTCTTTCTTTCTTTCTTTCTATTTCGTACCTCTTGTTCTCCTTTTTCATCCCCTAATCCCGTTACTTTATGCCCATCACACTTCTAACGCACTCATTACCCATGAGACCCCACCACAATACCTAATCAGTCCCGTTCACTTCATTGGAAAATCATTTCTTTCTCCCACGTCATTCGTGTTTCATAATTGCAATAACAGCAACAAACGATCCTATCTGCCCTCGCAATCACATAAACCCGGATCAACCATTCCGCTTTGACCGATCTTTCATTGTAGCACCCATCTCCTTGCCAACGTCCAGTGACCAAAGAACCTGACAGATCATGGCAGTAGCAAATAGAAACAATATTGACAAATAGAAAGAGAACGAAGTGAAGGGAAACACTTTCAGACCTCTTCCAGGGTGAACGGCACGGTCTGTGTCAGTACAGAGCGAAATAAATGACGGCATAAGGCAGGTCAGTGGAATCAGAAGCTTTTGCGAAAAACTTCTTTTGAAAGCTTTTCGTTATTTTTAGTCATTCTTGCAGCATTACATAGAAGTCTTGATATGATTGCATATTTACATAAAATACATATACATCCATCTCTCTTTCTCTTTCTTTCTCTGCCTATTTCTTTTATTATTTTCTGTCTCACTTTCTATCTATCGATAAACACACACACACACACACACACACACACACACACACACACACACACACACACACACACACACATACATACACATATATATGTATAGTAATTGCAGAGGGCTGACTTTGATAACTATTCAACTCACCTATCCAACTGTAACAATGTGTAAAGAATTATGCGATAAAATGGGCTGACCGTTGTATGAGGAATTATCCTGAATAAAGAAACAGAGTTTAAAAGCTGAGATACAGAGAGAGAGAGAGAGAGAGAGAGAGAGAAAGAGAAAGATAGAGAGAGAGAGAGAGAGAGGTGGATTAAGTATATGTTAAAAATATATACACAAGTCAGGATAGAAGACAATCGATATAAACAATTTAATACGAATTAAATATTCGTTTTTACGGATTTTTCCTTTCCTAAAATATGTATACATTTTGGGCGGACTCTGTCCGTCTGTCTATAAATCACTCTTCCTGCATATATATATATATAGGTATGTATGTGTGCGTGTGTTTTTCTGTACCTGTGTCTGTGTAGATATGCTACACCTCAGTTCCTTTTATAGTTTATTGTATATCAACTTATTAAAAACTATTTCTAAAATATTTCAAACAAATTTTCTCCAAGAAATCCTTTTTCATGACGATTACCTATGGTCGAAAATAGACGGAACACTCAAAGATTAAAAAAAAGATGTAATCCTGTCTTACAACTTTATATATATATATATATATATATATATATATATATATATATATATATATATATATATATATAATGGTCTCTACCATCGATCTCAATGTATGACAGCCAATGAATTCAATTTAAGGTGTGACCCGTTGAACTGCCTACGCTAACGATTTGTTCATAGTGAGAAAGGCTTGCAAAAAACTCACCTAACATTTTGGATAAACTAAATCACAGAAGAATGGTGCAATAATGGTGAACAACACTCCTCAAGATTTTAAATGGGATTTTTTCCTTCTCCTGGGCTGGTTGCCGTGGAAAGGTTAGAGAACCGAGTTTTCCCTTTATATAAATATATATTGCTTCAGTACGGCGAGATAGTTTCTATTAATTTATTTTGATGACATTTTAAAATGCATTCCAAGAAATCCCCGATGATGAAACAGCTAAATTATAAAACTGGATAACTGTGTTAACTTCGAAGTTCTGGAGCATCATCAGTATCGGAGAAATAATTAATATCTGTTCGTGCTAGTTACCTACACAGGCCACGAAAAGGTCAAGTGAGGAGTTAAAACATTCACACCAAATGAGTTGGAACGTTTTGCAGAAACGTTTGAAAATGATGCATAACCAACGGTAGCAATTGCAAAATCTCTTTGACCATAACGAACTACGTGTCATGATTTTTGTATCGAAATGCTGAATAATTTTAAAGATTAACGCAGTTATATAAAGCCTTCAATTTTTTTTATGTAAGTTGGAGTAATAAAACTATAATACGGGGTGTCTCAATATACACGGGACTCATGTGATTGCTAAAAACTCTACAAATAATAATGGTGTGTTCTTATTTGTTTCAGATTTGACACTATAACAACTATTAATCGTCGATCACAATGACTTTGACAAGAGAGGAAAATATTTTGCCTCACTATTTATTTGGAGAGAAAACCATTCAAAACTGTCTCAAAATAGATGCAACCCTTTAATATGATAGTGATAAATGATTGAGGCAAGAAACTAAAAAAATTCATGTCCTGGAAGCAGATTAAAAAAAACAACAAAATTCATTCTATGTCTCTAGCTCAAAGGATGCATCTTTTCCGGCTGCGTTCCAAATGATCGCTATTGCGCTTTTCCCTGTAATAAATCATTATCATATTAATGGGTAGCATCTACTTTAAGACACCCTGTATTTTTGGCAACAGTATATATATATATATATATATATATATATATATATATATATATATTGTGCATGTTTTTATACTGAGAATTTGAAAAAGAAATCAAAGAACTATTACCTATGATATAATTTATGCCACCAAATTAAAGCAGAGTTGGTAAAAAACAAAACATTTTTAAAGTCAACAAATAAAATCAGAAGCTACTACTAAAATATTCATACATTGTAAATGGCATAATCGTCAGGCACCACCGCTGTGTTCTTCCATATGAAGCTTTCTGTAATAACATTTGATTCTGTTTAGTAGAATTTTAACATTCTCTTATATATATATATATATATATATATAAGAAAACGAGAAAATATTCCAAGAGTGTAGTAAGATATATATGGATGCCCTTAAAAATAGCGGTTTTAGGAAAGAGTTTACCTATCAAGAAGAAAATATACCTAATGATATTAATAAAGAAAATAAGAAGTACAGTTAAAAAAAATAGAAAAAAGAAAAATTATATGGTTTAACCCCCACCCTTTTTGTAGACTAGCTAGTATAAATGTAGGTAAACATTTTTTGAAATTGATAGATAAGCACTTTAAACATAATAATATACTACATAAAATATTTAACAGAAAAGCGTTGAAAATTAGTTACTCTTGCACAAAAAATATTTTTCAAATAATCAATAATCATAATAAAGTGATAATTAAAGAATTTCCTGACCGAACGAATAACAATAATAATAATAATAGTAAACAAAACGAATGTAATTGTAAAACTCAAATGAATTGTCCCATGAACAGATTCTGTAACTTAGATTATGTAGTATACCAAGGAATCATTTACCCAAAAGAAAATGTCAAGGATAGAGAAATTTATATAGGAATTTCCACGACGAAATGGAAATCTAGATACGCTAATCATAAATTTCCTTTCTCCCATGAACATCTGAAAAAGCACACAGCCCTATCCAAGCATTTTTGGAGTTTGAAAAATAAAGGTTTGACCCCTGAGATTCCATGGTCCATATTGAAAAAGTCGGATACTCCAAAATGCTTTGATATTAGATGTAATCAGTGCCTAGAAGAAAAACTACAAATAATGATATACCCAGACCCTGAAAAATTATTAAATCAGCGATGTGAATTAATAGCTAGATGTAGACATAGGAATAAATTTAAACTATAGACAAATATCATAGATAATGTTTAATTAACCAAAACATAAGATTAATTTGAGATTGAGGTGAAATGGATAAAATAAAATAAAATAGAAAGATGAGACGATACCATGTGATGTGCACGTACTTTTCAATGGAAGGGTAACTGAATTAATATGCATGAATATAAATTTTAAATTTTAATTTTGAATTTAATTTAATATAAGTATTACTGTATCCTTACGTAAGGTTATTAAGGAATGTTGTACTTCCCTAAATTATTATTAAATCTGGAGTTTTAAGTTGAAATGTACTTAGAATTTAAAAATTAAAAAAAATTTAATTTACTATAATTCCAACCGGTAATAAAACCTAAAAACCGGAAGTGGGCGAAATGGGCAGGAAACTCTTCACCCATCTTCTACCCCCTCCCACTCTTCCTTCCTGTGTCTATTCTGAATTATTTTATCCATTAGATCTGAAGAAGTCCTGTAATTTTTGGTGTTATTGATTCATATCAATACCCATAACAGGATGGAAATAAATTTATAATCCTAATGTGACCAGTTTTGTTTTTCTTAAAGAAATATATATATATATATAGTACTCGAATAATTAAGCACTATTTCCAAACATATAGACTATGATCAGAAACCAGGATATGAACTATTTATCCGAACCCTCAAACTACCACACATGTTCAATAATAAATGGAGTTGAAGAGATTTGATTTTATAGTTTTCTTTTTCCAAGATTGGTTGCTATAGCAAAGTTAAATAGCCCAGCCTACTGTTATACAATCACGATGATCTCAATCACAACTGTGATACAAACAAATTTACAAATAAAAATATAAAATACAGGCCAAAACAGGCGGACTCGAATACAATAGAGGCGGACTCTGTTGTTCAGATACGAACGGTTTATTAACTTCTGACTTCGGTTCTTCGACACGAGGAGAGACAAACAATTCTTACAATGCTAACCATCCCCAACGCGCAGCTTATCTGGTGATGTTTAAGATCTCTGTCGGTAGAGATCTGTAAAACTCCAACTACACGCCTCAACGATAGAGAACTCAATTCTCTATACCCCAATGGCAGAGAATCAATTTCAATTTCTCAACTGCCGGGTTTTTAAAATCTTCAAATTCTCAACCCATCTCTTCTGGGCATGACTTCATCCACACTCTAGCTCATTTCCTGTCTGGGGTTTATTATGACAAGGATGACTGTCATATCCTTTGCGCACGAGCGTAAAATTGTACCCATCGACTGTTCACCTGAACTAAGAGCCGAATAGTTCAAAGCCCAACCAAACTGAATGATAAAATATAATTAATGAAAAATGATTAAAATAAAAAAAAATCATTCCTTAATTATATAACACTACCCTATAAACCCATAGCTGGAGAATAGTTGGATTCATAACTTTCCCAAGCACTAAATAAAATGCTAACAATCTTGTCCAGGATTTAAAATCGGGTTACCATGTTCATTTCCTAAGAAAGTAACCATTACATCTTGATTTCTATTTAAGTACTTGACAAAATTAGCGTATTAATCATTAATACTCGAGCTATTGGTAATTGTACAGCAACCCAGTTGTGCATATATCACGGTGGCCTGAATTTCATCCAGAAAATCCCCATTTCCACTTCGCTACTGCCTAGAACTGTACAACCAATTAGGCTTTTAAAAAATATTGAAAAAGGCAGGGGATTAACAAACTTTAAGAACTCAAGATTACATATAACAATTTCCGTTTGCTTCCAGTAGTACATCTCACCAAAAAGAGAAACGCCCCCAAAAGCAAAAAAACTAAAAAAAACTCCCCCCAACTATTTTTGTGTGGGGGATCTTCAAATGCGGAATTATTCAATGTATTCGACAGGGAGGCAGTTTTTGGAATTTGTATATAATTGAACACAAGAGGGAAAATGTTTATCCACCCAATGTAATTACCCTACCACCGTTGGCAGGATGTCAATTTTAAATGAAATAAACTGGTTTGAACTCAGAGTGTTCCTTCTCCTAGACTAGTTGCCAAACCAAGTTTAAAGAAAACAGTTTACCCACCTATTTATCTATAACTGTGGTGAGAAAAGTTGGGTTCAGGTCTTTCCAAAGAGAATTAGTGTGAAGAATAGCAAAACAGTCTCGTACAGGATTTGAATCAAGACGCCGATCACCGTTGTGTTAAGCACTACTCTGTAAGCTTTATCGACCGTAAATGTTCAGAAGTTTATGATACAAATTTTAAGATTTCATTTGATGGTAGTCGAGTTCTTATCAGCTTCGTAATACAAAACATCACAACTGACATCTGATGGTCGTCTACATCTGCAATTTATTTCAAGGGCCACATCATCACTTTTAGTGCCCTGCAGTGTTTTTGAAAAAATGGTTGATTATGCGTACTAGAATCGCTATACTTGTAGTTGTCAAAATAAAATCTAAAAGGAAAGGTTACATTAAACTGAACGAATAATAGTAATAATAATAATGGGACTTTGACATACAAACGGATCACCTAATCTCGGCCAGAAGACCAGACCTTATAATAATCAACAAAAAAAAAAAAAAAAAAAAAAAGAGGATTTGCAAATTTGTCGACTTTGCTGTTCTGTCTGACCACAAAATAAAATTGAAAAATTGTGCAAAGAAGAATAAGAACCTCGACCTTGCTAGGGAATTGAAATATTTATGGAACATGAAAGAGACGATTCTACCAATTGTGATTGGTGCTTTTGGCACAGTAACTAAATTATTATTAAAGGGCCTGGAGGATTTAGAAGCTGCTGAACGAGTGGAGACCATCCAAACGACAGCATTATTGAAGAAGGCTAGAATACTGAGAAGAGTCCTGGAGACGTGAGGAGACTTGCTGTTACTCAAACTCCAGTGAAAAACCATCAGCTGACGCTGATGTGAAAAACTCTAAAAGAGTATATAATAATAATAATAATAATAATAATAATAATAATAATAATAATAATACAAAACTAGTGATAGTTAACAAAAGAAGAGAACCTGCTGAATAGGGGACTTTGTCATCATGGCTGACCTCTAAGTAAACGTGGAGACCTGTTGTCACTCATACTCCACTAAAAGACCAGGTGTCAAAAAAGTAGGTGTGAAAAACTGGCAAGTAGTGAAATAATGAAAGAAATAAGCAAAAGCTAGACAAATATGTGAATCTTGCCACAGAGACGAAAAAACTGCAGGTAATGAAAAGAGACAGTGACACCAATTGTAATTGGCGGACATCGTACGGTCCTAAATGTCCAGGAAAGAAGATTGGAGAAATTAGAAACAAGTCAAAGCATCAAGGCCATACAGATTACTGCATTTATAAAACTGGCTAAAACTCAAACGTATCCAGAAGACCTGAGGAGACTTGCTGTCAAAGACGACGAGTTAAAACTGGTGTAAAACTGCCATGTCAGCTGGAGTTGCACAATACGCCGACTACAATTGTGCAGTGTCCAACGAGTCTCCTGGATATGACACTAAACCACCTGATGGTGAGGTTCAAGTCCTGAGTTTTTTTTTGGGAATGTGGATTGGTCTTTATTGCCATTAATTCCAGGTCCACTTTGAACTGGAGTCGTAGTACTTGTTAGGGTCAAATATGTATATTTAGTTATTTACTATACTTGGAACTAACTGCAAATGAATGAATAATCTTGATTAGGATTATATGTGTTTGATCGCAATGCGCGAATTTGAATATGTGCAAACAAATCAGCTCTGGCTTGTTTAAAAATTGTTCCTACAAACTATTCGCTAACAAATCATATATATATATATATATATATATATATATATATATATATATATATATATATATATATAAGGATTTGGCATTTTGATATGCCATAAAACACAACCAATCAACCTCGGTGAAAAGCTAAGAAAGATAATAATAATAATAATAATAATAATAATAATAATAATAATAATAATAATGATAATTGAATGCTGAAAATTTGCGCAAAAAAGTATAAGACTAGACACAACTTGGTAGGAAAGGGAATCCACTGAGTATTGTGCAAGAAATTTAAATCAGCCCATACGAACAAGTGGTATATGCACATCCCAGAATCCTTACAGGAGAATGAGACGAACAAAATTCTCTGGGATTTTGAAATACAAACAGATCATCTTATCGTAGCCTGACGACCAGACGACTAGTGATAGTCAACAAAAAGAACCAGCCAAATTGTGGACTTAGCTGTCTCGGCGGACAAAAAAAAAAAAAACTAAAAAAAAATCGAAAAGAGAGATAAGTATATAGACCTTACCAGAGAACTTAAAAAAACTATTGAAATATGAAAGTTACAGTGATACCAGTTGTGGTTGGTGCATATGTGACAATCTGCAAAGGATTGGTAAAGACGAGGAAATCAGAAGTCAAGAAGAAACCATCTAGACTACAGCTTTATTAAGATCAGACAGAATACTGAGAAGAGTCTTAGAGACTTTAGGAGACTTACTGTCACTCAAACTCCATTAAAAGACCAACAACTAATGCTGGGGTAAAAAAACTCTCAATAAATAATAATAATAATAATAATAATAATAATAATGCGCTCGGTACAAGTGCAAGGACTGGAGGACTTAAATAAGTGGATGACTAGTGACTCTCTAAACAGCAAGATTTTTGAGATCATCCAGAATACTGGGAAGAGTCCTATCGACTTTAGAAGACTTGCTGTCATTCAGATTCCAGTGAAAAACCATCAGCTAACACTAGTATGGAAGAATCACAAACGAGTAAAATAATAATCATAATAACAACAATTGATCCCACAATAAAATTCAGGACACTAGAACTAATTGTAACAAACGATAAGAAATGAGAATGTCTGCTTGTAAACGTCACCGTTCCAGCTGACCACAGAGTTAAAATAAAGGAAAGCAAAAAACTGAAAAATTATCAGGAACTTGTCAGAGATTTAAAAAAAAAAAGCTTGGGAATATGAAGGTGGCAAGAATATTAATCACAGCTAGATTTTTTTGGAACAATCACCAGGAATTTAGAAAACAGGGAAACTCGATATCTGAGCGAGGATTGAAACTTTCTAGACAAGGGCACTGCTGATATCGGCAACAATAAGAAAAGTCCTGGAGAGTTAGGGAGACTTACTGCAACTAGGATGGGGGAAACTCACCTGGAATGAAATAGGAATATAATCAATTCTCAGGAATTTTAAGATTCAAGCGGATTGTCCATTTTAGACCAGGACACCAAATCTTGTTTTACTTAATATGAAAATGAACTTATCGAAGACTTCACTGTTTCAATAGACAAGAGATTAAAAGTAAAAGATAAAGAAAAAAAAAACTAAATAAATACCAATAACTTGTCAGTGAGTTAAAAAGGTTATTGAACATAAAGATGAAAGTAATACAAATTATATGTTGAACATTTGGAACAGTCTCTAAGAACCTGGTAAGGAGACTGGAGAATCTAGAAATCCGCGGAAGAATCGAGACTGACCAGATAGCAGAACATTTCCGAATATCTAGAATAGTACGGGTATGAGAAACATTCAATAAGCAAAGTGATAAGAAAATGGAATAATGGATTGTCTTTCCCTTGGCTGATAATATATATATATATATACTTGGGTGAGTCATATTGATAATTCGTCAGCTAAGGGTGCATCTGCCGCAGTCGAAACGATGACAAACTCCAAAAGACTGTGAGATTTCGAGCTCACCTGATACTCTCTGGAAGTTACTCGCCTGGTTTGCCTCTATGAGTCGGAGCCTACGGTGTTAGACCTACCTGACATTGTCAGATCGAGAATGTTCTTACAACGTAAGCGAAATTTCTTCAACAATTTTTTAATGAACGCCTTCACCTTCCACAAATTATTTTAGTTGCTTCGTCGGTGTTATGACCCTATTCGAACTCAACAAGCCAAAGTTCCCGAACTGAACTATATTGCGCGTCTATCTGTGTAGCAGCTTTCAAATAACATATCGAGTGAAACAATGTACTAGTGCCAGTGCACTAACGACCATGATACTTTCCAACCGCAGCGGTTACCTACCACGGCTTACTTCGGTCAAGTGATATATGCGCTGCAAACAAGCACAAAGTTAGCTTGCTTTTTTACATTTTTGTCTCAGCCTAATATATACAGTGCATATTATTACGCACACACACACACTCACACACACACGCACACACACACACACACTTATTAACATACACATATATATCCTCATGTGATCCTGCTTTTTTCGTCTGAAGATGGTTATTTTTTCACATATGTTGATTTTTTGTAATGAAACTAAAATGATGAGGTAAGATAGTGTGATTTATGTTTTATATATCTCTTCTGTCCTGTGTTGGAGCGCTTTTTTTCAGAAAAAAACTTGTTCGAACGATTTCCGTATATATATATATATATATATATGTGTGTGTGTGTGTATGTGTGTGTGTGTGTGTGTGTGTGTGTGTGTGTGTGTGTGTGTGTGTGTGTGTGTGTGTGTACGTGTGTTGGTACATGTGTGTATATTTGTTTCTCTATATGTAACCATATGTGTGTTATTCAAAAATCCGTAAAGGAACCGATATAATATAAAGATTCATATAATATAATATTGGCTCTCGTCGATTGCTTTAAATTAATATATATATATATATATATATATATATATATATATGGAGACACAGTAATATATATATATATATATATATATATATATATATATATATATATATATGTATATATAAAGTGTATTTGCGTGTACAAGTATAGTGATATATCCTCATATATGTGCTGTTTGTCCGAGGTCAGTGTAAAATGGTCGTTGGCGCGCCGGATTGTCTCCTGCTTCCCGATCAAGGCCACTCTACTCGACCAGGGGTTCGTTCGCAATCGCTATGATTGAGTAGAGCGGGTTCAGCCGTGCTGCAGCACCAACCACAACCTTAGCCCACGAGCAGAAGCGCCTGGCTGATTGATATGTTCAATATCTTTTCAGGACAGCCAGACAGCTTCAACCTGGAATCGCGATTGATGAGGGAACGTGATTACCCGGTTGTTTTGCAAGACACCATGATTTTCTGGGGCACACGAAAAAGGAAAGTCCATCGCTTCATCTTGTAATACACGGTCCTTGGGTTAAAGTTATCTGTTTTTAAATCTTTTATTTTATTTAATTCTCCCGATTTGTAAGGCAGGTGTCTCTCTTGCTTATGATGGTGATATTATGAAAGAAGTTGCATTTTTTATAACGTGAATGCTTATATAACACAGTATTCATACATCTACACGTCTGTCTATCTATGTATGTGTGCGTGTACAGGTTTTTACTCAAAGTCTTGTAAAATAAATAAGATGTAAAAACAAATTTAGCGGGGTGTTTAAATATTTATTACTTCTCGCTTTGCATATATCAGTTTCAGTTTCTTTGTATTTATGGCATATCAACCTTCCTGCTGAGGTGATCCTTGTAGAAGAACAGTATTGGTTCTATTTAACACGTGGATGAGTGAGGATAAGGGGGTTCAAATAGCTTTGTACGATAATGATTTTCAAAATAAAAAGAGAGAGATTTTGAAAAATGCTAGAAAATGTTAAAAGTGTTTTAGGTTTTCATAGCAATGTAATTAGGAACGCTGGCCGTTATGAAATTTAAAAAAAAATGTGAAATGAAGAAAACTTGAAATTGTGTTCATGAATATTATTTTTAAAAAAAGATTCATTTGTGCTGTCTTTTTATATGTTTCTTAAAATTGAAAAATAAAATGTCCAAATTGTTATACTGAAGTTCGTACAGAGAAATATGTGATAATAAATATACAACCACACCATCAAATTGTTTCCCGGGGTTGATTTCTCGGAAAATTCATATCTAAGTTTATTCTGAGGCTTATATAGACAAATACAACACACACACACACACACACACACACACACACACACACACACACACACACACACACACACACACACACACATTTACATATCGGAGTTTTTTTCATATTTAAGTATTGTTAATTATATTTAATTCCACTTGCAAGATGCAAAGTTATAACAGTGTTACTTGCTTAGCTCAGTGTATTTCTAAGACAGACAGACAGACAGACACACACACACACACACACACACACACACACACACACACACACACACACACACACACACACACACACACATATATATATATATGTATGTAGGTATGTAGTGACTGAAACTTCTTTGGAGAAAGAAGCTATCTCTTTTCGCTCTGAATATCTTTGGCAATGTGTTTGACTCCTCAGATCAAATATATCCTCACAAACCCTATTGCTTAGGTGACAAATAAATTAGCTGCCTTTGCAATTGATATTGCCACCGTGCACCCTCATATGACTTCTCACACCTGCTGTAGGCCCACATTTCTCGCAAGTTGCTGGTGAAAGACTTCAGTAAAGTACGTCTTCGATATATATATATATATATATATATATATATATATATATGTGTGTGTGTGTGTGTGTGTGTGTGTGTGTGTGTGTCTGTGTGTGTGTCTGTGTGTGTCCTGAAAATACTCCGAGCTAAGCAAGTAACACTCTTATAACTTTACATCTTGCAAGTGGAATTAAATATAATTCAACTATTATTAAAGATGAAAATAACATCCGATAGATTTATCTTTTCAAGTGTTCACTTTTACAATTAACCTTTGAGGTTTTTAAAATATTGCTAACGCTAATTTCATCATTCAAAAACTGTGATCATAAATAAAGAAATCGATCTAAATAAAATAGTAGATGGGCATGTATATGTGTTCACATGAATGTGTGTGTACGTGTATGAGTGAGTGTGTGTTATGTGAGTAAAAAATATCGAAGAGACTTAGCGTTCAGCAGTCATGAGTAACTTTCCTTGCCTCCCCAACTTTGGACACTAGTAGCAGCTACAGCTGACACTAGATGCTCTATGTCCATCTTCCTTTAGTCTTTCCCCAATATCTACTTCTTGCATATTTTTGTAGAAATAGGTTACTGTAATTTGAATTTTCCATTTAAGAAGTAGTGTTTTTCAAACTGCATGCTTATAATTTTTAAGTGTACATTGCAACAAGGATAAATTCATTGAGTTTCTCTAAAGTGCTCTATGATATATCTGAAAGAAAGAAAACTTAATTCGGACATTTAATTTTTTTTATAATACTTTTTATTGGGTAAGCAAATTTTTCATAGGAATGCACTCATAGGATATATAAACGAGAGAAGACTAAAAAGTTCAGAAGATGACCAAGATACTCTCATAGAGTAATTCCCTTTGCTGTTAACAATTTTTTCATCGTTTTTAACAGTGCTTAGATCCCATTGATGAAAAATATCATCAACTTGACGTTATCATGTGAACTTTTCAGCCTATGAACTTTTCATCCTATATATATATATATAGAGAGAGAGAGAGGTGGAAGAAGAGACATGATGAGAATTTTAAAATAGTTCAATAGGAAAAGGCTTTAAATTTGTAAAAATACAAAAGAAAGAATTAAAAAAAAAAAAGAAATGACTAAATAGACAGGATGCAGATAAATAAATAAATAAACAAATAAATAAGAAACTGACAAAAACCAATTATCGACTTTAGAAGATGCAGATACTTTCTCATGTCAAGTGCGAAAAAAAATTTGCTATTTCAGAAAATTTAAGAAGAAAAAAAAAGCGAATTTGGACTTAAAACTCACAAAAAGTTTAAAAGAATTTTTTCTGGAGAACAATTGAGGACATGCAAAGTGTTAAGAGAAAGATGAGGTCAAGTCAGAATGAAAATAAAAAGATAAGAAACAGAAAAAAGAGAAGTTCCAGAATGTAAAATGAAAAACTAAAAATTGACAATGTTTACGAGAATAAAGAATGAAAAATTCGCTTAGAAAATTCACTGTTATGATTGTAGAAAAAGGTAGAGTGAAAGAAAAGGAGATAAAAAGGATTAATGTAAGGTTGTAAAGAAGGATAATAATCAGGAATAGATATGTATATTTGTAGAAAGAAACAGATATGTATATCGTTTTTTCAGGGAAACGTGTTTATATGTATACATTTGTATATGCTTGAAAGAATTCTATCAACATTATTATAGTTATTATGCTAAAGATATATTGGAACTATGCCACCAAAACTATAATTGCAACACCTTTCTTATAAAAAATAGAAAAGAAAGTTTACTTATTTATTTATTAGAAGTAGACTTACTTTTGGACTGCAAAATATTCATAGTTTCGGTTGGAGGATGTCAATGCTTTTGAGTGTGATCGTAAATAATACCAAATAATTTCTGCTTTAATTGAATAATGTTTGACAATAAAATGCAGGCATCTTTGTTTTAACAAAAAATAAACTTTTTGTAAAACATTGTTCGGCGTGAACTTATTGGCAATCGCTACGATATATATATATATATATATATATATATATATATATATATATATATATATATATATATATATATTGTGAAAAGAACCTTAACGTGTAGGCGAAATCGAAGCGGGCAAGAAGACTTTACGTGATGAATAAGAAATGGAGAGAAACTTACGCAAACCAGATAAACAATCTACAATGTATGAAGAATAAATGACAAGAGGAAGGGAGTATGAACAATTGCTTTTGAGAAAGAAATACGGTAGGCAAAAAACTGAAGATCTAAATAGAATAGCATAAAATAAGAGCGAAAGAAAAGGCCGTAGTAAAAAGGCGGTAGATGAGCAAGTGCCGCGGTACTGGCAATGTATAAGCGTCATGCTTCACTGTTGTCAAGTAAGTGAAAATGGTAATAATACAGAAGAGGAAAAGTTAACATCAGAACGGTGTCAAAAGTTCCATGGGAGAAGATTTCAGATAAGGAAGTGAGCTTTGGCAGGTGTCGGAGTTGGCAGTTATGGAAGAATAGCGCGGAACGGTCACCGTCGCAGCTCTGCGGATGTGCGAGCAATGGCGACAATAGCTTAAAAGGAAAAAGACAAAAGAATATATATTTGTGTGTGCGTGTGTAGAGGCAAACTTCACAGGATTAAAAGAGAAGGAACAGAAAATTTGAAACTAAATTTATTCAGTTAATTTGCATATTTGAAAAACAAAACTATATTTACGAAATGTGAAGGAGATATTTTTTTTTTCTGTCTCTCTTCTTCCTCCTTTCCTTCTATATGTTTCCTTGTTTCAACTCACCCACACGCACGCATACTCACTCACACACAATTATATATATATATACTTAAAAGTCGGACTAAATTTGTATAGCGTAGAGACACATTTAATGGTGCTTGGTGACTGTCAGTTTTTGGCCAATGTTATCCGCAGACCCATAGACGCCTGTTGATACTCTACCAATGCTATTTGATATATATATATATATATATATATATATATATATATATATATATATATATATATATATATTGAATCCTTTTATCGAAATCTATTTTTCACACTCCCTTTCTCTGGTCATTTTTCTTCATACACCCTCGAATATATATATATATATATATATATATATATATATATATATATATATATATATAATGGGATGCGATGTGTTATATGTGCGTGTGTGTTCATTGATTGAGATAACCGATAATTGCTTATTCAAATTGAAATTCCTTGTTGGCGAGTGATACGTCAATATAAACTGAAGCTTTCTTTTGAGGCTGTGAAAGCTTTTTTGTTTGTTGATTGTATACATTAAACCTATGATGATCATTTACAAGAATATGGAGTAATATGTTATGTTCGAAATCTAAACAATTGTCGTTGTATCAAGGAAATTTGGGAATTTTTAAATGGGTATTTTCATTATATGTTGGGGATGTAATGTATAAATGATTCAAATGTTGAAAAAAAGATGCTAAATATTAGGATCTATCCTTATAAACTCCCAGCAAACTACATAAAATTTGTAAACACACACACACACACACACACACACATATATATATATATATATATATATATATATATTTCTCTCATGACCACCTGTTAGCGATTATGTTTTTACTTTATTTTTATCAAATACAAATTCTTGAACTAAACAGTACCAGTGGTCAAAAAGCTTGTGATATATATATATATATATATATATATATATATATATATATATATATATATATATATATATATATATATATATTATTGAGCGTTCCAACCCCTTATCACAAAAATACCGTGGTTGAAGATTATTTCTCACGTCAAACACTTTGCCACCATTAAATAAAACACGAGTAGTCCTATTATTATTATTATTATTATTATTATTATTATTATTATTATCTTCGTCATCATTAACACTTAACACTTATATTTATCGAGTAACAATCTTTTTCACTCGTAGTAGACAGGTTCGTGTGACACCGGCATTTTTAGAAATAATCACGACGGCTTATCAGCATTCTATTTCGAATTTATTCAAGAACTAACATAAGCAACCAGTAGCATAAGATAGATATGATGCATAGTTTTCCATTTTTTCTTTCTTGCAAAATAAATCAAATAAACCAATAGTCTACTACTTTGGTTAAAACTGGTTCTGGATGGTTGGTTGATTTTACGACATGCCAACCTTTATCGGGTTATTTAATACTGAAATCAGCTTTTTCGTAAGTAATTGTTTTCAAGTCACTAATTATAATAATTTATTCGTCAGCAATTATAGCTTATATGTTTTCAAGTTAGTAATATATATATTTCACACATATATGATTTTAAGTATTCCTGTCTAATGGTAGCAATTGTATGGTTTCAAGTTACTAATAACGATAATCTTTTGTAAACGAGAAATAAGTTTAAGTATGTATTCTTAAGACAAATACTTTGCTCCCAATTGTATGGTCTTACGTTTTGTTAGGTATTACAAATAATTTCTAAACAAATCTAACTGAACCATTGATGGGAGCCTAAAAGATATTATTACTGCAGGACTGAGCAGTAATAGCTTCTACAGAGTGTTTACACTCTTCTTATAACATCGAAACTGGAGATTCACCACTGGATACAGTTTAGTGTCATGCCAAGGACGCCAGTTTTTAGTGATGTCTTATCACTCTGCTGAACATACCGTCGGTGTATTGAAAGCCTTATAAGAGGGTGAGTAATAATATGTATCAATCCCACACATGCACACACTGGTATATATATATATATATATATATATATATATATATATATATATAGTGATCTTGACGAATGAGTTTCGTTGAAGATGAGGACTGCTGGACTAGTTAAACAGGTAATTTGTTAATACTTGTAAAGGCCAGTGTAGAAGAAGCCACACTTTTTGTATAAGTTTATCATTATCACTGAAATACAAATCCTTGGTTTTCAGGGTTCTAACTAGTATTCCCTCCTGGCAATACCGGCTTAGAAGGGCTTAGTTCGAATGAGATTGGAGTGTCGACGGGAGCAAGCATTTTTGTTACGGCCACTCATGAGTCTCAATTTCTGTGTGGATTCCCGCAATAAAATGACCTTGTGTCAAATACAGCGCGTATGGAAGTTGGATTAATATCAAGCTAATAACAGAATTATTGTGCATTAATGTGCTACATATTCTATCGAGGAATACTCTTAAAGTTTTGAATTCAGCCACATAGTTAAAGAGCCTAATTTAATCCGTTATTTACTCATAACTAGTGGTAAAAGAGAAGGATTTATGTCTTTCCCAAGGATTTTATCGTTAAGCGAAACTCAAACAGCTTCGTCCAGAATACGAACTCGGATGCTCCAGTTTATTTCTTTACGACAATAACTAATAGACACAGAGCGGTTTTTCTACTCTCTCTTTTTCACTATCTCTCTCGCTAGCACTATTTCTCCTTCATTGTCTATCTATACACCATCGCATTTCATGTATTTCGAATATCTCATGAATTTTCTTGGATGAAAACACAGAAGTATATATATATATATATATATATATATAAGTGTGTGTGTGTGTGTGTGTGTGTGTGTGTTCAAAACATTTAGCTTAGATGAAAATATCAACAAACTATGTTTATTGATTTTATATTTTTTCGAAAACACCTTTCTGCACATTTCCATGCTTAAATTCAAATTCAAAGTCTAATAGCTAGCTGTTTACACCGATAAAAGCACTGGTTTGTTCAAAAATTACGAGCGCTTTTTTCAATAGATTGTGCTCCAATATATCAATCGGCCAATCATATAGATATATAGAAACATATTTTTGTCAAAATCTTTTGTTCAGCAAGGTTAAGTGCATTTTTACAATACATTATTCAGAGCATTCGTGAAATTTCTCTTCTCTTATATAGCCCAGTTGTCTTATCCTCAGAAGAGGATAAGACAACCACCCCAACGAGTCCCCTGGATATGACACAAAACAATCGGATGGTAAGGTTCCATTTTTAGAGTTTTAGTCAATGCAGAGTACCGCTTCATGGCTATCGCTTCCAGGTCCACTCTTTTTCTGAGTGGTTGCACCTGATAGTGTCATGTCTATGGGTCAAATAGAACTGTTTGATATTTATACTCAGTGCAAACAAAATACTTTTGTTAATTTGAATTGTTAGAAATAGAGCAGTTTGATCCTGTAACTGTGTGTAAACAAATAAATAATATCTAATTGAATTGTTAGTGATATATAGCAAAAGTTGGAATCATTTAACCGATTGTAAACGAATGAGAAATGCTGAAGAGAATAATAAATGTTAAATAGCAATACTTATTACCTCTTCATTGTATACAAGCAAATGATTCTTACTGTTACATAGCAATACTTGAAACATTTATCTGTGCGCAAACAAATTATTAATAGTAAATTGAAATATTCGTGTTTGGTATAAATACTCGAAACTATTTAACTGTGTAGAAAAGAATCAGATCAGGCTCGTTTAAAAATGGACGTGATGCATTCATTAATCTCCAGATTTTTTTGTACAGACATTTAAAATTGTCGTAGACCCTTGAAAATTGAGTATCTTATTGCTATATATCTTATGAGATGACTGACCAATTTTTATAATTTCAGGTTTAAATGAACAGATACATCAGGAATTGGAATACTCCCTACTAAAGCCTGATTATCACAGCAGGTGAATTTCAAAAATGCAATCTGACACTTTAGGAGAACAATATGCAATAAAATTCTGTTTTAAACTTGGAAAAAATGCCGCAGAAACGTATGGAATGCTTCAGACTTCTTTTGGAGCATCTTGCATGAATCGGACATCAGTTTTGAAGTGGCATAAGAGATTCAAGGAAGCAGAGAGTCTGTGAGGGACGGTGAGAGGTGTGGGAGGGGTAAGGAAGTCAATACTCCAGAGTTGATTGGCCAAAGGGTTAGGGTTAGGGATAGTATGTTGAGGTTTTAAGGGAGTTCAGCTAGAGATTCCGTCGGAAGAGGCCAGCACTCTTCAAATCGGGTCAGTGTAATTTCCACCAGGACAATGCACCACTCCACAACTCCATCCTTGTCACTGACTATTTGACGAAGACAGGCATCAAGACAGTTCCTCACCGTCCTTATAGTCAAGACCTTGCTCCCTGTGACTTTTGTGTGTGTGTGTGTGCGTGTGTGTGTGTGTGAGCATAAAGAGAATTTGGCATTAGATTAAAGTTTGATGTGCATGAAAAACTACCAATCAACCAAATCATCACTCTGCCCTTTTATATCAGTGATTTTTATATCGAGAAGTAAAATACAAACAGCCTCTTCCGGAATTTAAACTTGGCGCTATCATTTCTTTACGACGATAAATTTTGCGGCACTCACGCTCCCCCAGTCAATCAATTACTCTTCTAAAATCTATCTATCTATCTATTTATCTTAGTCCGTTAAAATCTATCTATGACCGTATTTAGGTAAAAAAAAAGTATTCATAAAGTGATTTGTTCTAGTTATTCCTGTTTTATGCCACAATCTTCAATTATATAATTTCAGTTGGTTTTAGTTATGGGTCTTCTTTAGAGGAAATCAATCAATCCAATGACCGTGTTGATAGTCTTGATATCGACCAAATCTATTGACATTATCAAATTCCATGAACACTTTATATAAAATACCCCTTACATGAAAATCGTTTTGTAGTTTGTAAGTAAAGCCGAAAATTGAGTAACTCGAAAACATACCATTTTCTGTTCTTTTTTCTTTTTCTTTTGGTAATATTATTTGTTCGACGTTTCTCTTCTTTTCGTGATATTCACCAAATAATCATTATGGTAGGTAAAAAATAGCCTTTATGAAAGGATACCGGAAGTTTGGTTTAATGTTGAAGGAATTAAATTCTTCAAAGACAACAATTAGTTCACTTGAAACCTTTTGTTTTTTATTCTGTGGATTTACAAAATGAATAGCATACAATCCGCGACGTAAACGGATGTTCTGGTTCGAGTGATTTGGCAAAAGCCACACAGACTGAAAACTGGCGTGAAACATCTTCCTGTTCAAAAACTAACGAGGAATTGTTTAAACAATGGAAGCAAATATGAATGTATTTTGGTGAAACAGATTTTAATAAAGAGTTTGGTAGTCACTCTTCCTGTCTTTTGCCATAATCTTCAATATTTTAAGTTTTGTTGCTTTTATTATTTTAGCTTGATTGTTCTTTGGTCTCGTTAGATCGAAAGAAACAAATATTCTATGAACAAACTGATTGATTCGTTTCCTGTCCTTCCTTCTTTACGATTTCAGGTGATATCTATCTTTTCGTGTTAAATATATCTATCTATCTATCTATCTATCTATCTATCTATCTATCTATCTATCTATCTATCTATCTATCTATCAATCTTCGAGGGTCATTCAATAAAGAAAGTGACTGAAAAACAAAAACAAACAAAATTTCTTAAAGAATTTTTTCCGTAATTGTAAACTCTGCATGGTTTTTAATTGGTTGGTTGGTCGGGTTTTATGGCATATAACCTGTATAGTTATTTAAAGCCAAATCCATTTTTATACAAATATTCTGTTCTATTTCAAACAATTAAGTTTAATCGTCAAAAACACTTTTATTTCAAACTATTCAGTTTAGTCAAACAGTTCTATTTCAAACAATTCAGTTTAGCGTAAGTACGCAATTTAAATATCAAGACAGTTTTATTTCAAGTAATTCAGTTTAGCATAAGTACGCTGTTTAGTCTTATTTCACCCACAGATAGGACCCTATCAGGAGCTCCCACTTCGGGTCAGACTGGACCTAGGAACGATGGCAATGAAGGGGTACTCCACATTCCCCTAAGCTCCAGCATTACTGGAATCTTACCATCAGATTGTTTCGTGTCATATCCAGGAGACTCGTTGGAGGGGGGGGTCTTACCCCTTTGCAGAGATGCAGTAAGTGTATTCTACAGCCCTAGCCAACTGGGTCAGACACTCATTGGGGAGGTGTTTACCTTCTGCAGAGGTGCAGTTGGTGTATTCTACAGCCCTAGCCGACTTGGGTACTCGTTGGTGGAGGGTCTTCCCCCTCTGCAGAGGTGCAGTAGGTGTATTCTACAGCCGTAGTCGACTGGGCCAATCGTTGGTGTGGGTCTTACCCTCTGCAGAGGTGCAGTCGGTGAATTCTACAGACCCATAACCGACAGGGCCAGTTTTTAATTTGGTTTATAGCAAAAAATTATTTTGATCTCTGAGAAATATTTTATGAGACTCACCAAAATAGTCGCAAATCAAACGGTACTCAACGCTCGAAAAGAAGTTAGTAATGAATTTTTTGTCGAAAAATCATGCGAAATTTTAAAAAGAATGTGTTACGTGTAGGGAGAATCATGTTTTAATGAAAAAAATATTTACAAAGTGGGAAAGAGGAGGGTCCTCGTGACGTAATGAATAAAGTTCTGGATTGCAGCCTCCAAGAAAGCAAGTTCGAACATCAGTTGCACTATAAAGTTCCCATTCAGACAAATTTCCTTGAGAAAGTATTTCTGCAAAAATGGTTGATGAAATGAAATGCACTGTGGGCAAATTGGTTAAAAATTCAGTTCAAATACTTCTTATACGTAAAGAATACTAACGTTTCTTTTTCGATGGGAAAATGTAGAATGGAGATTATATAGAAAAATAAAGCAAAGATTTTCCCCGGGAGAATTGTGTGTCATTTTATAGCAAAATTCACCCTATCTATCTATCTATCTATCTATCTATCTATCCCATTTATTTTCCACTCTTTTGTCACTTGTTTTCTTTTTCTCTGTTTTCTTTCACTTTTCCATTCATTTAATTAAAGCAGACAATGAGCAACAAAAATATTGCATTTTGACTTTTCTCCTTTTCTCTTTTCATTTTTTGCATTTTTCTTTACTTTCTTTCTTTCATTCACATCAAAATTGTTAAACCTTGAGTATCCATTAAATATAATTAACACGTTTTTAATGACAATACTTTAACAATCCCTTCCTTTTTCAGCCAAATACAATCGTATTCATATCATATACCATAAATATTAGATATTAAGTCATATATCATATCATTTTCCATCTATATATTTATCTATATATTATTTAGCTATCTTTTTACTGCTTTTTCTTTCTCCCTTCCATTCATTTCTTTTAAGTACATGATAAGCGTTTGATGTATAGATGTATGGCTTCTTCTTTCTTTCTTTCTTTCTTTCTTTCTTTCTTTCTTTCTAATTAAAAAAGCTATTGTCATACACTTACAATAAAACTAATATCTCTGGTACAATCATTGCAATTTCGCTCTCAGTTTACTCTCACACTTAGTGCACTCACTAACTTGGCACTTGGACATTTACTGCTGTTGCACACTGACTGCTCTAGTACGTGTACAGCATACGAAAGGTCACTGCTCCAATATACTCGTAAAATCACAGAAATCGCTACTTAATATACATGCACACTCACTGCACTCGCACACACTTCCTCATGTCTTGCAATCACTCCTATCGTACAAACTCTGCCTTTTTCCACTCATTATACTCACACTCTTATTGCACTCGTCCCATACCTTTACTCATGCAACTGCAAAACCTGTTTAATCACAGTGCATATTGTACCAATACTGCATTGATTCTTTAGCTGCACTAATCTCTACATTCGTACTCTCACTGCAAGTATTTCACTCGCACATTTTTTACACTTACTACAATCGTATAATAAGTGTAATACCACACTTACAGCACTTGTACAATCAATGAACCCTTGAAATTACTGATTCCCATCAAAGAATCATTGCACTTTTACGATCTCGTAAAAAACCTGAACACTAATAACTTCAAACAATCAACTACAGATGCACTTTCGTTAATGTGAATCTTCCGCGTCCATACGTCCTCTTAGATGAATCAATTGTTCATGCTCTGTATCTCACACAAATAATATTATTTAGATGCCGGAAACAAATCCGCTATATCTACACTAACGAAAGTCATCATATTCTGTGATTCCCAGGGTTGACCATTCTGTTATTTAACCTATGAACTCTATCTTTGGTACTTATATCTTTTCCTAAACTCTAAATATCCGTGAGACTTATATTTTAGCATTTTTAACAAACATTTCTTTATACTTTTGATAATTTTGGATGAAGTCCTCAATTTGAGGCTTATTGAGATTTTACCCCTAAAATTAGGTACAACAGAATTTAATTTCTTATCCACAACAACTAAACTTCACTAGCTTCACCGACATTCACTAATTAATAAAGATTATCTATCTATCTATCTATCTATCTATCTATCTCACTCAGCTTATATATATATATATATATATATATATATATATATATATATATATATATATATTCTTTAAGAAAAAAAAAAACCGGTCACATTAGGATTATAGATTTATTTCCATTCTGTTATGCGTTTTTGATATAAATCAAAAACACCTAAAATGAATTAACAGGACTTCTTCAGATCTTATGGATAAAATAATTCAGAATATATATATATATATATATATATATATATATATATATATATATATATATATATATATGTGTGTGTGTGTGTGTGTGTGTGTGTGTGTGTGTGTGTGTGTATGTGTGTGTGTGTATGTGTGTGTGTGTATGGATGTATTTGTATGTAAAAATGTGTGTGTGCGCGCACGCGCGTAGCATGCAGTTTATATCAGTCTTTTTCTTTTCATATGTATTTATCAAAGTCTTGACATCTATCCCCTCCTCTCTCTCTCTCTCTCTCTCTCAATCTGTCTCTCTCTCCCTCCCTCTCTCTTTCTCTGTTTCCATCTATCAGTTTGTTCACATCTATCAATCTACTTCCCTTTTTTGGTTCATATCTATCTATCTATCTATCTAAATAATAAATTGTCATCATAATTCTATTTCAAAATACATATTAATTAATTTGACAGCAGAAACAGTTCTACAATAAGCAACATCTGAGACATACATCTCGTGGTAAATAAGAAATGATGTAAACGAGTCTTCATTGCCATAAATGGCATTTATTTTGATGAGCCAATTTTACCTAAAATATGTCTTCACACACTCCAAATATATCCCTGCCCCCCCCCACACACACACTTAACAAAAAAGAATTACTTCCATTGCTATATATTCAAGATTGTACATCTATATACATTTAGCTTCTATAATTGTGACACCCACATGCTTCTAGAGATGCGAAAATTTTGTGATGAAGGAAGAAAACATTATTCGTTTCTGTTCAATAACTCTTGCAACACCGCATCCAAAAATAACCATAGAGCATTCACCTATTACCTTAAACAATGCTCTCTAAAATATTTTCGGAGATGTTTGTCTAAGAGAAGAAATGCGAAAAATACCATATATCAACAACAACGCAAAAATGCGAAAACGCTTCAACAGAGTAAATATATTAAGCGGGGAGAAAACATGCACTGAAGAATTAAAGAATTGTCACCGCTATTTCTGGGCAACAGAAAAACACACACCCAAGCGATAAAAAATAGGTCGAAAGATGAAACATTGCGATGGCAGACCCACCCCCATCACCAACAAAAAAAGATGGAAAAAATTTAAAAAAAAAAGGTCGAAATAGCAAGCAAAGGATTTAGACAGATGAGAAAGTGTCTTTTATTTCGATGAAAAAAGAAAAAGGTAAATCAAGATGGGAAACGGAAATCTGTCCTTAAAAAGCATAATAAAAATATAGACGAAAGACATGGACTTGCGTGTGCAAACCTTTTTCTTTTCCACCTAAATTTAATCTTGGCAAACATGAATATCAAGAAAAATATTATAAACACAGTAAGGTATAGAGCAGACGATAACTGAATTGAACGACAGAAATGCACATGCGCTCATTGGCGCAAAGCTGAATGGACAAACAGACTTGAAGGTACGAGTGTATGTTAACCACGATAATAAATGTCCATTTTTTTTTTTATTATCAATCCATTAATATCTCTCTATGGATATATTTTTTGGTTAAAACAGTTGTAAGGTGGCCTCTGACATTCTGAAATTGGTGTTTACGTCGATAATATGTCAGGGATTTCATATCATTATTTTCAACACAAAAGAAGTAGCTCCACAGTTTCACTTCGAAAATTATTTCTACTTGTTTCCCCATCCAGCAACCAATACAAATGTGATGTCTCGGATAATGTAACGGTTAGCAAACTAGTCTAACAGACTATTGTCGGTGAGTTTGATTCTCCCTGAGTGAATTAGACTTCTGACATGGCACCAAACAAAGCAGGATATATACATTTGTAAGGGTAGCTAGACGTATGTATTTTTCCATTGATATATACACTGATAATCCAAATGATTATGACCAATGACTCCAGGAAGAAAAAACACCCGTTGTGTGACAAAAATATATTTCCAGCAAAACCGAATTTTTTAAGTTAGACAACTTACGCTTCCATGTTTATGAGATAATCTTGCTAACAATATAACATTGGTTGTTTTGTTCGTTTTATGGTTAGTGATTTTATGTGAGGTTATTTAATGCCGAAGTTAGTCATTTTTCAAGTAATTATATGTCATCACGTAACCAATAATAATAATAATAATAATGACACACCAGAAAACCTGGACCTGGCTAAGAAAAGGAAACCTTAAGAGAGAAACGGAATCCCTCCTAATAGCAGCACAGGACAAAGCCATAAGAACCAATCAGATCAAAGCGAGAACAGATAAGACGCAACAAAACAGTAAATGTAGGCTATGTGGTGACAGAGACGAAACGATCAATCACATAATAAGCGAATGCAGCAAAATAGCGCAGAAGGAGTATAAGGCGAGACACGACTGGGTAAGCAGGGTGATCCACTGGGAAATGTACAGGAAATTTAAATTCGACCATACAAACAAATGGTATATGCACAACCCGGCACCTGTCCTAGAAAATGACTCGCATAAACTCCTATGGGACTTTAACATACAAACGGATCACCTAATCCCGGCCAGAAGACCAGACCTTATAATAATCACCCCCCCCCCCAGAGAATCTGCAAAATTGTAGACTTTGCTGTTCTGGCGGACCACAGAATAAACATAAAGGAAAGGGAAAAGAAGGATAAGTACCTCGACCTTCCTAGAGAATTGAAAAAGCTGTGGAACATGAAAGCAACGATTGTGCCTGTTGTGATTAGTGCGTTAGGCACAATAACTAAAGGATTATTAAAAGGCCTGGAGGACATGGAAGTTGACGGACGGATAGAGACTATCCAAACGACAGCATTGCTAAGAACGGCCAGAATCCTGAGACGAGTCTTGGAGACTTGAGGAGACTTGCTGTCAATCAAACTCCAGTGAAAAACCATCAGCCAACACTGATGTGAAAAACTCTAAAGGAGTAAATAATAATAATTTGTTGCAATTATACTTTCGACTAACTATACTTATAACTTATTATTTATACTCACAAAGTTTTAAGTGTCTATTCCTGTTTAGTGATCTGTTTGTTTTCTTTCTTTAATGGGATTTTAAACTTTGTTAGTAATTTAATGCCACTGCCATCCTTGGAGAAGAACAGAGGGATACTGTTTAACTCTCACCTTAAGGTATAAGGGGGTACTTACCTTTATCAAGGTTGTTAGTCCCCAAAGTGAACGTAATATCGTGACTTGAGCTCTGATTCGCTTATTACGATATCACAGTCCAGCACATTTGCATTTCCTAATAAATGATAATTAACTGTTTTTTCACATAGCCATATGGTTTAAAGTAATCCTCTCAAATACTTATAGTGTGCACACAGTCATATGGTATCAAGTATTTTCATTTGCTACGGATAATTTTCAAACAGATCTATTTCATTCAAAGATGAACCCTGAACAGATTTAACCATGCGAGTTCAAAGTAGACCTAAAAGTAAAGACAATGAAGTGGTATTCCACACTCACAAGTTTAGCATCAAGCGCAGGATATTCACTGTTTAGTGGGAGGGGCGTTACCCCTCTTCCGAAGATACATAATCTAACCCTCACCGACAAAGCAGGTAAATGTACGCAGTTAAATATAGTGAGGTTAATAATTACCAACAGCTGCACAATCATGAAACTATTACAAATGAGAATCTTTTTTTGATGTCTATAAGTATATCAATCATTTTATTTCCGAAATAATTTCTAAAGAGAAACCTTCATCTAAATAATTCGGCTATCAGTCTTGATACGATTTACCCCTGTAGGATACATCATATAATATTGCATTTGATAGACTCGCAAGACTGCCGGTGCACCTAGATTCCGGAGAAAGTCTTATGGAAAACTAGCTCTTGTCTAGTGTGAAATAAATCAGTGGCAATTATAAGTAAACTTGGCGAGCGTGGTCGAGAGCAACCTGATTGATCCCTTTTTTAATAGCTACTACACTGAGGTGTTGGGAAGGGCACTACTCCTTTCCCTGGATTGCTCCACTACCCTTGATCCGCACTTTAAAATGCTGATTGTTAAGCCAGGCTGCATCAAGAAACATTTTTGAGTCTTTGGTATGACTCGACCTGGAATTGAACCCCGGTCTCCCGGGCTATTGGCGAACATTCTATCCACAAGGCCGATATACATAAAGGTAACTGAGTGAATTGTGTAACAATTTATAGAAAGGGTAAATATTGACATTTACAAAAAAAAAAAACAAGCCTCAAGGTCAGAAATATTGGCAATCACTGAGAATCAAACTCACTAAAAAAACAACAAATGGTTCATATTGAATATAAATATCAGTTTAAATAGCAATACCTTAAACCATTTTACTTGCCCAGTCGGCTGGGGCTGTAGAATACACCGACTGCACCTCTGCCGAGGGATAAGACCCTCCCAATGAGTGTCCCGGAATAAGACACTAAACAATCGGATGGTAAGGTTTAAGTAATGCTGGAGCTTTGGGGAATGTGGAGTACTCATTTATAGCCATTGCTCCCAGGTCCACTCTGGCCCGGCATGGTAGCACCTGAGAGGGCCCTATCCATGGTTTAAATAGAACTAACGTCACACTTATGCTAAACTGAATTGACTAAACTGAATAGCTTGAAATAGAAATGTTTTTGACAATCAAACTGTACTTACATTTAAACTGTGTACTTATCCTAAACTTAATTGTTTGAAATAGAACTATTATCATTAAAATGAATTTGGCGTTAAATAACCTAAAAAGGTTGATATGCCATAACACCCAAAGAACTAACCAACAAATAAACCATTTTACTAAATACAAACAAATGAGATTTAACTCGTTTAAAAATAGTTACCAGCAAACTATTTGCTAACAAATCATATTTGCCGAGTTTTCAAACCATTACATCACACAAAGAGCTCCCATTATCAGTTCCTCAACTGAGCTTAGTTTGACACAGAGACAGAATAATGGGTAATCAGTGACAATCGATATTTCTTAGTAAGCAGAAAGTCTGTTATTATTAAGTTTTCCGAAAGCTATGGGTAAGAATGAGGAATTTAGTAACTTAAACAAAAACAGATTGTCGCCACCAGACAAGGTTAGAAAATATCCAAAAGGACATGGATCATTAGAAGCCCGGACGGCTAGGGCTATAGCAGAGAGGTAAGACTCCTTCAACAAATGTCCTGGATATGACACTAAATTATTTGCTGGTAAGGTTCTAGTAATGCAGGAGTTTTGAGGAATGCGGAGCACCCCTTTTATTGCCATTTTCCCAGGTCTACTCTGGCTCGGAGTGGTAGCACCTGATAAAGTCCTATCTATAATTCGAATAGAACTATTTGACATTTAAACTGTGTGAAAAGAAATGACTTGAGCTAAATTGACTAGTTTGAAATAGATTTTTTTATCCTTTAACTGTGTTTAAGTAAATGATTGAAGTTTAATTGAATTGTTACCGATACACAGCAATACTTGGAACTATTTGTCTATGCAAAAGGCTGAGCTTAGGCTTGTTTCATAACAAGAAAATCATATATATTTTATATATATGTATAAAGAGGATTAGGCATTAGATAACCTACAACGGTTATATGCCATAAAACCAAACCAAACCGTGTGTTCTTATGTTCAGTTGTAATGAGTATCTATCAATAGGGATTCAAGGATTTGAAATTAATACAATGCTAATTAGGAATCAACAAAAGGGCAACGGTGACACATACTACAAATATCAAGATTAAGTAAACGACTCTTTAGATCAAATAGTTGTATATTAGACAGTGTTTTCATTTCCTGGTTGGAATTTTATGGCATATGAATTCCTACGGGTTATCTAAAGCCAAATTCTTTCTATATAAAACATATATGATTTGTAAGTGAATTGTTTGTAGGTAACTTGATTTTTAAACAAGTCAAAGCTCCTATGTTTGCTCACAGTTAATACTAATAACTCTATTTTTTGTGAACCATTTGTTCTCACTGAGTTAAACAATTTCATGTATTGATATTCACCAATAGTAATTCAATTTATAAAGTTTTCCTCTCTAATACAAACAATTTTCGCATAGGTGTATCGTTTCAAATGATACTAGAAACTTGAGGAGACTTGCTGCCACTCAGATTTCATTGAAAGACCATCTGCAACACAGGAGTGAAAAACTCGCAGGGAATATAATAAACCTTTGTTGAACAGTTTTATTTTACCAACAGATGGGACCCTAACAGAGTGGACCTTAGAGTAAAGGTAATGAAGGAGTACTCCACATTCCCCAAATTCCAAGACTAGAGCCTCACCATCAGATATAGTTTAAGGTCATACATAAGAGAGTTGGCTGTGATACTGCAGGACAGTATTTATTCTAATCGAAACCTTTTGTCGAAAATATTGAAACTGAAACTTGAATCTGGCGAAGTTCACTAAGCATGATGAATCCTATTATTCCTCAAAATGGGGAAGACGGCAGAGCACATGTGGATCGTAATCGAGGAGAATTTATGTCACCAGAAAGCACTGGTAAAAAAAAAAACGGTTGGAGACGGTGTGATATTTTCTTCAAAAATCTGCAGCGAAAGACTGGATCGTAACATTCCTGAGGAGATCTTCTTCATTGCATAAATCTATTATTAAACAAAAATACATTCTACGGATCATACATGCGCACGGGTGTGTGTTTAAAATGTTTATTGCCAAGAAGCAATGGATAATATTTATAGTATTTACTTTCCATAGAGATTATTGAATCTTTGTCTCCGATTTGTGCATGTTTGTATGTAATTCATTTGCATGCATGTATGTATGTATGTATAGATTGATGGATAGTTAAGTAGATATATATATTGACTGTCAAACATACATACATATATACATACACATAGAGAGAGAGATTATGAGCAACGAGAGTTCTTCATAAAGTTGTAAGCTTCACTCAGATTTTAGAGTCGTCGCGCAGCTCTCACCTTTTGAGCCTCACCAACACAGACATTAAGTAAGAAATCTTAATTAGTTTTTTTAGTTCTATTAGAAATGGTAGTATGTTGGCACACATTGGCTCTTCTTTCTGGATGAAGCTTAGAACCTTTTGAATGAACCTCGTAGATAGATAGATAGATAGATAGATAGCGTTTTGTGCATAGATTTGTGTCTATAATAGAGATAGACCAATAGATAAACAGGAAGACAGAGAAAAAAAAAAGAAAGAGAAATTGGTATGAGCGTAAAAAAAATCAAAAAGGGCATAAACGCAATAAATATAGAGAGACTAGATGTAGCATTTGCTTGCGTTGATAAGCGAAATTTCGCATTCTATTTGTCTACCCCCAGGTGAAATATTTACTCTGCGCAGAGTTTTCTACATGGTCGCCAAAGTCGTGATTTGATTCCATTTCAGCTTTTTATTCTTCTTTATTGTCATTACTGTTAATGAAGACATTTTATGATGGGCAAGCAGCTCTCCGAAAATAGAGTCCCTCACTCGAGCCAAAATGCTCTTCGGTTTCTTCTTTATCTTTTATTCTTTGCGAATTTTACCTTTGTTTTGTTTTTTGTTTTTTTAAATCCTTTTCTATTTTTCTTTACCTTCGTTCTTTCTTGTTTCTTATTTTCTTAATATATAATTGTATTTTCTCTAATTCACATTTGTTCATGTATTTTGTTGTTCATTTCTTTCTTTCATATTTTTATTCTTTCTTTGGTCCTTTTTTTTTCATTTTCAGGTTATCTTGACAGACATGTTTATTTCTTTTTCTTTCTCTGACTTCCTTTATGATTTGTAAAAATATTTTTGTATATTTTCATCTTTTTCTTACGGTTTTTAAAATAATGTGTTTTCTTCCTTTCTCTCGTTATTCAGGTTTCTTTTTTGCTTTTTTCCAATCAAGTCTTTCTTGTTGTTCTAAATCGAACTTGATTCTTTGCCTTTTCATCTTTCTTTCTTTCTTTCTTTTCTCAATCAAACTATTTTAGTACTGTGAGTTGAACGTTGTTCTTTTTCCTTTCTTACATTTGTCTCTCTTTCTTTTCTCAAAGCATACTTTTGGCTTTTTTAGAAATTCTTTCTTCCTTCTTTCCTTCTTTTTCTCAAACAAGTTTTACTGTTGAACGAAATCAAAAATCTTTCTTTCTTTCCTTCTGTCTTTCTTTCTTTCACAACAACGATTCTCGTTTGTCTTAATTGAACTTTGCTTTCTTTTTCCTTTTTTCTCTCTTTTCTCCTTCAAACCATTCTTTCTTTCCTAAATCGAAATATCATTTTTTTTTTACTTTTTTCTTCAAATGTTTTATATTTCAAAATGCTTTTCTTTAAACTGCAATTTTTCTTTCTTTCTTACTCAGACCAATTAAAGAATTGAACCATTCTTTATTTCTTTCAATTCTTTTCATGAGATATTTTAGAATGAAATCTTTCTTACTTTCTATCTATCTTTCTTCCTTTCTTGTCGACCTTTTCTTTTCAACTAGATTCTTTTTTTTATCTTCTTATCTAATTTTGATATATTCTTATTAACTTTCTTCACTTGTATTCTCCATTTGATGTAACAGGATTTATAATGATGCTTTTAGTCAAATCGTTTTTGCTTTTTCTATTTTCTTATTTTTCCAACATTTTTGTTTTCGCTAATTTTAGTCTTTCTTTCAAAAGTTTAATTCTTACATTACCTTTGTGTTATTTCCTCTTTGACATTATATTCTTTCTTGTTTGTTGGTTTTATTGTTTTATTTGTTTATTATTCATTTGTTTACTTATTCATTTGTTTATTTATTCATTTGTTTATTTATGAAAGTTACTTCCATTTGTTTCCCTATTTCGTTTTTTCGCAGTTTTATTTACCCATCATAAATGTGTTTAAATTCAAAACTAACTACCTGAATATTCTTTCTTTCTTTGTTCTACTAGCTCCATTATCTTTCTTTCTTTCTTTCTTTCTTTCTTCTTGTTTCCCCTTTCTTTCTTTCTTTCTTTCTTTCTTTCTTCTTTCTTTATTTAAATATTTCCCTTTTTCCATTTCTTTCTTTCTTCTTTCTTTCTTTAAATATTTGCCTTTTTCCATTTCTTTCTTTCTTTCTTTCTTTCTTTCTTCTACTTGCTTCATTATCTTTCTTTCTTTCTTTCTTTCTTTCTTCTACTTGCTTCATTATCTTTCTTTCTTTCTTTCTTTCTTTCTTTCTACTTGTTTCCCCTTTGTTTCTTTTTTTCTTTCTTTATTTAAATCTTTCCCCTTTTTCGTTTCTTTCTTTCTTTCTTTCTTTCTTTTACTGGCTTCATTATCTTTCTTTCTTTCTTTCTTTCTTTCTTCTACTTTCTTCATTATCTTTCTTTCTTTCTTTCTTTCTTTCTTTCTACTTGTTTCCCCTTTCTTTCTTTTTTTCTTTCTTTATTTAAATCTTTCCCCTTTTTCGTTTCTTTCTTTCTTTCTTTCTTTCTTTCTTTCTTTTACTGGCTTCATTATCTTTCTTTCTTTCTTTCTTTCTTTCTTCATACTGCTGTTTTCTATTTACCTTTATCTAAACCTTTCACTTTTTTCTTTATTCTTGCTTTCTATGTTCTTAATATTTTTTCTTTATTCTATCCTTTCCCAGATTTCTCTCTTCATATTCAATTTTCATCAATTCCTTTTTCTTTTTTAGTCTTTTCTTTAAGAACACTTCATTCCATTCTCTTTCTTTTACTTTTTTCTTTTATATTTTGTTTTGTTTTTGTTTTGCCGTAGTGTCTCATCTCATTATCTTAAAGAAAGCTATGGACAGAAGATGATGAGATTGATATCATAAAATGGGCCAAAGATATCATTTACCGATTCCGTATAGCATTTACCACTTGTTATTGTGTATTTGTGTTTGCTTGTCTTTGAAGATTGTTTTGAGGTTGTTGTTTTTTTTTCAATCTTTTCCAAGATCATATCTCCTATCCTTCATTTTTCAGTCTTTCTTCTAACAATCTTTCTTCATCATTCTTTTTCCTTTTTTCCCCCTGTTTCCTATATACAAACATCAAAATTGTGCAAAAAACAAAAGACAATCATACACAGGCATAAACACACGGACCACACACACACACACAGAGGCATATATATATATATATATATATATATATATATATATATATATATATATATATATATATATATATGTATATATATATATATATATAGTATCACTAAAAAATAAGTACACCCAATCAGTTTTTCTTAAAAGTTAATTTTCATCAAATCCAAAGACATGTGGGCTTTTGTAAGATATTATAAAACAAAAGTCAGCATTATTAAATATAATTCATTGCAAAATTCCAAAGTATTGAAATCCTTTTACCGAAAATAAATTGCAACAACTTGGTAAGCAAAAATAAAAATGCATAAATATATAAGGTTATACTTGTTTTTGGACTGCTACCTATTCATATTCTCCTTTATATATATACACATACATATTATATATATATATATATATATATATATATATATATATATATAATATATATATATATATATTTATATATATAGTATTAATGATAAATTTTTGTTTGTTTATAAATAAAAAGTGATCAACATCAGTGATAGAGCATATATATCAAAGGATAACGTAGAAAGAAAGTCAGCGGGTCAGGATGACTTGGGGTTTTGCTGATGTGATCATCTGATCAAACTAAATTATGGTAATAAATTGATGATCTGATTATGGCATATACTAAAAAGTGACAATCATCAAGTACCATTGACTCAGTGTCTAAGCTACCTTAACTGATATATATATATATATATATATATATATATATATTTATCAATTTCTTTATTTCTTTATATAGATGGGTGTGTTTTGGCTGGTTGATGGTGTGTTGTGACATATCAATCCTTGTTGCTAATTTAATGGTATATATATATATATATATATATATATATATATATATATATATATATATATATATATATATAGTATCACTAATAAATAAAGTACACCCAATCAGTTTTTCTAAAAAGTTAATTTTCATCAAATCCAAAGACATGAGGTCTTTTTTAAGACATTATAAAACAAAAGTCAACATTATTAAATATGCCAAATTCCACAGCATTGAAATCCTTTTACCGAAAATAAATTGCAACAACTTATTTAACAAAAATAAAAACGCATAGATATAATAGGTTATACTTGTTTTAATTTAATGCCATATATATATATATATATATATATATATATATATATATATATATATATATATATATATAGTATCATTAATTTAATGTTCTCTCTATATATATATATACATATATATATATATATTATTTGCAAGCGAATAGTTTGTGGGTAACAATTTTTAATCTGGTTAGAGCTCATTTCTTTGCACACACTTAAGTGCTTCCAAGTATTGCTATGTAAAACTAACAATTTGGTATCAGTGGTTTGTTTGCACACAGTTAAAGGTTTAAACAAATGGGATCCGAACAGGTGTTAAAACTACGGGTTTTATTGGATCTTAGAGTAATCGCATTGAAAGCCGTCTCCTCATTCTCCCAAACATCAGGACTGGTACCTCACCACCTTATGCAGTTTCGTATGATAACCGGACACTCATTGAGGAGTAGGGCCTTACCCCAGAGATGCAATCACCGTATGTTACAGAGCCAACCGACTGAGTTTGAGTATTTACATGTACACATACATAATTTGCGTAAGATAAGAAGTTTAATCAGACAGATTTGTTGTAAAAAGAAGAAAACGGGAAAAAAAATACATATAAATGAATGAGAAAAATATTTTTGGTCATCTTCAGGGTTTTAAAAATTCAAAATTCCCACCCCGAAGATGACCAAAATACCTTCAACCTGAAATTTTCGTAATTTTATATCTAGGGACTTATAATTTATAGGTCGAAACGCGTCGGTGGATTTTAACTGATATTATAGATAAAATTTTCTCATCAATTTATATGTATTTTTCTTTCCGTTTTCTTTCACTTGTGAATTGAATTGCCAAGACCAGAAAATCGACGAACCCTGCACGCCATACAGAGAGACTGGACAACTGTTTCGATCTTATTAGGTCTCATCAGCAGTGTATACCATGATCTCCCCGACTGGAGACCGAATCAGCGACCACAGATTGAAGATCCGAAAGTAGAGGAATTATATTGAGAAAAAATTACATTGCGTTAAAAAGAAAATGTACATCTATATCCTTGCCGTTGAGGTTATAATAATTATGCAGATGCGTATTTCCAATCTTCCTGTGAAGACGTGGCTTTGGAGGTGACCGTGTCCTCTGTAAAATGTACGGATGTACCTTGCAAGACACATTCAGGTTAATTGGCCGTGAAATTACCATGACTAGTTAATTTGGCGTCACTTGTGTGCGATGTGGACTAAATGCTCAGTGGTAGAGTTTTGGATCTTCATTCTGTGGTCACTGGTTATATCTCAAGTATACGATCATGGTATACGCTGGTGATGAGACCAAATAAGGTCGAAACAGCTGTTCAGTGTTTCCGTATGTCGGGCACAAGTGTTCACCGGATTTTCTGGTCATGGTATTTCAATACACAATATAATTCCTCTTCTTAAAAAAGAAAATCTACTTCTTTTAACTTATACTTAACAATTAAAATTAGCTTAGTTGGGTCACAAGGCGAGAATTATGGTGTATTTAGCAAGAATCAAACTCACTAAAAATGATCTACTAGTGTTGTTTGCTAAATTGTTCACCATGCGTGGTGCCTTTATAAAAGTAAGTGTCGCTTAGATTTGTCCAAGGCCACTAATATAAGGCACGTAGCGAAGTTCGAATCCTCAGCGTGCCAAACCTCTGGCAAAAATGAGGAAATTAATACATTTGTACTATTAATATGCTATTCGGCAAGCATATAAACCGGGAAGTCTTCCAAGTTATGACTGTGTCAGTACTACTGTATGGTTGCAATTCACGTACGGTTACTTACAATCCAGCTAAGACGAAAAAGACATAATGGGCACTGCTGAAGAAGTAAGGACGGACTCATAAAGAACGATCTTGAATGGCCTCCTGCACATGGATGCACCAGTGTTTGTCAAAGCAAGGATTACACCAGCTCAGTGCAGACACTTCATGTTGTTAAAAGGAACTGCCAGAAGCGGCAGACGATAGGGACGGAAGGTGAGAGCAACGAGGCTTGTACTGATTTTGACAGCACCATATCCGTATTAGTCGGGGTCTATTTTTAAAAATCGACAAGAGATATTTACCTGGCATCTGTTAACTGCAGTGAGGCACGAGTTGGAGAAACACTTGATGTGGTGAATATATTCTAATCCAAAAGAAAACACGTAGTTCCTGTCAATTTTCATTAAATTCCCTAGTCATGTTTTAAAATGTCCATTGAAGTGTTAAAGGAAAAATTGGTCTCTCTCCCTCTCTTTCTCTCTCTCTCCCCCACTATATATATATATATATATATGGATAAATATGTGTGTCGTTGGAGGCGGTGAAATTAATTTCTAAGGACATAATTCTCATTTAAAAAAAATAAAGGCCAAGATTTTGCGGAAATGCGGACCGTGTTTACTTCAGTTCGTTGTATCTTTCTTTCTTTCTTTCTTTCTTTCTTTCTTTCTTTCTTTCTTTCTTATCTTCTTTCCTTTTTCGTTTTTATTTCTTTCTTCAATATTCTTTCCTTCCTTCCTTTTACCTTTATTCTTCAATATTCTTTCTTTCTTTTTTTCTCTCTTCCTCCCTTTCTTTCTTTCTTCAACATTTCTTCCTCCCTTCTTTCATTTCAACTTTCTTTCTTTCTCTCTTTTTTTTCTTTATTTCTTTCTTCAATATTCTTTCCTTCATTCCTTCTTTTTTCTTCAACATTCTTTCCTTGCTTTCCTTTTCCTTCAACATTCGTTCTTTTCTTACATCTTTAGCATTTCTTCCTTCCTTCATTTTTGTCGGTGGTTGTAAGAAATTAATTTCTTAGGAAATAATTGCCATTTAGTCAAAAATCAAGGCCTCTAAAAGTTGCGTAAATGTGGACCGTTTCATTTACTTCAGAAGTCAGTTGCAATTTACATTCGCTTTGAGTTCTAATTAAATCAAAATACAAACCTCTCGATCTAATTGATTTTCCAAAATGGCCCTGATAAGTTCCTTAGGTCAGACACTGCACAATATATTTCTTTGTTTCTCTATGATATTGCAGACAAAATGTTATTTTACTTTTTCGTTCTTTTACGTCCACAACGCTCATGGGTAAATGGATATATACATTTAAAAAAAAGGAGGATGATGCTTGTTTTACTTCTGTCTTCTTCTTTTGTGCGATTAATTAGCATTTCTTGCAATGTTTGTGTATATTGGGCTAATCTCTGTCATTCTTATGCGCAATCTGCAGCTCTAAATAAACAAGCGAATCATAAAAAAGATCCATAGCTACACAGAGTCACGAGCAACATACCTGAATATGATTTTATCCTAAAAAAACATAATCTGCAAGATTACATCTAACTTAAATTTGAAATATGAAAATTATTACAAAATCTCTTTCGGGATTACTTGGATTTATTTATATGTCTCTCGATTCCACCACAAACACGATTACGAATTATTGACAAAAATACATCTTATTTAAGAAACGAGTCTCGCCGGATGGAATAGTTGGTGTAACAGATCTCACTGTCCATTGTATGTAGTATATCTGTTGCTGTCCTATTAGAGAAGTTGAGGAAATCTGTAATAACAACGAAGAAATGTGAATAAATAAATAAATAAATAAATACATGTTATCATAAAAATATTTTCGATTTGTATCCAATCTGTATCGGGTGCTTAGGATCATCTTTTGAAGTTCTTTAGTTGTGGCTGTAAGTTTCTTAGTTACTTTGTTTAATGGCATATCAACTTTCGTGGTTTATTGAATGCCAGAGCCATCATTGATGAAAAACAGTTGTAGTAATATTCAACTCATATCTGGGAGGATAAGGAGGTTCATACTTTTCTCAAGGATACGAATCCGAAAATGAAAGCAATAGCGCGACCAGTGTTCGAACTCACTTACGTCAAGGCCGAGTACTTTAGCCAGTATACCATGATGACTCCCCTGTAGTAGCAGTTGTGTTGAATTACTTCTTCGTTACCTATATTCCCAAGTCCACTAGGACCCGGACTTTGGGCTTAGGAAGGTTATAAATACACCACTGGTCGTAGGAGCTCTTGGGATGGTTTTTTGAAGTAAAATATGGCAACCAAGAAAACATAACAAGAAAGTCGAATGGATAAGCAATATGGCAAAATAGTTAGAAGGACTCGAAGAAGGACCGAAAATTAAAATACACTTTGATTCACTTAGAACAATGCTAAAAATATAAAGTTGGAAAACGCCAAAATATGATGGTTTACATGGATTCTGGTTCAAGAAATTCACCCTCATTCCTGACAGACTTGTAATGAATAGATGCTGACAAGAAGCACACGAACCCAACGGATGACCAAAGGAAAGACCACATTGATCCAAAAAGACCCCTTCAAAGGAGCCCCCCCCAAATTACAGACCCATTACATGTCTTCCAGTGATGTGAAAAATACTTACGGCACAAATAAGGGAAGAGGTATCTGACACATTAACAAGCCAGGGATTGTTCTTCGGGGAATAGATAGGATTCAGTAAAGGATCCAGAGGTACAGGAGAACTACTCTCTACTGATCAGCACATCCTCAAATAGAGCAAGACCAGATGGAAAACTCTACTTATGGCCTGGATTGACCACAAAAAGGCATATGACATGGCCCAACAAAGCTGAATTATAAACTGCCTCCAAATGAACAAGATATAAGATGAAGTCATAAACTTTATCGAGAAAACCATGGAACCCTGGGAAGTAGAATTAACAGCAGGGGGAAAAAACTTAGATCCAAAGAGGTATATTCCAGGGAGATGCACTCAACCACATACTCAGGAAATGCACAGCCAGATACAAACTTCGTAAATCGCTGGAAAATATCAATCACCTATTGTACATGGACGGCATAAAACTGTGTGTAAAAAAAAAAAAAGAATAGTGAACACTTATACACGCAATTAGAATAAACTGTCAGGATATAGGGATGAAATTGGGCAGAGACAAATGTGCAAAGCTAATAATGAAAAGCGGGAAACGACACATGACCGATGGAATAGAACTATCAAATAATGATAAAATTAGAACGCTCGGAGAAAAGGAAGCGAACACATACTTTGGGATATTGGAAGCTGACCCCGCCAAACAAGTGGAGATAAATTTGGAGGTGCCCGTGGTGGAATGGTTATCGTCGTAGGAAATGGACACGGTGGCACGAGTTCAAATCCTGAACGAGACTGATTGCATTTCACATAGCACTGATACCCTTGGAAAAGGTATGAATCCAATTATTCTCCCTCCAGCAATGGGTAAATAGTAGGACAGAATAGGTTCTTCAGCCTTGGTGAGGCAACTAGTCTAAGAGAAGGAAAACTCTGAATTCAAACCTGTTAAACTCCGCTTAAAAATTGACCTTGTATCATATCCTGCCCGAGCGGAGGGGTTGGTAAATAAGGAACAAGTGGAGATAAAAGAAAAAAATAAGAAATCAGAAAGTTTCTCGAGACAAAACCATATAGCAGAAACCTTATCAAAGGGATAAATACCTACGTTGTCCCCCGCGTAAGATATTCGGGGCCGTTCTTGAAGTGGACCATACTTGACCATACGAACAAATGGCATTGGTACAACCATGCGTCTGTCCTAAAAAATTAGATGCACAAACATTTCTGGGATTTTGAGATAAAAACGGATCTTCTAATCTCACCCCGACGACCAGACCTCATAATAATCAACTGCAAGAAAAAAAGAAAAGAAAAGAGAATATATATATCTATATATATATATATATACACGAGATGCATGTATATGTTAATGTATACACATATATATCAAAGAATATATATGAAAGAATTTATATATACACACACACATATATATATATACAGTTATCTACAGACAGATAGTTTAGTTGTATCACAATTCTTCAGTGTAGCAAGATAAGCTGGATTCTTCAAGCTGGGATCAAAACCCGCCT
This sequence comes from Sepioteuthis lessoniana, assembly GCA_963585895.1. Lineage (NCBI taxonomy): Eukaryota > Metazoa > Mollusca > Cephalopoda > Myopsida > Loliginidae > Sepioteuthis > Sepioteuthis lessoniana. Next base: position 64,436,619 of record OY757940.1, on the reverse strand, counting down.
AGTTCGGGAATTATAACGCATTTTGTATTACCTTTCGTTTGTTTACATTTTGGGCTATCGGGTACCGGTGTGCGCAATATACATATATGTATATAATACACCCAGACGCACGCACGAGCACACAAAGACACAAATACACGAACGCACACACACATATTCAGAGAGAGAGAGAGAGAGAGAGAGAGAGAGAGAGAGTGAGAGAGCGTGTGTGTGTCTGTGTGTGTGTGTCTTCGGGTGTTTGTGTGCGCACTTGTGTATCTGAAAGAGGATGGGAAGGGTAGTTTACGAAACTGTAAACTGACAGCAATTAAAACTTTTTAAGATGATTTAAATGCAGTTTAGTTTTGACAGAAACCATATTTATCTATACATATACATAATAAGAGAGAAAAAGAGAAGGAGACAAAGAGACTGAGACACAGGAATAGATAGATTGACAGATAGATTGATAGATATTGCGTAACTGTTGCAGAAACTACACCACGACACCTGCTTTATTGATAATGATCAAGGATGCCCGAAAGTGATTGAACTATATATACTATAATGATAAATTAATATATATATATATATATATATATATATATTAGTTATATATATATAATTACTAGCATGGATACTTATCAACGACCACTGGATTCATGCCGTCCCTATGCAACTATCAACAAGCAGAAAAATTATTGAAGTATATATAAGCTCTATCTCAGATATTAAGCACTCTCCAAATTATACTGCATTAGGTCTACCACAAACGGACCATACACTGTTGTAATATATATATATATATATATATATATATATATATATATATATATATATATTAGCGGTATCTTACTCATAAGCAAGAATAATTAAATTAAAACTGAAATGACAATCCTGGTTTCTTATATTCAAGGAAATACACTTACACTATATATATATATATATGTATATTTGTGCGCATGTGTGTGTGTGTGTGTGTGTATCTTATATATATATATATATATATATATATATATATATATATATATATATATATATATATATGTGTGTGTGTCTGTGTGCATATTATTCATAAATTGTATATGTATATGTGCGTATGTATATGCAAATAAGATAACTATGATATGTTCAAACACTCGTATAGTAATTGATCCTTATAGCAATGAGTTAGAGTTTCTGTATGTCAACACTGATGCCCAGATTGAAACGGGCCCGAATACATATAGTGCTATATATTCATCCGTCGGAAATTACACAAATTCACATACATACATGAATGCAAACGTAAATTCTTACAAAGATAAATAAATATGCACATATACATTCGTATATAAATATATGTGTGATTGCATGTGCAAGGGTCGACCATCTCGGCGTCGAACAGCAGCGACTAAGACCTGGGACCTCTAATTTAATTAGAAAAGTAAAACAAATGACGTTTCTTTCCCTAGCCAGTACCTACCAGCATTTGGAGTTGAGCTTTTTTCTTTTTTTTTTTTTTGTGAACACGCCCTTCTCACCTCATCCATGAGGCGCCGGAGCATAGCATCTGATTATTTATTTATTCTTTTTTATCTTATTGCTCTGACTTATTAATCTCTTCCCTCTTTCTCTACCCGTGCCTATAACCTCAAATGTAGCCAGAGACCACCCCGACTCTCAGAATCTCTTCATCCACCGACCTGCCCAGAGGAAGAAGACGTACTTTGCTCATCTCTTCATTTCATGCTTTCTAATTTATGTATTTTAGTTTCTTCTTGCGTTTCCTTCGTAATTTCTCTCTATTTTTGTAACTTCGTCAATCTATAAGCGTCTCCCCTCCAGTCTTTATTCCGTACATCGGGAAAAGGGGGACTGTGTATAAATGATATTCCAGAGTTACCGGCCTTTGGTTGTTGTCATTATTGTTCTAGTTATAATCATAATCACCAACTCTTGCCCCAGCTTCACCTACCCCAGATATTCGTTTTTCTCTTCTATTTTTTATTTCTCTATTTATTTTATAACTTTTTCAGCGTTCCCCGAAGCACCTCTGGTTTTAAGGTGGCATCGACGCCGTCCCGTATAGACAGGTTCATAGTTTACCACCAGAAGCCACTTTGTTTTTTATGCAAATATATGCACTTTACTGACTCTCTGTCAATATATTTGTTACAGACGAAGCAGACCTTATCGCATTGCTAATGCGAATGTTCATCTCTTATTTTTGCAAAACTCTTTGCACCTCTCTGTCTCTGTTTCTTTCTGTCTCTTTCTGTCTCTCTATCTCTCTCTCTATATATATATGTAAGCCAACTGCCTCTCTTGCAGAGGGTCAAGTCTCCCCAAATGGGTTATCCAGGATATGGCACAAAATTGCGTCTACTAATGTTTGGGGATTGTCGAATCACTCCTTTATTGTTTTTAGTAACAGATACACAAAGAACAGGAATGGTAGTACCTGTTAAAGTCCCGTCAAAGTTCACATAGATCTGTTTGAAAATTATAAGTATTAACATACTTTAAGCCATATAATTGAATGTAAATTATTTGTGTTGATATAATTACTTGAAACAGTAACTGTTCCCATAGACTTATTATTATTAGTCAGTTGAAAATACATAACTCTTTCACATAATTGAAAATAATTGTTATTATTAGTTCTTCTATGATAGAAAATTCGCGAAAACATAGAACTAATTTTTTTGTATTACGTAAAAATACTCAATACTATGTAATAGTGCAAGCAAATGAGTATTAGAGATAAATATGAAAATGTGCAATTAAAAAAATTGCGTTAAAATGTTGAAAATATAAACAGTAATTATTATAAGTAAACATTTACCAATAAATCAAAATTTGCTATAAAAACTCATAATGAGTCGATATCATCATAATCATGTCACGCCGGAAACAAGAATTTCCCTGACTCTCCTTCGCCATTTGTCTCTATCATCCATCACATTCGGCAGGTCCTCTAGACTAGATCCTGTGTCTTTACAGAGTTGTTTTAAATAGGTTCTAGCCGGACGGCAAACACCTGCTCGTCCGTGGGACGGAGTCCACTGGAGAACGTCGCTTGTGAGCTCACCCCTACTTTTCCAGCAGTGTCCTACATGTCTTGTTCATCTGCTTTGAATGGTTTAAGAAATAGGAGGTTAGTGACTGTATAGCTGCTGTTTTGTGGGATGTTGCTTCCTGGATTTGTTGAATATGGCTCATAGTATTCTTGTGAATTTGCCGTCAAGCTTTTTCTCTATGCGCTTAGCCAGCATCCATGTGGTGCATCCATACAAATGTATGGATATGACAGCTGCTTGAAAAACGCAATTTTTTTAAAGCACATTTGAATGAATAAAAAAATCAAACCAAATTATATATATATATATATATATATATATATTGTTCTTGGCATATCAACCTTTGTAGATTATTTAATGCCAAAGCCATGCTTACACTATTTAACCCATAGCTGGGAGGATAAGGGGGTTCATACCTTTCCCAAGGGTATTTGACCGAAAGTGAACGTAATACCGCGAGAGGAGTACGAACTTGCTTATTACGATTCCGCAGTCCATCGCTTTAACCATTACACCACGAGGACACCCCCTGGAAACCTGGGTTCAATTCCAGGTCGCGTCATACCAAAGACTTTAAAAATGACACTTGATACCTACTTGCGTAACACTCAGCAATATAATATAATCCTTGGAAAAGATTCCCTCCCGTACACTTCGGTAGCTGTTAAAAAGGGAGCCTTTTGGTCGCCCTCGACTTCAGTCGTCAACTTTACTTACTATATATATTGAGGAGACAGAATCAACGGTAGCCGTCAGTTTCTCGTTCAAATTCTTAGTCTAATTATCACATAGGCCAGAAACGGACTGCCACCAAGCACCGTTCATTATGAGTCTACGCTATCAAGATTTAGATATATATATGCTATGTCACCACCATTGCACTCTCTTTCTTTTTCAAGTACAGTGTTCGGGTTAGATTAACTTAAAGGGAAAAATCAGATCTCTGCATGAGTTTTGATATACTGTACATGTCACAAATGTTTCTTTTGACAGGGAAAAATGCTGTGATTGATCAAATCACGCCGGAATGATGTCCTGGTTTGATACCTAATATATGTAATGAGGCAAAGAACAACTATCATTGGGGATAAGTTAGAATCTTAGATCTAAAAGAAAGAAAGAAAGAAGGAAAGAAAGAGACCTAGGAAAAAAATTATGCGAAGAATGAAAGAAAAAAGAATTGGATGGCTAGAGAAAAACGAAAGTAATAAAGGAAAATATGAAAAAAAAAAATTGCAAAACGGCAGACATAATGAGATGTATAAAAGAAAGAAAGAAAGAAAGATATCAGAAAAAAGATAAAATTCATGGAGAAAGATATAAATGATGAGAGATTTCGGAAAATGAAAACAAGAAATAAAGATTCGTTAAAAGAAAAAAGAAAAAAAGAAAGAAAGAAAGAAAGAGAGAAAAGTGGTAATTGAGGGGAAACATAAAAAAATGAAAGCAGTAAAATGTGAGAAAAGAAAGAGAGAAAGAAAATTGGAAAGAAAAGATAGTGACGTTGTGAAAGAAAGAAAGAAAGAGGAAAAAGAGAAAAGTAAAAAGTCGATTGAAATAAGATCTATATATGTAAATAGAAGCAAAAAAATAAACAGAAACAGGCGGGAATTATTGAACAGTTTGCTTATGTTTCTATGTTTAATGGCATATGAACATTCCTGGATTATGTAATGCCGAAGCCAACCTTGCAGAAGAACATCAGTAATAATATTTAAACAACAGCAGGGGTAATAAGGAGGTTCATGCCTTTCCTAAAAGAACCATTATAGCGTAACTTGAGTCCGCAATTGAGCACTTTTATCATAACGTCACTTTTTGAAAAGAATTTAAATATAATCAATGAACAGGAAAAGAGTTCTTAAAAATCAAAAGCGTATTGTAAATAACAGACAACAAACAAGAAAGAAAGAAGAAAACTACAACAAAAAAGTGTTGGTAAAATAGAGAGGAAAAGAAAGAAAACCTTCTTCGAGGTGAAAGAGATATATTAAGACAGCAGAAGAGGGAAGCAACAAAGAGCGAATAACGAAAGGGAAGAAAGAAAAGAAAAGAGAAATGGAGGAGAAAAAAGGGTGAAATTTAATAAAGAGAAAGATTACAAAACAAACAAAATAAAAGAGAAAAATATAAAAACGCTGGTTACACAAGATTTTTGACTGAAATATCAGCGGCGTGTCATTATAAAGTGCATGTATCAAGGAATGTCGAGAATGCGGATGGGTCAACAGTTACGAGGTGCATACGATAAGTTTCGAGACTTTTTTTTTCGTATGGACACTTTTATTGAGAGTACACACATGAAACTCTAGTCCCCTTCGAAGTAATCTACTCCAGCTGCAATGCACTTGTTGCACCGTTCCAACGACCTCTGGCACGCCCCATTGAAGTCCTCTTGTTTGAGCGTGTCAATGAACTTTGTCACAGCCTCTTTCATCTCCTTAATTGTCTTATAACGACAGCCTCTGAGCTTAGGAAATACCCAAAAGTCACAGGGCGTAAGGTCTGGCCTATAGGAACGGTGAAGAACTGTCTTGATGCCCGTCTTGGTCAAATAGTCTGTGAAAAAGATGGAGATGTTGACTGGTGCATTGTTCCGGTGGAAATGCCACTGACCCGATTTGAAGAGTGCTGGCCTCTTCTGGCGGAATCTCTTCCTGAACTCCCTTAGAACCTCAACATAGTAACCCTAACTCTAAACCTAACCCTTTGGCCAATCAACTCTGGTGTATTGACTTCCTTACTCGTCCCACACCTCTCATCATCCCTCACAGACTTCCTGCCTTCCTTGAATATCTTCTGCCTCTCAAAAACTGATGCTCGATTCATGCAAGAATCGTTCAAAACAGTCTGAAGCATTCCGTACGTTTCTCTGGCATTTTTTTCCAAGTTTAAAACAGAATTTTATTGCATATCGTTCTTCTAAAGTGTCAGATTGCATTTTTGAAATTCACCAGCTGTGACAATTCCTGCTGTAGCTGTTCATTTAAACCTGAAATCATAAAAATTGGTCAGTCATCTCATAAGATGTATAGCAATAACATAGTGAATTTTCAAGAGTCTATGACAATTTTAAATATTCATAAGAAAAAAGTCTGGAAACTTATCGTATGCTCCTCGTACTTGCAAAACTCCTTAAGAATTCCAATTTCATCGAGAAATAGCAGGATAACCTTCTTTGTAAAAGCAACTTCTTTTCTCTGTAAATATATATATATATATGTAACCACTTCTCATAAAACTAAAAAGAAAGGAAATTTTTCTAGTCTTATAAGAAATGATAGTGTTGGAACTAATCTGTTGTATTTCTTCATATCCCTCAATCTTGCTCTTGAGATACATGAGAAACTTTGGAATCAAGATAAAAGTCACACGCTGCAAGGTGTGGTGAGTATCCTGTTAACTATCCTGGTATTGTCATGTTTCAACAAAATAAATGAAAGCATTTAGTTTGCTGATCGAAAAACATTATCAGGAATCAATATTCACTCACGGAGTTATCATCTTCATGTCTAGTCCGCTGTCTAAACGTCTAGACATCGTTAATTTGTATAAACTGTTCAGCTCTGCGTTGCTTTTTTTATTGAACGTTTGAAAATTGTAAAGATTCAGTTTTGAAACTTTTGTCCATGTCGCACACACACACACACACACACACATAAATGTTATATATATATATATATATATATATATATATATATACATACACCTATCGATACGTATATATATATATATATATATGAATACGTATATATACATCCGAATATATATTTTTTGACACACACACACACACACACATATATATATATATATATATATATAGAGAGAGAGAGAGAGAGAGAGAGTAAAAAGCAAAGTTGGCGAACTTAGTCGAGGGTGATCCGAGGGCTCCCTTTTCAATAGCTACTACACCGAGGTGTAGGGGAGGGCTCTTCTCCATTCCCTTGATTGCTTCATTTCTCCGTTGACCCTTACCTTTTCAATGCTGAGAGTTAAGCAAGGCGGCATCATGTACCATTTTTAGAGTGTTTGGTATGACTCGACCTGAGATTGAACCCCGGTCTCTTGGACCATTAGCGATCACTCTACTTATTAGGCCAGTGCCCCGGAATATAAGTAAGAGTGTAAAATGTGATAAGGCAAAAAAGAATATTTCTTTTGTGTTATTTATTTTTTATTGTTCCTGATTAATTTCAACTTTAGGTCATCGTCCAGAGAAAAATCATTAAAAGAATTTTAAAAAGAGCTGATACGTTATAAGAGAAGCGACAAAATGAATCGATTACATTGAATCGTTGAATGAAATTTTTTTCTTGTCCAAGTTTTTTAACTGATATTTATATAGCTGCAATTAGGACACCTGGTACTGAGTTTTCCATTTGGGATATATATGTTAAATATGGGAGGGTGTGTTTCAAATCTGCCGTGACTGCTCGGTTAGTGTATTTGTTTATCTAAGCTTTTACATATCACCTCAAATCTGTCCATCCTCTTTTAAAGCAGCTCCACTTACTTTGATGTTAAATCCATTTGGGATCAATGTTTGAACACGTGTTATCCATTAATCTTTGTGTTTCTACTATCGTCGTAATGCGTTCTTTTCAATTCTTAACATTATGATGAACCTAGCATCTCTTTACAAATCTTGACCGCTTGAATGGAAATAGCCAGTGTGTGTGTACGTCTGTGTGTGTGTGTGTGTGTGTGTGTGTGTGAACACGTTTTATGTGGTTTAAAACTTAGTCTGACAGAGTGTCGCCTTTTGGAGAACCAAGTTAAAATCAAACTCAAGCAAGGATGTCGTCGCATCAATGCTTTTCAGTAGTTAACCTACATTTTCTTACGCACACATTTATGTGAATTTTACCCGAACGGATGTCTTTGTCCTTGTGCAACGTGTGATTAAGTAACAAATATTTCAAATCGCTACTGTCTGAGGCAAAAATGAGACCTCATCGTTGGACGATTAACGCTTCACGTAAGCAAATACCAAAACTCTACGAGCTGATTTATTTCGGCACGTCCAAGCAAAAGATTGGCACAAAAGATGACCACCGATGTCCTCAACGAGGGCAATAAAGAGAAAAAGAAAGTAAGTAAAGGGAAAGATGATAGATAATGGCGTTTCTGCTTTCAGACATTCAGCATTTTTTTATCAAATGGAGAAAGAAGAGATTGTCGGTGCAGAAACAAGAACTTTGGTTGTTCCCCCTCCCTCGCATCCAGTTAGAAGCCAGCAAGTCGGCAGGCCAGTGACCTTCCCCCTGGCATCTGCTGAGCTGTGGGGGCTTTTGAGATTGCAGATCTAGGTTTTAATAGAAGAGACTTGGACGAGAACTGAACGAGTAGGAAGGAGGTTGGCAGTTGGTAAAATGTTTCCCATTTTGGCATCGTTATCTTTAACATTTCCTGCCATCCAGCACGCCTGCCCTTCTTTTCGGTCGGCAGTTCAAGATAATACCCTTCGGCCATTCATTGGCTTTAATTCTCCACGCTGCTCCCATCTCGGACATCTTCCTACCAACCTCTTGCTCGCCTGCCACTATTATCAACGTCCAACTTTAGTTAGACCGCTGTTGATTCTCACCGATTCTCACTTTCGGCCACATTTTCGCTGACCTTCCACCTCTTCCTCTGCAAACCCTACCCTATACCACCACTTTCCCTTATGACGGACACAGCCAACGGCACTATGGTAGCTACTGTTTCAGCAAAGAGACTGACCGAGACCGTTGCCAACACCACCGTTCGCAATATCAATTAAAACAATGTTTTCCTTTCGACACTGCCATCGCAACCACTGTATCTATCACTTTGAGAATTTTGACCTCTGGACACATGCAATGCCATCTTGTCTCCAGCACCACTACCACCGCAACATCCATCTATCCGCAGATGGAAACAATGACTTCTGAACTCTCCAGTCATCCAACAATGTCTATATTTATTAGGATCATATCATTTAATTTACTGTAAACCCCACTACAACGAAATGAATGGGAGAGTAGCAGTGAAAGCTGAAAGTTCGTTATATCAGATGATTGTATTTCATTCAACAAACGATTTTGTAGTTCGTGTAAATACTAATCTTGACAAAAATTACGCAATTAGCACACTTAAACGTTCAACTTGTTTCACCATAATGAAAATGTCTTACAAACATATATTCATGACATGAATTCAAAGAAAATAATCTGTTTAAATATACTCTGCTAATTCGTGCACCGATTATAGTGTCCCTTGCAAAACCATTGAATTGGCACATTTAAAGAACGTTCTATTCAGTTTTTTTCCTTAGCAGTAAATAAACAAATTACAAATAAGGCGCCAAATATTTTTGGTTAGTTGCTGAACATTCTGGTTTCATAAAATATTTCTCAACTCTCACGCATTTCTATCCCATTTCGCTTTTCATGTTTCACAGGTTATATTTCATTCAGTCAGCCATCCTGTATCTTTGTCATTCTGCAGTTTCTTATATATATATATATATATATATATATATATATATATTCATATATATATATATATATATATATATATATATATATATTAGATGGTGGAGTTTGTGACACTGGGTTTCATGTTTTATGCATTCATCAGAGAGAGTAAAAGTTGTTTTTTTTTTAAATACTGATTAATATGGTTAATTTTTTTATTTATTTTGTAGTGTTGGCAGGGGGATTTTTGTTTGTGTGTATGTGTGCCTAAGTATGTGTGTGTTTAGATTTTTGTGTGTTTGTGTAAATGGTCTTTCTCAAATATACATGTATACAAATATCTGCGCATATAATGGTATGATATACGTACATATGTTACAGACACCACCATTCCAATATGTATATAAGCTTTATCATTCATATTGTGCTCTATTTGATAATATCGCAAAATTTGGTCTACCTTTAACTCAGTAAGCTAGTGATAACCATAAACCTCTAAAATACAATATATATATATATATATATATATATATATATATATATATATATATATAAACTTATATTTCATTCACCTAGGATTCTTTTCATTTTCCTAATTTCAGCCCATCTTCACACTTTTTCCCTTTCTTCTTTACTTCCATAGCTTTTGCTTTCTACTTAGCTATATAGACTTTTCGGTCAAAACGGTTAACCGATTTCAGCTCTGAAGGATCGGAGATCGGAGCGATACTACCCTATAATCCTAGGAATAAAATCCTGATAACACTATTGACTAGATTATGCATACTAACTTTGTTTCTCTTCCAAGCCTCACTTTGTCGGCTAGGCCTTTAAAATACTCTGATCTTTTGTAAAGGGGATAAGAACTCCGCAATAATGCTGTTGGAAGTGGGTGGTGACCCGTAATGCTCCAGAACAAGATCCTGGTGCTTGAAAAGACCGTGACCCGGCTGCCAAAATGGTTCCATGGCGTGCAACTCACCATTTTGGACTTTAATTGGATAGACGGCAAGATACCCAAGCACCTATATGATCATACTGAATATATTCTTCAAATTGCTCTTGTTGCAAACAATCACCCAGACCTTTTTATCGTAAAGGTGAAAGAAGACGGTGACTGAGGAACTATCGCGTTCGAGAAAAACAGAACTTTGATTTTTTGTGGTATTAAACTAAACTGAAGCGGCTCTAGTCCAGGAGTTTGGGAAATGTGGAGTATCCCTTTTATTACCCTTTATTTTCAAGTCCTATCTGACCTGAAGAAGTAGTACCTATTAGGGTCCCATCTATAGGTAAAACAGAATTATTCAATCATTTACTAAGGAATATTATTGTAAGGTATTTGAAACCATACAGCAATATACAAATTGTCTAAATTAGTCGGTAATACTTGATCGATAAAATCACAAACAGATTTCTTTCTCTCCCATATCAATTAAATACGTTGGTTTTTCCTCCTTTATTCATCCATATATCATTGCTTATTAAATGATGCTGAGGTTTTGCAGTTGAAGTTATATCAAGTTTCATTTACCGCCTGATTACTTCTTTCTTTTCAGGCGATGTTATGTACCATAAACTTGGATTTTTTGTTACTGTATTTAAAGATTATGATCGAGTTAGATTTTCGTTTAGTAAATCATGTCTAATGAGACACCGATTATTGTAATATAGATGCTAAGGCTGCCGTTATTTTATCTCAAATCAATGAACAATTACGCGTGAAAGCATTAGTAAATGTTATTCTATTGCTATGAATGTGTATTGAAAACATTTGGGATCAATGGGTGATAGTTTTTGATAAGCACAAGATTTGCATCTTTCTCGTTGAGAGACACGCAGCAAATGACAGATCACTAAATAAAAATGCTGAGCATAGAAAATAAAATAAAAACGGCAAATTATAAATCTTCATACATTAGGAAACTTGCGGACCCGTCAGGTTCTCAATGTAAAAGCGGTCCATAATGATAATGATTCTGATGTTTAAGATGGAGTAGAATATTTTAATTAACATTTCATTGTTATCCTCGTTATTTCTTGATTTTGTAACATTAAAAAATCGTGTTCAACGTGAATGCTTACCTAGCAACAGAGTCAAAGAAATCAACGTCACCAACTAGTGAAAGAAACCACAACCCGATCTTTACTTAGTTAATGACATAAAATAGCGGTAAGGAATCTACATCTAAGAGTTTTGCTTTGTATTCCTTCGATGATTCAACGAATTATCAAAAGCTGAAAGATCAATTTCTCCGAAAAGTGTACTTTTTTTCCATATTTACCTACCCCTGCGTTTGGGTAGGATATGACACAAGGTCAATTTTTAAGCGGAGTTTAGCAGGTTTGAATTCAGAGTTTTCCTTCTCCGAGACTAGTTGCCTCACCAAGGCTGAAGAACCTATTCTGCCCTACTATTTACCCATAGCTGGAGGGAGAATAATTGGACTCATACCTTTTCCCGAGAGTATTAGTGCTATGTGAAATGCAATCAATCTCGTCCAGGATTTGAACTCGTATCTCGCCGTGTTCATTTCCTACGACGATAACCATTACACCACAGACACCTGTGTACTTGTTTCCCTTTGAACTTTCTCTTCAAGTCTGAAGCACTTTGGCGAGCAGGATGGTGACTAGAGAACTTACCAAGCGTGATGTCCGATAGGGACGAATCACGAGAGAATTTCAAAGGAATCTGAGCTGTCAGCACGCCATGATAATGTTGTTTTATTTTTATTCAATGGCATATCAACCTTCATAGGTTATTTAATGCCAAAGCTATCATTATAAAAGAACAGCAGCGGTACAATTTAACCTATTGCTGAGAGGATGAAGAGGATCATACAATTCCTACGGGCATTAGACCAAAAGTGAATGTAATAGCAAGAATGGAGTTCGAACTCGCTTACTTTGAGGTTGCAGTCCAGAAAATAATCTGCTTAAATATACGCAGCTAGTTCAGGCGCCGATTATGGAGTCCCTTGCGAAACCATGGAACTGGCACGGCTACTCCACCGCTCATTGATGATAATGATGATGATGATGATGATGATGACAGATGATGGTGTTACACCTCTAAGAGTCATTTCAGATGATTTTAACGATAAATATAAAAATGCAAGAAAATGCACTATTAGTGTAACCGCATTAGTAAGTAAGCTTTTCCACCCGTAAAGATGAAATCAGTTACCCCGTGGATGGATGAACACTGAAATTGATGTTATCAAAAAGAGATATATATGCTCTGACGATCACTTCATTTTATTAAAAAGTTTACCCTCATTTTCCCTTATTACAACGACTATAAACTTTAAAAATAGGAGATAATGAACAATCCAATTTATCATTTTTCATCATTGTCATTGTCCTCATGACGAAAACGAGGCTTAGAATTGCCACGGCGCCGTCCAGTTGTCAGTGATTTACAATTGGTGGTTACTCTCCCACTCCTTAATCGGCTTTGATTGTTGTCACCAGCAACATTAGCGTCTCCGTAATCAGCGTCCTCGCCATAAATAATGAATTCTGAAGGTCATTCAAATCAACACGATATAGAGTTAACTGACAGACATTGACCTCAGCATTAATTCTGACACAAGCTGTGATTCCTTTTAGTTATCATATATGAAAATAAAACTAACCAAACCGCAACATTTAAAAATATGTTTCTTGAATGCTTGTTTTATAACATCATTACAAACACGAATTAAAAGCAATAGAATGATTTCAGGAATTCTCTGATTTTTTAGTATTATTTGAAAATAGGGCATTGGAAAGTGAGCTTGGTCTGATGATCACATTGATAAGAAAATGACTATCAACATTCACTATTCGTGTCTACGCTATCCTAACTTAAATATATAGGCTTTATCACAGATATTGAGAACACTCTCCTGAAATGAAGTATATATATACTACACACACACACACACACACACACACATGTGTGTGTGTGTGTGTGTGTATATATAATTTGGAGAGTGTTTAATATCTGTGATGGGGGTATATTATGGTATAATAATAAATAAATATCAATCAATATATATATAAATATATTTAATGGCATGGTTGTTTATCTGCGACCACCGATTTCATGCCGTCCAACCCAACTTTTCTAACAAAAAATTAACTATATTAATCGGTCCTTTTTGAAAACATTCCGAATGCAAAATGCAAGAAAGAAACAGGGTCACAGACACTACCATGTTATATATATATATATATATATATATATATATATATATATATATATATATATATATATATATATATATCCTATCTTTCATATTGAGCATTACTTAACAATACTGCAACATTTGGTCCTCCATCAACTCAAAAAATGAGTTTGTAATAACCAGCAACCTCTTGTATGTGTGTATATATATATATATATATATATATATACTTGCTTGAACATATATGTTCAAACGAGTTTTGTTAAAGATGATGGAACTATTTTCCTAATAAACTAGTTGATCAACAAATAAAACTATATCTTCACAACATTCACAAAAATAATAACTCTACCAACAATAACAACTCTAACAAAATTATTCGATATAACAGAAATCAAATGCACTATAAGTACAAATAAGACGAACAAGCAATAACCAACATCATAAAAAGACACCTCAAGTCTATCGAAAAACAAAAATAAATAAATAAAACTTATCATCCACTACATTAAATTTAAACATCAAACCTTATCGCCAAGAAAAAAACCACTAAAATACACCTAAACCAAACCAATGTAGTTTATAAATTTATGTCTATTTTGACAGTGCCTCCTGAAAAACAAAAATAATTCTTACATTGGCTATACAACCACCACGTTATCTCGTCATCTTACTTATCACCTTTCTGAAAATAGTGCCATAAAACAACATCTAATAATAGAATGCAACAATGACTCTAACTAACTTACATCTTCCGATGTAAGGAAGATTCTCACTGATAATAAAATAATTATATATAAAACAATTATAAAATACGATCAGAAATCCTAGAAGCAATATGCATAAAAAACAAACATAAATAAAATAACATTTAAGACAGGCACCAACATTTTAGATATCTTGAACCACTAACTTTATTAGTAAACCTTTTCCCAAACGAATGTTTTAAATCAAAACGCTGAAAGCGTTCCAAGCGACAACTTCAAAACAAAAAGCTACAAATTATTAAAAAAAGGAAAACTAAACAAATCATTAAAACTACACTACTCCTGATGACGACCAAAAGCATGGTCGAAAGCGCTTGGACAGAAGATATGGGACAATTTCTTCAAAAATCTAGACCCCAACACAAGAAAAATAACAAGGTGTCTTGGAAAAATGAAATTAAAAATAATAACCATTGTTCCATCGTTTTTAACAAAACTTGCTTGAATAGTAATTTGCTCCCTAAATATACACACTTCAGGATAGATAGATAGATAGATAGATAGATAGATAGATAGATAGATAGATAGATAGATAATGGTTTTTTACTGGAGTCTGAGTAAGAGCAAGTCTGCTCAAGTTTCCAGGACAATTTTCAGTATTCTGGGCGATTTTACCAATGCTATAGTTTGGATCGTCTCTACTCGTCCTTAGATTTCTAAGTCTTCTCGTCCCTTTAGCAAGCTTTTGTGGATCGTTCTGAAATACTCAATTACAATTGGTATCATCATCACCTTCATGTTTCATAGTTTTTTTTAGTTCTCTGGCAAGGTCTTAGTATTTAATTCCTTTTTCTTTGTCTTTGACTTTCACTTTGTAGTTCGCCAAGAAGGCAAGTTCCACTAGTCGGCGGGTTCTCTTTTTTATTGTTGTTAATCATCACTTGGTCTGGTCGTCTGGCCGAGATTTTGTGATCTGTTTGTATCTCAAAATCCAACGGACTTTTGTGCGTCTCATTCTCGAGGAGGGATTCTGGTTTGTGTATATAATACTTGTTCACATGGTCAAATTTCAATTTCTAGTACAATTCCCAATGGATCACCTTCCCCATCCAGTCGTTGTGTCTAGTCTTATCCTCTCTGTGTGCAAATTTACTGCATTTGCTTATTATGTGATTGATTGTTTCGTCTCTATCACCACATAAACTACATTTGTTTATTTGTTTATTTGTTGCTTTTCATTTATTTTTGCTTTAACATAGTTGGTCCTTCTACTTAATGAAGTGTGTCTAAATCCTTATGAACACTTATAATGTTCGACGAAGAAATCTGCAACTTGATACAAAAGACCACTTATCAATTAATACGATTTAAAAAATCGTCCTAAAAATCAGACCTGGAACAAAATATTCTAAGTTATATTTTTTCTTTAATTACTAATTACATCTTGACAGTCTGCTGGGGCTATAGAATACACTGACTGCACCTCTGCAGAGGAATAAGATCCCCCCCTCCACAATGAGTGTCCTGATATATGACACTAAACAATCTGATGGTGAGATTCCAGTGATGTTGGGGCTTTGGGGAATGCGGAGCACCCCTTCATTGCCATTACTCCCAGGTCCACTCTGGCCCGGCGTGGTAGCACCTGATAGGGCCCTATCTATGGGTTAAATACAACTAACTGCATACTTTTGCAAAATTGAATTTGACTAAACTGAATAGCTTGAAAAAGAAATGTTTTTGACAATTAAACTGAACTTACATTTAAATTGCGTGCTAATGCTAAACTGAATTATTTGAAATGGAACTGTTTTTCCTATTGAAACTGTGCTTAAACTAAACTGATTTGTTTGATATAGAACTGTTTTGATATTTAACTGTGTGTAAAAGATCTGTACTTATAATAAACTGAATGAGCTGAATTAGAATAGCTTAACTGTACTTACACTTAAACTAAACTGAATCCTAAACTGAATTGTCTGAAATAGAACTGTTTTCATAAAAATTGATTTGGCGTTAAATAACCTACATGAAACCCAAACAACCAACCAAACCAGTTACAACAGCTTTTTTTCTTTCGAAGCCATTTTACAAAAGCAAACTACATTTTACTTTTGTTAAACAAACAACTTTTGATTACTGAATAAACTTTATCTTATGTTATTCTCAATGTTTAGTATTTCTGATTAAATATTTTAACATATATTTTTTTAATTTTCATTCAAAAAATTCTTTTCGCTGATTCAAATTCTTCTTGCTACTTATGATATAAACAAACGTCAACGTAAAAAAAAATCAAAATCTCCAAACTATAATATTTATCATTATTATTTTTCAATATACAGTGTTAAAAAATATATCAGATAGAATTGAAAAGGATTTTTCTTTTTAGATTGCAATTTTTCTAGGAAACAATAATCTTTTTTTCCTTACGTAAAAAATATAGAAAATTCATACTTTTTATCGATTTTAACCTTCATTATTTCAAAACACTTCTGATAAAATACTGAATTAAAATGAAAAAAAAAGTATACATAGATTTTATTTTTTTAAATGTCGCAAATGATAGACAAAATTTTCAGTTAAAAGAAAATAGGTTTCCTGTAAGTGTCATTTAATTTAATGTCCATTCAATTAAAAAGAAAATTATTTAATTTTATTATTTCGTTTTTCAAAAAAATTACGATAGATAAATAAAACTTTCAGTTAAAGAAAGGTTTCCTGTCAAACTCTTTTGATATCACATCTTTTAATAAATATTTCATTTAATTCCTTCACTTTTGAAAAGAAAGAAAATGAACAAAACTTAGTGTTAAAAATATTTCCCATGGGAATCACTTAATTTTGAAAGAAAAATCATTCCATGTAATTCTTTCGATTTTCAAAAAAAAAAAAAAGTACTAAAAATAAGCGATTGTTTTAGTAAGGAAGGTTACACAGTTTTATGAGTTAAAGTTTTATATTATCCCTCCAGGTAGCACTGCAATTATATTATATTATATTATATTATATTATATTATATTATATTATATTATATTATATTATATTATATTATATTATATTATATTATATTATATTATATTATATTATATTATATTATATTATATTATATTATATTATATTATATTATATTATATTATATTATATTATATTATATTATATTATATTATATTATATTATATTATATTATATTATATTATATTATATTATATTATATTATATTATATTATATTAACCGGACATTGGCCTAGGGGTTAGAGTGTTCGCCAATGGCCCGGGAGACCTGGGTTCAATCCCAGGTCGAGTCATACCAAAGACTCAAAAAATGGTACTTGATGCCTCCTTGCTTAACACTCAGCATTATAAGGTACGGATCAAGGTAAAGTAGAGCAATCCAGGGAAGGAGTAGCGCTCTCCCCTACACATTGGTGTAGTAGCTATCGAAAAGGGAACCTTCAGGTTACCCTCGACTATGGTCGCCAACTTTACTTACTTTTTTATATTATATTATATTTAGTAATGTCATCATCATCATCATCATCATCGTCAGGTTGTATTGACAGCATGGATTTCCCTGATGGTCTCACTCACCAACCGTTCCTGTTGGCCATTGCTTTTTGTATTTCCACTAGATGATATCTAGTATAAGTACGTAGCTAATGAATATAAGACTTTGCGGGTTTGCCAGTAGTGGTATGTACATATTTGGTAATCTACAAGAGAACATCGTTCATGAATTTCTCTCCAGCATGTTCTTTGTATCTATAGCAGCATTACATTAATAATAGAGCACTAGATATATAAGAATTTATCTGTGGTTAGTTGTTTTGTAGTTATTAGAAATTATGATGATTGGGTTGTGTGCAAAAACAGTTCTCAGTTATATACTGTTAAAAAATAGATTCTAAAGTGATTTACTTTCCAAATTAAAGTATTCTAACGACATTATTCTGTCACAACTCTTGCTATAATATATCATTATAACATGCACGATAAAAAGCTACAATAATGAGATATATTGCATCTAACGATATAATTAATAATAATTGCAATTAATTTAATACAAGATGGCTATACAATCCTATTTATAATAAGAGTCAGATTCTTGGCTCTCGGATTAAAGGTTATCATACCGTCATTTTTCGAACTCCGTAGGACATAAATTCTCTTATATAGCTCTAATATTCTCCAAGAATGAAACAATCGTTTCTCCCAAGATTGTTTGCTTTTATGCCCTTCTCTCGAAATCATAGAACATGACATTCACAATTCAAGTTCTCGGAATGAGCGCCGCTGACGTCGCCTTATTCACAATTAACCCTTTGGCAACAACGATAGTCATCCCAACCGTTTATCATGACCCTGAAACCACATCAACGGAAAATGACCCGTGGTCACTATTCTCGACCCGTCATGCACGCCACACCTTCCAGTAATAACTTCTTCGTGGGTGATGACCTGTAGTTACTCTCGTGGTTATTACAATGCCCTGGCCATCGTTACTGCCACTTTCACCTCGATCAATCTCGGCTCTTATCATCTTGATCAAAAACCTTCATCATTTGTATCGTGTCTTCTGTTCATATGGATGCATTTTTTTATTGATTTTTCCATTCTCGTTTTTCATGGTAGAGTCGTAAACAAGGACAGCGTTAGTGAGTAGACTTTACAGCGGATCTTTGATACATCATACAAGACCGCTGGTTTCGATATAGAAGACGGCACATAATTACACTATAACTTGAGAAAGACTTAATACATTTTTGATAAAAGGAAAATAAATAAATACAAATTAACAGATATTTGATTATTACCTATTGCAAATGAAAGAAATATTCAGACTTCAATGAATAAAATGCTAAACGGTAATTGACGCAGATTATGCAGGCAACCATGATTAGAATACTTGTATGTGTACAGAATGGACTCGGACTCACTCTCTCTCTCTGTCTCTGTCTGTCTTTCTGTCTCTGTCTCTCTCTCTCCGATTTTCGCTGTTAAATTTACTAGTGTCAGTCCCAGGATAATACAATTCATTACTAACTTTATAATGAACTCACAGTGTAAGAACGTTCAGTCAGTGGGGAGGTGGGCGTAGAATCGCCTGTAAAGAAATAAGACCACCCACCACAAAAAAAATGGGTTGTCCTGTGTATGAAACTAATCTGCATCGGATTGTGAGGTTCCACTACTGAAGATCTGATTTGGTTTGATTTCTTTGTTAGGTTATTTAATGCCAAATCAATTCTTCTACAAGAAGAGTGGTGGTACTATTTAACTCATAGCTGGGAGGATAAGGGGGTCATACCTTTCCCAAGGGTATTTGTCGGAAAGTGAACGTAATAGCCGGACTGGAGTTCAAAATTGCTTACCTACGATTCTGCAGTCCAGCACCAAGAACTGAGTAGTGTGGAGTATCAATTCATTGCTAATAACTTCCAGTTCAACTCTGATCCGGGGTGGTAGTTCCTGTTATGGTCCAATATATTTGGTTTAACAGATCTGTCTAAAATCATTTATATGAAATAGGAATACTTGATGACATAAGAATATAGAGGAACATCTCGTGGTGTACAGTCTAATATGTTGGACTGTTATGGGTTAGATAGGACTACTATTGTTATTCTTCAAGGATGGCTTTTTGTCATTAAATGACCAACGAAAGTTGATTTACCATTGAATAAAAAAACAAGCTGTATAACTGTATATTTTTTGTATTAATGATTATTTGAAACAATAATAGTTTTCTAAGGTTCGTAATTAGTTACTTGAAACCATATAACTGAGGGAAAACAAATGTATATTATAATTAGATAGAAATAATTACATGAAACTAAATAATTTTTGTAATTACATAAGAAGAAGTCATACAACGGTAGAAATTTGATTGGAATACTTGATAGAATATAACTGTACGCCAAAAATCTCCGCAAAACAATCAAATAAACAAAGCAAACGAAAACCCCCAAAATTTGGAAAATTCTATTTTTGTTTGTCCAGAAGTCATCAATCCTTTTAAAAATTGAGAAACTTTTAAACGGAAAATGATCAATGAACATTTTACAATATATATTTATTTTGTATTTTGGAAATTAATTTGAATTAAGGAATATAATATCCCTCAAATAAAAGATATTCTAAATAAAAGCGAGTTATTTTTTTTTAAATGTAACTTTTGCTATCTATCTATCTATCTATCTTCCGATAAATCTAAGTTACTACATTTTAATTTTGTAGAGATGGGTAATATCTTACACTATTAATTTTATTCCCGTTTCACAAGAAATAATAAAAATTTAGTTTGGAAGAAAATTAAGTTTTCATTAACATTTTTAGGGATGTAATAGTTGATGAGTGATACTGAAAGAAACATTGAAAAAGAAAGTTTCTCAGTTTGTAATAAAAAATTGTATTTAGGCACCCAAATTGGCTATGAAAATTTTGCTTGTAAATTTTTTTCTTTTCTTGTTCTTGGTTTATTTATCACCTTCTATCATTATTATTTATTTTTTACCCTGTCGGTTGGGCTTAGGGTACAACAGCTGTATCCCTTGAAGAAGGGTACCCCCCCCAACAGACACAAAAAGGAATGTCCTCGGTATAAGACTAAACAGCATCTGATAGATAGGTCCCAGTTGTGGAGATCTGAGGAGTGTGAAGCACCTCTTCCGGAGCATTACTCCCAATTCCACTCTGGTCCAGATTAGAAGAGTCTGTCAGGGTCATCATGGAATAATAAATGTTTAAGAATTATATCCATTCTATAAAACCGTGTGAAAAACACTCTTGAGAAACAACTACACAAAACGAACGATGAACACTATTAACTAAATAATACGCATGAAATAAGTCACGACGAGTTGACATGCCGTTAAAATTAATGAATCAATCAATCTATACTTTTGTTGTTGTTTCACATTTATCCTTCCATCTCTTTTTTCTTTCTATAAGGAGTGCTGAAAAATTATGGATAGAAAAAAGATAATCTTCCAAAAAGGAATGAATAAATAAATAAATAAATGGAGTTTATTGAAAGGACTAAAAATATTTTGAAAAAAAAACAAACTATGCGTGTATATTTTACTGCAGAATGTAAATGTGGAATTATATGTGCGTTCTATTGCTCAAGGTCATTTATTTTTTGGGTTGTCTAGAATATTTCTGCAGTACCTTGTATCTATTTTTCTGTCTGTCCATATCATATCATATCGTGTCGTATCGTATCTATCTAAACTAGTTTGCTCTTACAGAGTGCCAAAGAAGTTATTCACCATTTTAAAAGCCGAACAACTTTTGAATTTAATAATGTAAATATCTTTTTAGATTATATATATTTTCTCGCTTGGGGATGACTTAGTTATGGAATATAATATACTTTACTTAAGAGAGATAATAAATAAAAAGTTATATATTTTTCGAAATGGTAAATGACTTTTGTGCCACTATCTATCCATCTATCTGTCTGTCTTTTTCTGTCTTTCTTTCACCTTTTTCACTATTTTCTCTTCCTTTATCCGTTCGTGTCATTCCATCCCTATCATCTTTCCTGATCACTCTCTCTCTTTCTCACTCCTTTTCGAACATATTTCTCTCTGTGTCTTTACTTATTACGTTCTCTCTTTCTGCGAGTCAAAACTGAAAATTTAACTGGCACCATTTAAACTAAAAGCAAAATAAATCAAATGTAATATAAAAAAAGTAAATAAAATGGAAAGTATACAAAAAATACCGTATAAACTAAAACACCATAAAATCTTTTAAAAAGATTCAATCGTTTTTAGCTTTAGTTTTTTTTTTCAATTCTAATAACGAAAAAAAAAAATGAAAAAGCAACAAATGAAAAGAGGGGAATAACAAAGACGATTTCAAAACGCAAGTCCTATCTTTTGTTTTCTCGCCTTTTTTAAAGGGAGAGCTCCACATCAAATAGCAGATAGAAAAAATGTCCTGAACAGACGCTGTCACTCGGGTAAAAACACTTAATCCATCAGGGAGACCTTGCCAGGAACCGTCTCTTTGAGTCTTTTTTCAACGTATAGCAATTTGTTTAGCCGGCTTTGTTGCTTTCATAAGAGAACTACAAAGACAGAGGCAGGAAAGTAAGTGAATAAAGAAACGAATCCTTTCCTTTTCCTCCTCCCTTGTTGTTGTTTTTCTTTTTCTTCTTCCTTGAGAAACAAATAATTTCCCAAAATAGACAACGCCCCACAAAAAAAGGACAAATAAACAAACAAAAAAGAAACAAAAAACAAATGAGCCCCCCACAAAAAAAAAAAACAAAACAAAACAATTCATATAAATGAATGCTATTTTCTCAAATAGTAACAACAGCCAATCTTTAACAATTTTTGAACTTAAAGAAGTGTAAATTTTCTAATCAAAGGAGGCGTACAATAAGAAAAAGAAAGAAATATTAAGTTTATTGCATTTGAATGTAACAAAAATGAATAATGTCACTGAAATTATGACAAATTTTTGTACATCTGGCATATATGACGTAAGAAGCTTACGACATAAAAAGGATAAATGTTTTATTCTATATATTAATTTTATTTACTGATTTATTCCTCTATCTTCTGCCATAATTCAATGAACTTCTTAATTCCATCTTCCCTGAAAATTTTATCGTTTAAACTAAAGAATTGCTTGCAGCAACATTTGCTGGCTCTCAGATTAAAAAAAAAATCAAATGACTTTCGTAAACACGAAAAAGGATAAAAGAAGGCGCAATATTTGAAGCACGAATAAAAATTTTAAAAAGAAAACAAAACCACTTACCAGCGAAACTGTAACAAGTTCTTGCTCAGCAAAAAACATGCAATAAAGAATCTTAATATACGAGGGTGGGCTGATAAGTTCATGCGCTAAAGTGTTCAAATGATTACTTCATATCTGCTGCTGCTGCTGATATTTTTACCAAAGGGATATGAACACTGCAACATTGATGAAAGAAATGTGAGGACCACAAGGTGGGACTCTATTGAAAAATAAACCTCATTTTATCAAATTTCATGTGAATATCTTGGTCAGTTTTTGAAGTTTTCTGGCGACCATCGTAGAACATAACTTTTCAAACTGGCCTTTAAGGTCCCAAGGTGAATTTTCCTGTTTTAATTTATAAATCTCTTTATAACATGTGAAACAATTGCTGGGTCAGTTTGAATGGTAAAAGATATCGAAAACTGTTAACAAAATATCATTTTACTAGCTTTTCGTATATGGTGAAATCTAGGATTGTTCATGTGCATTAATTACAAAACCGAGAAACATTTTGAAAGAAGAACACGGTGATTTGAAGCTTAAACTCACAAAACTGCACCAAACATTTGTGATCTCCTCTCTGCCCACCAAATCAATTTTTTCCAATAAAAAATAAGTCAAGAAATAAAGGTGTGCTTGTATTTATTGTTTACTGATTCCTTTCGAATGTACATTGTCTTAAACATAGGTAAATTTGCAATATTTTGTAAATTGGTATTTACTTAATCTCTTTGGGGGTTAACGGCAATTATAATCGATTAAAAACCCAGAGAAGTATTTTCTATTTCCTTACGGGAGATTAATGTTCTTAGAGAATAATTCTTAACTATGTGTTTCTTTATTGACCAGAGAAAACATTTTTCTAGTTAGAGCTTAATAGTCTTCCCTAGGGCTTCTTAAAATTTTTGCTTGATATCCCCGCGACAAACAAAATTTAATAAATATATGCCATTTTTTAAATTATTAAATTCTTTATTATTCAAAGTTAAGTTTACTGAATTACAAGAGATACATCAAAAGTGAAGACTCCTATTTATTTCAGTCGAAAAAAAAAAAAACAATCATAGATACAAGGTATACATTAACATCTTTGGATTTTACAACTTTTCAGTAACGAAATACTATTTCCTCTTTATCATAACTATAATCAGCGAAGTTAAGTTTGTTCGGAATTTAGGTAGCTCACCACTTAGGGATATCAGGTAACCTAAGCAATTTAAGGCCAGTTGGTTGGATGGTTGGCATATCAACTTTTGTTTATTATTAAATGTCGAATCCTATATATATATATATATATATATATATATATATAAATGGTAAGAGAATAGTTTGTAAGTAACTATTTTTGAACGAGTTGCTTGAGCTTATTTTTTTCCCACAGTTAGTTAGTTTCAAGAACTTCTACTTTACATAAGTCATTTTACTTATCTAATAATTCTCTCTAATAGAAAAAATTTGCTCATGGCTGTATGGTTTCAAATACTAATACTACTACTAATAATAAACTAGCTCAAACGAGTACAAGATTAAACATGACTGGGAGGGGAAGGTAATCCGGTAGGAATTACGGAAGAGACTGAAATTTGCCCATACTACCAAATGGTATATGCACAAACCAGAATCCGTTCTGGAAAATGAGGCGCAAAAAATTCTATGGAATTATGAGATAAAAAGAGATCACATAATCTCAGACCTTGTGGTAGTAAACCAAAAAAAGAGAGAACCTAGTGACACGTGGACATTGCCATCCCGGCAAATCACAGAGTAAAATTCAAAGACAACAAAACCAGAGACAAGTACTTGGACCTTGCAAGCGAACTGAAAAAGCATGGGAATATGAAGGTGATGGTGATACTGATTGTAATTGTAGCACTTGGAATGACCCACAAAGGCTTGGTAAAGGGACTGGAAGAGTTGGAAATCGGAGAGGAGCAAACTACAGCATTACAAAGATCAGCTAGAATACCGAGAGAGTCCTGGAAAGACTTGAGGAGACTTACTGTCATTCAGATTCCACTGAAAGACCATCAGCTAACGTGAGTGTGAAAAAATCGCAAGCAATAATAATAATAATGAACAAATGGTATATGCACATCCCTTTATCTGTCCTAGAAAATGAAACGCACAAATACCTCTGGGAATTTGAGATACAAACTGATCACCTAATTTCAGCCATACAACCCGACCTAGTAATAATCATCAAAAAAAGAGATCTGCAAGAAAAAAAAAAGAAAAAAGAAAAGAGAACTTGCAGAATTGTGAACTTTGCCATCCCGGCTGACCACAGAGTACAATTGAAAGAAAGTGAAAAGCAGAATAAGTATCTCAACCTTGCTCAAGAATTGAAAAAAACTTTGGAACATGAAAGTGACGATTATACCAGTTGTAATTGGTGCTCTTAGTACAGTCACCAAAGGACTGATGCAAGCACTGGAGGACTTGAAAATAACATAACAAGTGGAGACTATACAAACTATTGAACTATTGAGATTGGCCAGAATACTATGAAGAGTCCTGAAGACTTGAGGAAACTTGGTGTCATTCAAACTCCAGTGAAAGACTATCAGTTAACGCAGATGTGAAAAACTATCCAGGGGTAGCATGATAATAATAATCCTTAGTAAATGATTGAGAAGTTCTCTTTCTCTTATAGATGGGACTCAAACAGGTATTACCACTCCAGGTCAGAGTGGACCTGAGAGTAATGGTAGTAAAGGGGTACTCCATATTTCCTAAAGCCCCAGAACCATTGTCGCCTATTCTCCCGCCCCAGACGACAAAGATGTCTAACACCTGTGTACCAATCTCAGGTAAGTTTAGTAAATAACACCATTTGTGTAGATAATGATTATATCAAAGAGAGAATGGGGAACTTATCGATATCAACTTGGTTGCATTTTATACATAAACTCCAAGATTCTTCTAGCTCAATTTGTATTGGCAATAGGGGATGACAAAATAATATCAATGTTAATGGGTGGTGATGACTATTTCAATGGTCTTGGAATCTTAAAGAGACTGTTTGAAATTAAAGCCTCCCATTTATTTCCACGGAAACTAAAACTGACCTAGCGATCAAAAAACGTCTTTGGATAGTGCAAGTGACATATTCACTGCCACTGACTATGCATTTTGATGAAAAAAAATCTTGTATGCCCTGCTCGTAATTTATTTGTAAGTTGATCTTTGTTATAGCATGTTAACCCTGGGCTATTTAATGCCGAAGTGATTTTTTCAAACTATTATATGGTTATAAGTAACTTCTTACTTAACAATAATCATTTGTTTTCATTCTTGATACTAATAATTACAGAAAAAAGTATATTTAAAATTTATATAAGACTCAAACAGGTTCTATCACTTTGGGTCAGTGTCACACCGGGAGCAATGGCAACAATAAAGTATTTTACACTTTGAAATCGATTCATGGTCTTTTTTTGTTTCCTCAGTCAATGATGTCTGATAATTTAATATTTTCAGTGGGTAGTCACTATATCAGATATATACCATTTGACTGAGTTTGGTTTGGTTTGTTTTGGTTCATTTATTTCACAGAATATTCACTCCACATGGGTTATTTAATGGCAAAATTTGATTCATTGGTTAGTGTTTGATTCTAACCTTTAGTATTATATCGTCAATTATCACCGGGAATTATTTTTAATCACACTTCTTTTATTAATATATAATAATCTCTTTGTACAGTTATATGATATCAAGAATTCCTTTCTAACGCAAATGATTTATTCATAACAATGTTTTAAAATAGCTATTCCTTTTTAATAAAGATAATTTGCTTATCCTCACTTGTGTGATTTCAGGGGACTTATAACAATGATGTTAGATAGAAATTATGGCTTCAAATAGCTATCATTTATATGAATGATGGGAGTACGGTTATATAGTATTAAGTATTCCTATTTAATATAAATAGTTTGGACCCATACATGCTATCCGAACAGCAACTACCACAGTGAACAGCTGGAAATAATAGAAAGCAAAGGATACTTTACACTTGTAAGAATTCCAGAAGTGAAACCTCACCACCAGCTGAATTTTAGAGCCATACACCTCTGCTGGGGGGGGGGCTTAACCCATTTCAGAGAATACAGTCAACGTATTCTAAGTCTCAACAACATCGCTCCAAAAGGAATACGCCCTATTACATATTTTTTTCCACAATATTGAAAGCAATTATTTCCGGTACGGCAGTAGAGGTTGAACATTTCAGCAATTAATCCAGTATTATATTTTTATTTTTGTCTTTTTTTAGAGAGCATCAAAGCGACAGTCTGATAAAATTGCATCCCAAATGAGAGTAGAAATGTGTTACTGAATTCCTCAACGTGAAAAGAAAATTTGACCAATAGACATATATCAGTGTTTGCTGCAGATTTGCCGAGAGCAAATAGTAGATGTGAGGACAGTTACGAGGTGAGTATTGCGTTTTAACCGTCTGAAAAATAATTAACCCCTATATTTCTCATGCATGAAAACTCTGGAAATTTCGAGTCTGGGACTAATAGGAGTTCAAACCCAAAGAGAGGTGAAAATCCAAATGCATTTCCTTGAGAGACTTGTTATCACCACGAATATTTTCTATGGCAATCATAATGAAAAAGAAAAGGAATATTAGAAGCGGCTATTATCAAGCACATGGAAACAAAAGAAAATGTAAGAAAGAAGAACCTTCAAAAAACAAAAAAAAATGTTCTTAAGCCACATTCTGCAGCAGAAATCTAATCAAACGAATAAATAAAATGGACAAGGAAGGAACTCAGATATATGAAACTTTGAACAATGAAATTGTTTAAGATGCACAAGGCCTTATGTCCGAGAAATGACATAGACTTTATATGTCAATAAAAGAATGAGAAAGAGGATTCATCATCATTGAGGATTGCATGAATACAAGAATTAAGAGAAATTAAAGACTGATTATGGCAGCAACAGAAAAATCAACAGAAATGGCTGAAGGAGAATTAGAAAGACAACAATGAATTTTTAAAATTAAGAAAAATGTGAAGAAAAACTAAGAAAATTTCAAATGAGATGACCTGGGCATAGCCAAAAATCGAAAACCTCATGAGGTGAATCGAACCTCTTTTAATAGAAGCACGTAATAATGTCACAAAAACTAATTATATCATAGCAACACATTTATTGAACACAAGAGAATAGTAAGCATGAATGTTGTTATTACAGATATGAAACGCTTAAACACATTAGCAAATACTGCAAACTAGTACAAAAGGAGTATAAGATTAGGCATGACTAGGTTGGCAAGTCAATCCATTAGGAATTGTGTGAGAAATTAAAACTGACAATACTACCAAATGGTATATGCACAAGCCGGAATCCGTCCAATAGAAAAAGATTCATAAAATTCTCAAAAGTTTTATGATAAAAACGTATCCCACAATCTAGTTAAGAATGCCAAATCTCATGTGAGTTAACGAGAAAACAAAAAGAGTTTGCTATCTATTGGAATTAGTCGTTCTACCAGACGGAAGAGTGAAAATAAAAGAAAGTGAAAAGATAAACAAAAACATAAACCTTGCCTGAGAGCTAAAGAAACAGTGGAACATGACGTTGATGGTGATGCCAAATGTAGTTGGTACGCTTGGAACGGAGGAATTGGATTTCAAAGGAAGAATTAGAGACATCGAGACCAGAATCTTATTAAGATTGGCTAAAATCCCGAAAGGAGTCCTGGAAACCTAAAAAGATTTCCTCTCGCTTAGACTCATGTGAAAACCTTACAAGAAGTAAAAGAAAAATAAGTTGTCGCGAGAAAATAATGATTACAACATTCTTAAAACTAAATTATTAATAATAACTGTTATATATGGTTATTATCACGATATTGGTTCCGAATTTATATAAACTTATTTCAATGTTACTGTAGTTATCTTGATAAAGCCTCAGTGGATAGATCTCTAAAAGTTGTCAATGAACATCGAAGATGTATTTGAAATTTTGACCAGATAAGGAAAGCTACATTAATTAGAACAGACGATAATTCGATTAAGAATCATATTTAGAGAAGAAGAAGAAGAAGAAGAAGAAGAAGAAGAAGAAGAAGAAGAAGAAGAAGAAGAAGAAGAAGAAGAAGAAGAAGAGACATTTAGAATGAAAAGATGTAGCTAGACAGACGAAGTTAATAAATGGAAAAAAGGATTGAAAAATGTAAGAAACTAATCCCGAAAGAAGTGGTGTTGGAAATAAGACCATAACTAGAAAGAAGAATATACAAATATAAAGAAGAAGAAGAAGAAGAAGAAGAAGAAGAAGAAGAAGAAGAAGAAGAAGAAGAAGAAGAAGAAGAAGAAGGCTGAATGAAAGAAGAGGAGAGAATATAACAGCAAATATTAAAGAAAGTGCTGAAAACGAGAAGAAGAAGAAGAAGAAGAAGAAGAAGAAGAAGAAGAAGAAGAAGAACAACAACAACAACAACAACAACAACAACAACGACGACGACGACGACGACGATGACGACGACAACGATGATGATGATGATGATGATGATGATGATGATGATGATACCGTAACAGCAAGAATATGAATATCGAGATGATTAGTTTTTTTAGGAGAAAATATTAAAAAAAATAAAAAAAAGAATTAAGTTCTTGTGATCTTTCTCAGCTGAATAAAAACTGATATGCACCATTTCTGCTTGAAATTTCTTTTTTTGTTAGATAAAAAGCTTTAGTCATAACTTAAAAAAAGAAGAAACAAAAAACAAGACCAGGTATTTATATTTTTTTAAAAGTATGATTGGGATTCAACTTGCTAATAGGTCAAAGGAAATCAACAAGATTTAGGGCAAGAAAATTTAATGAATACATCTCGAAGATAGAATAAAAGGAGGCCCTGGAAATGATGACAATGGTGGAAACAGGAAAATAGCGGTAAAAGAGCGGAAGTGATGAAGACGGTAACAAAACATTTGGAAGGAAGGATTAAAAATTAATCTGGTGAGGAAAAGGGAATTAGATTCTACTTTTCCTATTTTCCCCTCAACTGAACTGCTACATCACAAAACAATTTCATATAAAATTCCTTTTTGTTATAATAATAATAATAATAATAATAACTCTGAAAAATATGGATAATATCAAGGGGTCAATACAGGTGCTCAGCCATTCATCTGGCAAACTTGTGATGGGAAGTGATCTAGATTTCTAGATGTGCCAGATTTTGGGATTTATCAGATTTAAGGATTTCTTTTATTTCTGGATAAATATATATTTATTGTATAGAATAATGAAAACTATTCTTTTGATTTATTTGTTTACCAATATGATCATCGTCTTAAAGGTTGTCATTAACTAAGATTTTACTTCAATGTTGCACACAAGCTTCAGGTTGTTTACAGTATCTGCGGTTGTTTAAGAAGTCGCCCATCTAAGTAGCGAACAGGTTCAGCGCTGTTTAACTTCGGTGATCTTACAGAAACCGGTGCTTTCTGCATGACTTGACCGTATGTCTTATTGCCTTATGAGTAATTTAATTGGCAAATTTTATTCATTTGTAAATATCTTATTGTCTTCATAACAAATGTTTAACGTTCCAATGCATTAAAATAAAAACTACACTTCATTTTCTCTGTAATGATTAATTTGCATACAGTTATATCATATAAATTATTCCTGTCTAATTAAAATAAGTTGACTACAGTTAAATGTTTTCAAGTATACGTATACCATATGAATGATTATATTAAATAATAACACTGGTCAACAAAAAAAACTGATTTTGAAATGGTCTCGAGACACCAAACACCTTTTTTAGATAATTTGAGGATGCTGAATTTGAAAATAATGTTACATTTCTTGGTGACGTACCGTTTTTCATTACAGAAATGTCTAATTTAAAAAACAACATTTTTTTTGCATTTTTTTCTGTATATATGATAATAACCAATAGCAATATTTCTTAAAGTAAAATCGTAGAAATCTCTCAATTGGTCAGCTTAATGAAAAATTCAACTTTGGCAATGAGAATTAGACCCTAAATCTAAAAAAAAAACACGATTGAATATATCAAGACCAACAAGTATTTTCATCAAATCATTTAAGAAACAATTTGCATAAATAAAGCCTTCGTGAACATAAGAACTATTGTAAAAATTTTCTCTTTCTTGATTGTCTGTCTTATTAAATGTGATTTAAGTCCAGCTTGATACTCCAGCAGTAATCAGCCATCATTTGTTTGTCCCACCGTCCCTGGTAGCGCTCTTCCATTATTTTGATATCCTGATGGAACCATTCTCTTTGCTCATCACTCCCATCGCTGCAATTATCCGGATATATTTTTAGATGGCTATGTAAGAAATGAACATTAATACTCATATTAGTTCCTATGTTTTGTAGAGTTTTCGACAACTTTTCCACAAACTTGTTGTTTTCGGCAAGGCGATTGTCTAAGGAGTTTTTCACATCAACGAACGATGTCCAAGCTCGTAATTCAAAGTTATTCATTGAATTAACAAATACATCATTCTTAATGTGTTTCCTGATGTTATGATGAAACCATTTTCATGATTTTCATCATGTACAAGGGAATAGATGCAATCAATTGGGATGTCTCTTTTGGAGTTTATTTTAAACTGTGAAGACAAAAACTCTCAATGTGCTTGGTTTCCTTCCGTAGTGAAGGAATAAATGTGACAGGATAAATTTATGAATATCAAACAGAAGTTTCATGTTTTTGATGTCTCCTTAATTATCAAACAGGGTTTCATATTTTTGAGGTCACCTTGATTATCAAGTTTACTTACAGGAATTGCTGATAAAGTTCATCAGTTAATCTGAATTTTGGCGATAAATTGGGAAAATTCGGTATTTCTATTTTAAAGTTTTTGACTCAAAACTTTTTTTCGTAAAAATAGATCATTGCAGGTGGTTGACATAAATAACTCAGCCTACCTGAAAATTGATGGGTTTCTATGACCTTTATTAACGAAATTTTGCAATCAGCCAAAATCGTAAATTGATCTTTTTTTGAAAAAAATTAGCAATGTAAGCAAAAATGGTTGCTAACTATGAAAAACTAAGGTCAATATTTGAATCAGCACCATCAAATAAGCTAACAAAAAACGAGTTTTGTTTCTGGGCACCAAAATTTGTGTTTACCAGTGTAATCGTTTGTTTACTTAGTTATATTGTTTCAAGTATTCCCACTTGAGTTGACCTGAGGTCAATGCCAACTAATAGGTGACTGAACACTTCCCAGAGCTATAGAATTAGGGTCTCACCACAGGATGTCCTTTATTGCCATATCCAACCCAATGTTTTTCTTTTGGGGGGCGTTCTTACCTTTGTGCAGAAGATACAATCGGTGTAATCTAAGCCATGACAACAAAATCGACTATGATCCTTTATTTTACCAATAGAAATTAATACGCTTTTAAAACTGTCAGTTTCATCACTATTAACATTCTGAAAACATCTCTATATATCATGTATAATATATAAAATTAAAAATAAACGAAGTAAGGAAACAGTGGTACCGGTAGACAGAATCGAATTACAAGTCAACTGGTTTTTAAAAAAAATTCATTTTAAATTTCCTTGCTGTATTCAAATATATATATATATATATATATATACTATCAGAGTTAATTCTCTGATGTAAGATTAAATGAATTAAATGGCCTGGAGTGGTAGCACCGGACAGGATCCTATCTATGGGTCAAATATAACTGTTTGACATTAAAACTGGGTGCAAACATGTGACTTATGCTAAATTGAATTGTTCGAATTAGAACTGTTTGATAATTTAACTGTGTTTCTCAACAAAATGTATTCACAAATCATATATTTAATATACATACAAAAACAGGATTTGGCTTTAAATAACCAACAATGGCTGATATAACATAAAACCAAACCGAACGTATCTTGAAATAAATTAGTAAAATTTTCTTTCAAGTAGTTTAATTTACCAAATTAATTCTTTTATACATGCCAATTAAACTGGAATTTCCACGGGCGTAATTAGTATATATCAACTGGATCCTGACACAAAGAAACTAGCTTGAAAGTTAAAGAAAAACAAAATAAGATCATAAAAATATCCTTTAGTCTTAAATGAAAATTGTCTGAACAATAATATTCTGGCATGATATGCTCTCTCTCTCTCTCTCTCTCTCTCTCTCTCTCTCTCTCTCTCTTCTCTCTCTCTCTCTCTCTCTCTCTCTCTCTGTATATATATATATATACGTATGTGTGTGTGTACTTGGGCAGCATTTATTTATTAATACATATTTGATTAAACAATATAGACATCCTTCGTTTGCACATTTTTCTATTTATCCTTTCAAGTCGCCACATTGATTTTATTGTATCCCATAATTAATTGGTTTCCTCGTATTTTCTGTCCGATCTTGGGCAATCATCAGGGGTGTGTATATTGCGAAAGCAATGTGACCTTTGCATGTACATAACTACTTTGTTAGAATTGAGCACTATTATCTATACTGGTGTGTTACTGTAGCGTTTATTTTTAAACTGGTTCTATAAGTATCAGCAGTAGCTAAAGACATTTAACTGAATTAGTAATTGATTCAAAATTGATTCTTTTGAGTTTGGTAATAATTTGGTCTGTCTTATATGGAGCGCCTCGAGAATCTGCAATTTTTGCTTGTTATTTTATTGTTCTAATATTGTGTTTTAGGTAAGAATTTTCCAAAACTCAGTTTTGGGGCAGGGATGATTTTTTTAGATGTTGTGCCATTGAACTAGTATGAGAAAGATGCATAGTAGGTTAGTTGAAGTCAAACCAACGTACATATTGTTACCTGTGGAGATACAATCTCTTAAAATGCATTTAAGTTGATATATAACGTTTGTTTTTTGCAAAACACAAATCGAGTGGTAGGAATTATTGTTAATAACTAAGTGTGAGGTTTTAAATTTATTATAGTATATGAAAAGTTTTATTATTTTATTAGAATCAATGGGGAGTCTATTCCTTTTAATCAACGTTTTTAAAATATTTTCATCTAATTCATAAATGTTGTGCGTTTGGTTACAGTTGGATAAATGTTTGTTTAATGGTTGGAAGCGTTCCACATCAGAAGGAAACTACCGAAACTCAATAGAATCAATTTCGAATCCAGTACTAATGCACTTAACTGTCTTTAGCTATTCCTACTACTTATAGATACAGTTAAAAAATAAACACGTGACAACAATACGCCAGTATACATAATAAATACTCAATACGAACAAAGTAGTAATGTACAAGCAAAGATCACGTCACTTTTGCAATATACACTCCCCTGATGATGGCCCAAGATCGAGCAGAAAGTACCAGGAAACCAATTAATAATGTTTTTTTTTTTAATAAATTCCCGCAAGATACCATAAAATCGATGCGGCTAAAAGAAAGGATAAATAGAAAAATGTGTAGACAAAGAATGTTTATATTGTTTAACCAAATATATATATATATATATATATATATATAGTGCATATCATGCCAGCAAGTTATTTATTTAAAAAATTCTTTGCTTGACGGTTGCGTCGGGGTAAGATAACCACCTGACATAAAATAAACTGGGTTGAAGCTTGAAGCATCTCACATATCGAGCCAGACTGAAGAGTTGAGATACGACGAAACAGTCGATCAGTCGATGAATATATATATATATATATATATATATATGGAAATGCATTTGAAATTTCAGAGAAGCTAACGTTTCAAAAAGATTTGCCACGTGTAAATTTCCCAATATTTTCGCAAGAATGAAGGACGCGAATAGGAAATTGTTCTAAATTGATTGTATTTCTTTCAGTTAGCAAAAGCTATTCACCAGTGCTCAATTTTCACTTTCATACATTTTGAATGTTTTTATTGTTTTATCTTTCTAGTCTTTCTACTTTTTGATTTTGATTTTATATTTATCATATTTTTTAAAACGGTTGCCTTATTTTGCCAATTTTCTATTAGTATCTTTAGATGCATATCCCTTCCACATATAAAAAAAAGTTCGGAGTATTAACTAAAGTACTATGTGTAATTACGTAACAGTCTATGATAGTTCAACTTTCTATTCCTGCCTTTCATACATGGCTACCTACATCTGATAACGATTTCAAAGTTTCATTGTAGTCATGAGTAATGTATATAGTAAATGTCGTTGGAAATAGACTCGGCTAAACAAGTTCAAATCCTGGACGGGGCTGTTTGCTTTTTACTTCACATAAATCCTCTTGGGAAATAATGTAATATAAGCTCTTTTAACTTTAGGGAAAAAATGCCTACTCCAATGCTTTCTTTCTTCCTTCCTTTCTTTCTTTCATAAGTTTTACTTATGCAAATGTAAGAGCAAGTAACGTAACCGATATATATATATATATATATATATATATATATATATATATATATATATATTCTTCAGTCCAGTCAGTCCGGAGTCGGGAATAATTTAGTCAGGACAATTAAATCATTCAAACTTCGAATATTTAAATATTCCTGGTAAAGAGCTCAATGCAACTGACATCACAGAATAATATTACTTTAAGAAAAACAAAATCCGATCACTTCTGAATTATAAATTTATTTCCATCCTGCCCATTCTGCTGTATTCATTATATCCATTAGGATCTGAAGAAGTCTTGGTAAATTTGGAGTTATTGATTCATATCAATACTCATAGCAGGATGGAAATAAATTTATAATCCTAAAGCGACCGGATTTTGTTTGTCTTCATCATCATCATCATATCGCGCTGGTAGCACGGATATCCCTGACCCTCTCTCGCCACTCATCCCTATCATTCATCGCCCTAGGTAGGTCTTCAGGACAACATCCTGTATCCTCACATAGCTGCTGAATGTACGTTCGAGCTGGTCGTCCTGCTTTTGCGCGGCCATGTGTGGGGATCCATAAGAGTACATCTCTTATGAGTTCATCTCTGCTTCTCCAGCAGTGTCCTGCATGTCTGGTTCGTCTAACTTGAATAGTTTTCGTGATAGGGGGCAGGTGGCCGTACAGTTGGTGTCTTGTGGAGTGTTGCTGCAAGGACTTGTTCAGGATTGCACGCAGCATTCTTGTGTAATTGCCATCTAGTTTCTTCTCCAGCCGTTTTGTTAGCGTCCATGTAGTGCATCCATATAGCAGTATCGATGTGACCGCTGCCTGGAAGAAACTGCGTTTCATTTTATCGGTTAGGTCTGATTTCCATATAATCGATAGCCTATTGATAGCTGTCCATGCTTTCGTTAGCCTCGTTTCGATATCCTTTTCGGTTGATTTGACGCTGCTTCCTAGGTACGAGAATTTGTCTACTAGTTTAAGTGGGGTTTCTTCTAGAGTGGAGATGTCCCCCGTTTGGTTATAGCACATATATTCCGTTTTGTGTGCATTAACATAGAGGCTTATGCTTGATGCTGCTCGTTCCAAACTATGCAGAAGAGTTTCGGCTTGGTCAGGTGTATTTGCCAGTATCGCTATGTCATCGGCGTAGTCGGCGTCGGTAATTGTTGTTGCGGGGTATCTTCTGCTTCTTTTCTTCGTCAGTTCGAAGCCATTCTCTTTGATTTTGTCAATCGATGTTCTAAGTACGTAGTCTAGACAAATGATAAAGAGGTACGGGGCCAGCGTGTCCCCTTGTAGTACTCCTGCTACAATGTCAAAGTATTCTGTGTCTCCATCCGGTGATCGTACTTTTACTTTAGTGTTTCTATAGAGAATCGTTATTGCCGCTACGGTTTCATTAGGTATGCCGTACGCTAGTAGGATTTGTTCCATCTTTCCTCTGTGAATGGAGTCGAAAGCCTTGGTAAAGTCGACAAATATTAATGTCGCTTGTAGGTTCTTTGCCCGTACACCTTCAAGGATTCTGCGGATGGTTAATATTTGTGAGGTCGTGGATCTATTTCTTCGGAAGCCATTTTGGTTTTTTCTAAGTATGTTGTCGATTTTGGGTTCTATTCGGTTTCGTAGTAGGGCATTGTAGATTTTGGCAGCTATGGATGTAAGTGTTATGCCTCGGTAGTTTTTGGCTAATCCGAGGTCCCCCTTTTTAGGGAAGGGGAGTATGCATCCCTTCATCCATCTATCTATCGGATTTTGATTGTATACTGCGTTGCAGTGTCGGAGCAGTATGTCGTCGAATTGTCTGGTCTTCCATACTTCCGGGGGAATTTCGTCCAGCCCTGCAGCTTTCCTATTTTTAATTTTTCTGTGAACCGAGTCGAGTTCTTCTTGTGTGAACGGTCCTAGTTTAATGTCTAATTGTTTGCTAATTATTCTGGTGATTGGTTCATGCGTTATTTTTGGTGGGTTTCCAAGTAAGTTTTCGAAGTGCTGTTTCCACAGTTTTATTCTTTCTTGTTGGTTTGCTGCTTTAAGTTTTGCTTTGGCTGTGTTCTTTCTTCTGCTCACTTCGTTTATTGTTTGCCAGGCTATTCTAGATTGTCTATCTTCCACCGAGTCTCTAATCTTATCTATCTGAATTTGAATGTATTCTGTCTGTTCCTTTATATATATGCCTGCTAATTGATATTGTGCCGTTTGTAGTTTTAAGGCATTTGTGTTTCGAACGAATAGAGCACTCTGATATCCGGTAAGGTATAAAATGTAAATAAACAAACGCTGCTGCTGCTACATAATACCTTATAATTCCCCAAGCTGACGTAGTACGCTTGTTGGCCGAGCGGTCTGATACTAAGTCTAACGTAAAGTTGGGCAGGTTTCGATCCCAGCTTCAAGTGTCCTACGCGTGTAGCCACACTGAAGAGATGTGATACAACGAAACTGTCTGTCTGTGGATGACAGTATATATATATATATATATATAGGTTGAAGTGAATACACACACGTATGCATGCATATATGTATCACAAACATTAACACGCACACATAAATACATTTCTGTTGCACACGCAGACAGATGAATATATATATATATATATATATATATATATATATATATATATATTTACACACCAATAGATGTATTAGGCACACGCACACATACACACTCACACACCCATATATATATATATATATGTGCATATGTATTTCGCATACACTAATATATAACTGTACTACTTACACAAATACACACACACACACACATATATATATATATATATATATGTGCATATGTATTTCGCATACACTAATATATAACAGTACTACTTACACACATACACACACACACACACACACACATATATATATATATATATATGTGCATATGTATTTCGAATACACTAATATATAACTGTACTACTTACACACATACACACACACACACACACACACACACACACACACATATATATATATATATATATATATATATATATGTGCATATGTATTTCGCATACACTAATATATAACTGTACTACTTACACACATACACACACACACACACACATATATATATATATGTGCATATGTATTTCGCATACCCTAATATATAACTGTACTACTTACACACATACACACACACACACCCATATATATATATATATATATATGTGCATATGTATTTCGCATACACTAATATATAACTGTACTACTTACACACACACACACACACACACACACATATATATATATATATATATATATATATATATATATATTATAATCTACATAAGAAATGGAGAGCTGAAGATTAAAATGAATGTAAATACTCGTCAAAATTAACATTTTTGAGGCTTTATATAAAAATGATAATATATTTATGCTTAACATTTGTGTTGCATTTTCTCTCTGACTTCTAAATGACGTACGACTATTAAGTGATTTCACAAGAAATAAAACATTAAGTAAACTCCAATCTCACTTTTAGTATTTCTCTAACATGGTGCAATATATGACGCTAAGAACTTTTGCACCAATTAATTACAAGAAGCTGTTTTTGTTATCTGTAAAAAGAAAAAAAATACGATAAAGCCCCTTCCTAATATTTGGCGTTGATATTTGTAATTAAAAGAGTCAGTGTCATCTGCAATGAGTAGGGAGGGTTGTTCAAGAGATAAGGAGCCGAGTCGTTGAATGGGACAAAAATAAAAGATTTGAATTTAAATGATATGTGATTCACGCTCCCTTGTGTCACGGATAAATCGCTTTTCAATAACATCAACGACCGACAAATATGCCTCTGCTCTTCAAAAAAATATCACCCTACCCTTAATAAAAAGGATGTAAAAATCAAAAAAAGATGTAAAAATCAAAAAGAAAAACAAAACAAAAATTCTGTTGGCGTCCTTCTTAATGTTTTAAATCTACTGACTGGGTGAGATTGCAGTTTTTTTTTTTCCTTTTCTTTTCTGTGGAGAGAATTTATGAGTCAGATTTCTTTATTTGATTTCTTCCTGACTTTCAAATGTTCTTTTTACTTTCTATTCAAAGGTATGAAATGATTGGCTCTAACCATTTCCATTTTCAATCTTCTTCTTCTTCTTCTTCTTCTTCTTCTTCTTCTTCTTCTTCTTCTTCTTCTTTAAAATAAGAATATCTATAAATGGAGTAAAGTTTTATTATATACATTGTAATCATATATGAAAAGTTTACTGAGAGCGAACTAAACTCTTTTCAAGATATTATTATTATTATTATTATTATTATTATTATTATTATTATTATTATTATATCACCGATGCTGCTAAAATTGACCGCAAAAAATTTGTAAATT
This sequence comes from Sepioteuthis lessoniana, assembly GCA_963585895.1. Lineage (NCBI taxonomy): Eukaryota > Metazoa > Mollusca > Cephalopoda > Myopsida > Loliginidae > Sepioteuthis > Sepioteuthis lessoniana. The sequence goes on along the minus strand of OY757940.1, from coordinate 64,396,833 downwards.
AAGTAAAATGTTTTTAAATTAAACTTAGATTTTAAAGTATATGTATAAAAAGGCTGAAACATATTTTTTTTTAAATTTTCTAGCTTCAAAACACTTTCAAAATTTTCAAACCAGTTTAAAGTCAATAATTCTGACATTATATCAAAAAAAGCAAAGGTTAGTAAAGAACAAATAATGCACACATTTTTCAAATTTATCCCGTGTCAAGATCTTCACACTAGACTTAATCTGATGGTGAGTCTCCAGTCTTGCAGTTTAGGATATTTAGAGTACTCTTTACATTACCATTACTCTCACGTATATTTGTCCTTTTTAGGTTCTTATGAAAGTATCAAATAGAACTGTTCAATCTCTACGAATGTTTGTCCTTTTTAGGTTCTTATCGAAGTGTCTAATAGAACTGTCCAATCTCTACGAATGTTTGTCCTTTTTAGGTTCTTATCAAAGTGTCAAATAGAACTGTCCAATCTCTACGAATGTTTGTCCTTTTTAGGTTCTTATCAAAGTGTCAAATAGAACTGTCCAATCTCTACGAATGTTTGTCCTTTTTCGGTTCTTATCGAAGTGTCAAATAGAACTGTTTAATCATCTACGAATTTTTGTCCTTTTTAGGTTCTTATCAAAGTGTCAAATAGAACTGTCCAATCTCTACGAATGTTTGTCCCTTTTAGGTTCTTATCGAAGTGTCAAATAGAACTGTTTAATCATCTACGAATTTTTGTCCTTTTTAGGTTCTTATCAAAGTGTCAAATAGAACTGTCCAATCTCTACGAATGATTGTCCTTTTTAGGTTCTCATCAAAGTGTCAAATAGAACTGTCCAATCTCTACGAATGTTTGTCCTTTTTAGGTTCTTATCAAAGTGTCAAATAGAACTGTCCAATCTCTACGAATGTTTGTCCTTTTTAGGTTCTTATCGAAGTGTCTAATAGAACTGTCCAATCTCTACGAATGTTTGTCCTTTTTACGTTCTTATCAAAGTGTCAAATAGAACTGTCCAATCTCTACGAATGTTTGTCCTTTTTAGGTTCTTATCGAAGTGTCAAATAGAGCAGCTCAATCATCTACGAATGTTTGTCCTTTTTCGGTTCTTATCAAAGTGTCAAATAGAACTCTTCAATCATATATGAATGTTTGTCCTTTTTAGGTTCTTATCGAAGTGTCAAATAGAACAACTCAATCATCTACGAATGTTTGTCCTTTTTAGGTTCTTATCAAAGTGTCAAATAGAACTGTCCAATCTCTACGAATGTTTGTCCTTTTTAGGTTCTTATCAAAGTGTCAAATAGAACTGTCCAATCTCTACAAATGTTTGTCCTATTTAGGTTCTTATCAAAGTGTCAAATAGAACTGTCCAATCTCTACGAATGTTTGTCCTTTTTCGGTTCTTATCAAAGTGTCAAATAGAACTGTCCAATCTCTACGAATGTTTGTCCTTTTTACGTTCTTATCGAAGTGTCAAATAGAACTGTCCAATCTCTACGAATGTTTGTCCTTTTTAGGTTCTTATCGAAGTGTCAAATAGAGCAGCTCAATCATCTACGAATGTTTGTCCTTTTTCGGTTCTTATCAAAGTGTCAAATAGAACTCTTCAATCATATATGAATGTTTGTCCTTTTTAGGTTCTTATCGAAGTGACAAATAGAACAGCTCAATCATCTACGAATGTTTGTCCTTTTTAGGTTCTTATCAAAGTGTCAAATAGAACTGTCCAATCTCTACGAATGTTCGTCCTTTTTAGGTTCTTATCAAAGTGTCAAATAGAACTGTCCAATCTCTACGAATGTTTGTCCTTTTTAGGTTCTTATCAAAATGTCAAATAGAACTGTCCAATCTCTACGAATGTTTGTCCTTTTTCGGTTCTTATCAAAGTGTCAAATAGAACTGTCCAATCTCTACAAATGTTTGTCCTATTTAGGTTCTTATCAAAGTGTCAAATAGAACTGTCCAATCTCTACGAATGTTTGTCCTTTTTCGGTTCTTATCAAAGTGTAAAATAGAACTGTCCAATCTCTACGAATGTTTGTCCTTTTTAGGTTCTTATCGAAGTGTCAAATAGAACTGTCCAATCTCTACGAATGTTTGTCCTTTTTAGGTTCTTATCAAAGTGTCAAATAGAACTGTCCAATCTCTACGAATGTTTGTCCTTTTTAGGTTCTTATCAAAGTGTCAAATAGAACTGTCCAATCTCTACAAATGTTTGTCCTATTTAGGTTCTTATCAAAGTGTCAAATAGAACTGTCCAATCTCTACGAATGTTTGTCCTTTTTCGGTTCTTATCAAAGTGTCAAATAGAACTGTCCAATCTCTACGAATGTTTGTCCTTTTTACGTTCTTATCGAAGTGTCAAATAGAACTGTCCAATCTCTACGAATGTTTGTCCTTTTTAGGTTCTTATCGAAGTGTCAAATAGAGCAGCTCAATCATCTACGAATGTTTGTCCTTTTTCGGTTCTTATCAAAGTGTCAAATAGAACTCTTCAATCATATATGAATGTTTGTCCTTTTTAGGTTCTTATCGAAGTGACAAATAGAACAGCTCAATCATCTACGAATGTTTGTCCTTTTTAGGTTCTTATCAAAGTGTCAAATAGAACTGTCCAATCTCTACGAATGTTTGTCCTTTTTAGGTTCTTATCAAAGTGTCAAATAGAACTGTCCAATCTCTACGAATGTTTGTCCTTTTTAGGTTCTTATCAAAGTGTCAAATAGAACTGTCCAATCTCTACGAATGTTTGTCCTTTTTCGGTTCTTATCAAAGTGTCAAATAGAACTGTCCAATCTCTACAAATGTTTGTCCTATTTAGGTTCTTATCAAAGTGTCAAATAGAACTGTCCAATCTCTACGAATGTTTGTCCTTTTTCGGTTCTTATCAAAGTGTCAAATAGAGCTGTCCAATCTCTAGGAATGTTTGTCCTTTTTAGGTTCTTATCAAAGTGTCAAATAGAACTGTCCAATCTCTACGAATGTTTGTCCTTTTTAGGTTCTTATCTAAGTGTCAAATAGAACTGTCCAATCTCTACGAATGTTTGTCCTATTTAGGTTCTTATCAAAGTGTCAAATAGAACTCTTCAATCATATATGAATGTTTGTCCTTTTTAGGTTCTTATCAAAGTGTAAAATAGAACTGTCCAATCTCTACGAATGTTTGTCCTTTTTAGGTTCTTATCGAAGTGTCAAATAGAACTGTCCAATCTCTACGAATGTTTGTCCTTTTTTGGTTCTTATCAAAGTGTCAAATAGAACTGTCCAATCTCTACGAATGTTTGTCCTTTTTAGGTTCTTATCAAAGTGTCAAATAGAACTGTCCAATCTCTACAAATGTTTGTCCTATTTAGGTTCTTATCAAAGTGTCAAATAGAACTGTCCAATCTCTACGAATGTTTGTCCTTTTTCGGTTCTTATCAAAGTGTCAAATAGAACTGTCCAATCTCTACGAATGTTTGTCCTTTTTACGTTCTTATCGAAGTGTCAAATAGAACTGTCCAATCTCTACGAATGTTTGTCCTTTTTAGGTTCTTATCGAAGTGTCAAATAGAGCAGCTCAATCATCTACGAATGTTTGTCCTTTTTCGGTTCTTATCAAAGTGTCAAATAGAACTCTTCAATCATATATGAATGTTTGTCCTTTTTAGGTTCTTATCGAAGTGACAAATAGAACAGCTCAATCATCTACGAATGTTTGTCCTTTTTAGGTTCTTATCAAAGTGTCAAATAGAACTGTCCAATCTCTACGAATGTTTGTCCTTTTTAGGTTCTTATCAAAGTGTCAAATAGAACTGTCCAATCTCTACGAATGTTTGTCCTTTTTAGGTTCTTATCAAAGTGTCAAATAGAACTGTCCAATCTCTACGAATGTTTGTCCTTTTTCGGTTCTTATCAAAGTGTCAAATAGAACTGTCCAATCTCTACAAATGTTTGTCCTATTTAGGTTCTTATCAAAGTGTCAAATAGAACTGTCCAATCTCTACGAATGTTTGTCCTTTTTCGGTTCTTATCAAAGTGTCAAATAGAGCTGTCCAATCTCTAGGAATGTTTGTCCTTTTTAGGTTCTTATCAAAGTGTCAAATAGAACTGTCCAATCTCTACGAATGTTTGTCCTTTTTAGGTTCTTATCTAAGTGTCAAATAGAACTGTCCAATCTCTACGAATGTTTGTCCTATTTAGGTTCTTATCAAAGTGTCAAATAGAACTGTCCAATCTCTACAAATGTTTGTCCTATTTAGGTTCTTATCAATGTGTCAAATAGAACTGTCCAATCTCTACGAATGTTTGTCCTCTTTCGGTTCTTATCAAAGTGTCAAATAGAACTGTCCAATCTCTACGAATGTTTGTCCTTTTTAGGTTCTTATCGAAGTGTCAAATAGAACTGTCCAATCTCTACGAATGTTTGTCCTTTTTAGGTTCTTATCAAAGTGTCAAATAGAACTGTCCAATCTCTACGAATGTTTGTCCTTTTTAGGTTCTTATCGAAGTGTCAAATAGAGCAGCTCAATCTCTACGAATGTTTGTCTTTTTTCGGTTCTTATCAAAGTGTCAAATAGAACTGTTCAATCATATATGAATGTTTGTCCTTTTTAGGTTCTTATCGAAGTGTCAAATAGAACTGCTCAATCATCCCCGAATGTTTGTCCTTTTTAGGTTCTTATCGAAGTGTCAAATAGAGCTGTTTAATCATCTACGAATGTTTGTCCTTTTTAGGTTCTTATCGAAGTGTCAAATAGAACTGTTCAATCATCTACGAATGTTTGTTCTTTTTAGGTTCTTATCGAAGTGTCAAATAGAACTGTCCAATCTCTACGAATGTTTGTCCTTTTTAGGTTCTAATCGAAATGTCAAATAGAACTGTTTAATCATCTACGAGTGTTTGTCCTTTTTAGGTTCTTATCGAAGTTTCAAATAGAACTGTTCAATCATATACGAATGTTTGTTCTCTTTAGGTTCTTATCGAAGTGTCAAAAAGAAGTGTTCAATCATATATGAATGTTTGTTCTTTTTAGGTTCTTATCGAAGTGTCAAATAGAACTGTTTAATCATCTACAAATAATTATTAATGTTATTGTTAGTTATTTGAAACCATAAATCTGAGTGCAGTTTGTTCACTTTAGCTACTGGATATATAGAATTTCTAAAGTTGAATAGGAATACTTGAAACCATTTAACTGTGTTCAAAGAAATAATGAACTTGAATAAAATTATAAGTGTTATAAATTCTTCAAACTATTTAACTGTGTGCGAACAAATGAGCTCTATCTTGTTAAAATTAAATTTCCCTACAGACTTCTTTAAGAAATGGATCCACAACATCACAAATTCTTACAATCTGTCGAATTTTAGGTGTTCGCGCAAAAAAAACTCGAGGTTTCGTGCAAAAAAACTCCTATTAGTAGATTTCTCCAAGGCATTTGACTCCGTACACAGAGGAAAGATGGAGCAAAAACTCTCAGGCAACTGTCTACCCTGGGAGACTGTCGCAGCCATAAGGATGCTCTCTAAGACTTCTTTGACATCGTCGCAGGTGTGCTACAAGGGAACCCATTAGCACCATACCTGTTCATAATCTGCCTAGACTACCTGCTTCAAACGTCGGTAGATTTAATGAAATAAAATGGCTTAACACTAGAAAAGGCAAGAAGCAGACGATACCCAGAATGAAATATTACAGGCACGGACAACGCTGATGGCATGGTGCTTCTGGCAAATACACCTGCTCAGGCCAAATTCCTGCTGAATAGTCTGAAGTGGCATAGACCTCCATGTGAACGCAAATAAAATGGATTATATGTGCTTTAGTCAAAGAGGCAGTATCTCCCCACTAAAAGATGGCTCTGAAACTAATGGACAAGTTCACCTACATCGGAAGCAGCGTCTCATCAACCGAAAATGATATCAATACATGACTTCTGAAAGTATGTACATCGATTGATTGGCTATCGATCATATGAAAGTTAGACTTACCGGAAAAAATAAAACACCATTTTCCCCAGTGGTGGTCGTGTCCCTACTACTATTTGGATGCACTACTTTGACGGTGACAAAGTGTATAGAGAAAAAACTTGAAGGCAATTGCACCAGGATTTTAAAAGCTATATTAAACAAATCCTGGGATCAACATCCCACAAATCAGCAGCTGTAGAGCCACCGACCTCCTATCACGAAGACAATCCAAATTAGACGAACAAGACATGCGGGACATTGCTGGAAGAGCAAGGACGAACTCATGAACGACGTTCCCCAGTGTATCCCTTCACACGGATGCACAAGTGTAGGACCAGCTGTTGGACCTTATCTACAACAGCTGTGTGCGGTCATAAGATGTGGTCTGGAAGACCTGCTGGACGTGATGTACGATAGAAACAGATGACTATTGAGAGTTACAAAAATCCGCATGAGCAGCGTGACACGATGATGATAATGATAACATATATATATATATATATATATATCAGAATTTGGCATTGAATAATCCACAAGGGTTCAAATGCCATAAAACAATTAACAATAAACTAACTAACATAAGAACATATTATGTTTTCCCACAAAATCAATATTCGAAAAATGTAAAAAGAAGCTAGAAGTCTAAACAGTAGTTATCAAAAACAATTATTACGCGTTTTTCATTTGAATTGTAAGTATTCGTTAAATAAATCATCCCGATGACACTCAACTTCTAACAAAACTTGGCAGGTTTCTTTAGAGATCGAGTGTTATTGGAAGGTTTTATTCTACTGAACAGTTGACTATAAACAAATCATTTTAAGTGCTCGCTCAATCAAAATGTGTTCAAAAACTGGATAAAACCTAAAAGCCGTTTTTTGATTATAGCCCCATAAATAAAAAATTCACGTATCAATTAGGATACAGTCCTCTAATAAAGCTTAGTCGTATCGACTTATGTATCAACTAGAAATAGGACACAATCAGCAGAAGAAATATATATATATATATATATATATATATATATATATATATAATCTTGAAGGTACAGTTAGCTCGAAATATGATTTGAACATTTTAAAATTGTCAGTACGGAACTTAATGAATGAGAGAGTAAGTTAAAACGTTTTTAGGGTGGTCTGTACTCATAAAAAGATCGATTGATTGATTTTAACAATATTTCAACCCGTCTAGGGATATTTCAACCGTCCCATTGGTACAATGGTTTGAGTGTTCACCAATAACGGGGGAGACCAGAGTTCAATCCCAGGTCATACCAAAGACTCAAAAATTGGTACTTGATTCCTCCTTGCTTAACATGCAGCCTTTAAGGTTACAAGAGTAAAGTGGAGCAATCCTGGATAGTAGCTATTGAAAAGGGAACCTTTGGGTCACCCCCGACTGCGCTCACGAACTTTTTTTACCCTGGGATATTTTATGCCAACAGGTTAGGGAATTGCGTTTATCGTACGTTCAGACTTATATTTTATTGTTTGTAATTATTTAAGACTTTTTTTTCCTCACAGTCCTATCGAATACAAATAATTTTTGGAAAGATCTATTTGGTCCATTGAATAGACGCTAACTGGATGTCTCACAAGGGCTCAGAGTGGACCTCGGAATAATAACTAGGAAAGTATATTTCGTACTTTCCTTTCGTTCAGAACTGGAGCCTCATCATTAGATGCAGTTTAGTTTCATACTTAGAACACCGCTTATTCATAGAAAGTGACGTCCTTAGGCAAGGGATACAGTCAGAGTATTCTAAGCCCCACTGACAGGGAAGCAGTAGATAGATTGATAAAAAGATAGAGTTATTTCTACTCGATGCTATGTAAATGGAAATCTATATTTGAACGGAGAAGAGGAACGGCAGATAAAATAAATACAGTCTGATAGACACATTGAAAATTACAAAACAATACATCTTTTTGTAAATTAGGCTCTAAGAATATCCTCATACCCAATCCACCCACGACTAATTTGTCTAAAATAATGAAGCAAGACAATAAAAGACTATTTGAAAAGACAAAGATGTTGATTGATACCAGTAATAAAATTCGCACACCTATGTATTCAACTGCAAGTAAAAAAACACTTTGCTGAAGATTTCATTGAAGAAGAGAAAATCTCGGAATACGCAGTGTGAATAAAACAATTTTGTGGACGTTTTGGAAAAGTGAGAAACGAGAGAGAGAGAGAGAGAGAGAGAGAGAGAGAGAGATGTAAAACTCTATGGACAAAAGGGAAGTAATTTCTGGCTTTATAAATTAGATCTATTTGTTGATAGATTTTATTGCAGCACTTTTTAGGATAACTTTCTTGTTAACAAGTTAATCTTATTGAAGCTGCTTTCTTTAGTATTTTTTGTCTTTCTGTCTTTCTGTAAACAAAAATCACCAAGTGCATCTTATTTTCTCCTAATAATAGCAATAGTAACAGAAAGTATATTTGTATTCAAAATACAAGGTGACTTCACACACACACACACACACACACACACACACACACACATATATATATATATATATATATATATGAAAGAATATTATGAAGAAGATAAAGAACTAATAAGATGTAAAAGCAAAGTAAAACAAATAAACAAAGTCAGTGCGTATTGATCCAATCCCGTCGCCATAGGCAGGATGTGACACGCTGTCAAGTGTTTTTTACAAGAGAATATAGCTGTTTTAAATGCAGCCTTTCCCCCCATATATATATATATATATATATATATAGTATTATTAACGAAGACGGACAAATTTATTAATAAAGAATACGATTAGGAATATGTAAATCAATATTACTTAGATAAAGATTTCATTGCGCTAGCTCACTTTTATGAGATCATCGGACCCTGAGGTTCCATGAAGTAGGTGACCTTTCATATTCTGTTATGTTAGACAAGATGGGTAGATTGATCTAGTTTGTGTGGCATTCTGAGAAAGGAAGTCTGGTTTATACTACGTAATTATTTTTTATTTGTTAACCTATTTGCTATATTATGTTTAATTTATTATTTTCTAGTGTTTCATTAATTCATTTCTTCATTGTCATTATTTTACTCTTTTGAGAATCTTTTTTACACCTATGTTAGCTGATGTTTTCTCACTGGAGTTTGAGTGACGGTAAGTTTCCTCAGTGTTCTAGCTGATCTTAATAATACTGTAGTCTGAATGGTCTCTACCTGTACTCTGATTTCTGAGTCTTCCAGTCCCTTTATCAGTTCTTTAGGGATTATTCCAAGACACCAATTATAAATGGTATCATTGTAACATTCATGTTCTATAATTTTTTTAATTCACCATCAGGGTCTTCATAATAATCTGTCTTGTCGCTTTCTTTTAATTTTATTCTGTGGTCTGCCAAGACTGTCAAATACACCATTCAGCAGGTTCTCTTTTCTTTTTTTGTTAACTATCACTAGGTCTGGTTGTCTGAACGAGATTAAGTGATCCGTTTATATCTTGAAATCCGAAAGAAGTTCGCGCGTTTAATTCTCCAGGACGGATTCCGGACACCAAGACAGTTCCTCAGCCTCCCTATAGTCCAGTCCTTACGCCATGTGACTTTTGGTTATTCCCTTAGCTCAGAGGCTGTCATTATGAGACAATTGAGGAGATGAAAGAGGCTATGACGAAAGTCATTGACACGCTCACACAAGAGGACTTCCATGGGGCCTTCCAGATATTGATGGAATAGTACGTTTGTTAGTTCTATTTCATCCGTCATTGGTCGTTTTGTTTTTTCCACTTCTCTATTATTATTATCGTTATTATTATTATGAAACTCCTTGCGATTTTCTTTTTACACCAACTTTAGCTGGTGGGTTTACATTGGAGTCTGATTGACTGCAAATCTCCTCAGGTCTCCTGAACGCTTCTAAGTATACTAGCTGATCATAATAATGCAGTAGTTTGGATGTTCTTCAGTCCTTTCTTCTGGCTCCTGAGGACTGTTGTAAGTGCACCAACTACAATTAGTATTACAGTGATCCTCATGTTCCACAATTTTATCAGTTCTCTGGCAAGGTCCAAGTATTTGTCTATCTTTTAACTTTCTTTTATGTTCACCTTGTGGTCTGCTGGAATGGCAAAACCTCAAGATGACAGGTTTTATTGTCTTTTGGAAATTATCACAAGGTCTAATTTTCTGACCGGGATTAGGGGATTAGTTTGTATCTCAAAATCCCAAAACTTTCATGGGTCTCATCGTTTTGGACTGATTCTCTGTTGTACATATGCCAATTTGAAGTAGATTCAAATTTCAGTTTCTTTCAAAATTCCTTGTAGATAACCTTTCCCACCCAGTCGAGTCTAGTCTTGTATTTATTTTGTGCTTGTCTGCTGTAATCACTTATTATGTGACTAATCATTTCATCTTTTTCTCCACATAATTTATATTCGCTATTCTGTTGCGTATAATTAATTTTCCCTTTTATATAATTGGTCCTTACGGCGTTGTTTTGTGCAGCTGTTAGAAGAGATTCCCTTTGTCTCTTGAGATTTCCCATTTGTAGACAATTCCAGGTTTTCTCATGCGCAGTTCCGTCAGTTTGTCGCTTGAAATATGTTTTCATTTGTTTTTCTTCCTATTTTTTTTTTTTTTGTTTTCGTTGCTTTTTTGTCAGTATTTATGTTATCAGTGTTGTTACCGGCTGATGTGATTAGTCCTGTTCTGATTCTTTTAATACCGTCGCCGAGTCTTTTTACTGATGCATCTACACAGTTGTCAGTGCTGATGAGTACTCATATAATTTGTCTTTGTTATTTCTCGGGCGGAGGATTTTGTGTACAGTCATTGGTCCATTTGTCTGAGTTTCTCCCTTGCCACGTTAGGAATTCTCCAAAGTACTTTACAAGGGGAAGTGCCTCTGTGTTTATCCCTTTGATAAGATTTCTGCAGAAGAGCTCGTTTTTCTCCTTCTTCTGAGGAACTCCTCTTACTTTTTTCTTCGATCTCCGCTTGTTTGATGGTATCCGCTTCTAAAAATCTCGGGTACCAGTAGTTTCCCTTTTCTCCAAACGTTCTGATTCTTTCATGGTGTGGCAGTTCTATTCCATCAGTTGTTTGTATTTTCTCACTTTTTATAAGCAAGTCATATTTTTCAATACCAAATTCCAATCCTATATCCTGTGTGTATATTCTTATTTTGGGTATTAATATCTCCACTTTTGTTCGCGAATGATGAACCAGGTTGGGATGAAAAATTCAGCAACTGGAGCAAAATCGTCGACTTACATCAGAACTGGGATAATCTGAACCCTGACAAACGAAGATATTCACTCCAACCAAATTTTTTTATATACGGAAAAATCGTCAAAAACGATTATAAAAAATATTATGTGAGTTCTTTAATGCAATCAACAAATCATCAAGAAGAAATACAACTCAAGGAATCTACAATATATAACGTAAAAGGACTAAATGTAGGAATTACACCAAAATCTTAATAAACTAGCCAACGTGAGGAGATCTCTCATTGAAAGCAACCGCTTAAAAGATGAAGACAAAGATAATATCAAAGAACATGAAGTCGCTGATATCCATCGAAATAAAAGCGTAACACTTGATGTGAGAGTAGTTAATAATGAGACAGATAATATATTAAAACAATCAAGCAAAAACTGAATGACAACTCCAGTAACACATAATGAATGAAACAAATTAAAGAATAGTCAACCTCAAATAGAAAACCCAGACTGCACAGAAAATAAGATTAAAATCGACGAAATGAAACAAAATTTAATAAGAGAACTCGCTAAGACAACTAATACTGATATGAAAAACTGAGCACCTCTAAAAATAAAAACAAAAATGACAAAAATAACCTGATGTTGATAAATTTGGCAAAATATACCATAGAAGATCTTCTACAAGATTTTAAACCAAATCTTACGCTTTTAAATGAAATAATATACGCAATTATTACAGTAATAAGCCCAGTAACGATAACACCTAAATAAAACGGCTTTAAGCAACCCAAATGGAAATGAAAAATACCAAAACAAATAGAAGAATACAGAGAATTAATATCCATACTTGATAAAACGAGTAAGGGTGTTAAAGTAAATGTTAGGAAAGCAAGAAAAAAAATAAAAGAAAATATGAGATAACATCAATTGAAAAGACCCCAATAAATAAAGAATAGTTGATGCAACTCCCTCAAAGAAAGCTCCAGTGAACAAAATTCTTTAGACATAACAAAATACATCAAGGCTATCCCCAAAACTTTAAGAATTAAAACCATTTTCATATCACAAGAAATTATATCATAGAAAAGCAAGGTGTGTTGAAAATGTAAAAGTTCCTTATATAAATTATAAACCAAAAATTACAACAACAGAAGTGGGGGTGTCCTCGTAGTGTCGACTTGGTAATGGTTAAAGCGGTCGTAGCAAGCGAGTCCGAACTCGAGTCGCTTGATTTAATACAAGCTAAAGTCTTGCTGACCAAACTAGAATGATATAAAATAGACATGATATCGAAAGAAGAGAATTCGCCAGCTTAGAAGTTTGTGTAGATACAGCAATACAATAACTTGAAGGATATGTAAACAAGAGCTAAGTGAGATTGATTACAGCAGATAGTAACTGTAACAAGAATTTAAAAATCTTGGAAACAAAAATGGAGATTTTAAGCAACAAACTAAAGAGATTGCACATGAGCTGACCTTTAAATGGACGTACAGAGGAAACTTGAAGAAAGAAACTGAATCTCTGCTAATTGCAGCAGAAATTTATACCATAGTGACAAATCATATCAAAGAAAAACCTGATGATACTCTAAAGAATAGCAAGTATTGGGTTTATGGTGATAGCGATAAAACAATCACATACGAAGTGAATGCAGCAAACTAACTCAAAAAGAGTGCATGAACAGAAGCAAATGGGTGGGAAAGGTGATTCACTGAGAATTATGCAAGAAAATGAAATTTTACTATACTGATAAATGGCATATGCATAAAATAGAATCTGTCCAATAACATGTGATGCATAACATTCTCTGGTATTTTAAAAATAGAGACCGATTGCCTTATCCTGGTCTGAAGAGCTGACTGAGAATTAAGTAATTAAAATACGAGAACTTTGCGTCTAGTGGATTTTGCCGTTCTGGCGAAGAACAGAGTAAATATAAAAGGAAGCGAAAAGATAAACAAACATTCTGACCTTGCTAGAGGAGTGGAACGGTGATACTGATTATAGTCGGTGCACTTGAAACGGTCCCAAAAGTCTTAGCAGAAAGACTGGAGAAATCGGAAATCAGAGGAAGAATCGAGACTATCCCGACAAAAGCATTGCTGAGATCGGTCAGAATACTCAGATGAGTCTCGGACACCTGAGAAAACTTGCTGTCTCTCGAATTCCAATGAATGACCTCCTGCTAACTCTTGTTCAAAAAATCCCTGGGAATAATAAATTCTTTGGGATTTTTAGATAAAAACGGATCAAATCTCGGCCAGATGACCAAAACTAGGGATAGTCAACAAAAAATAGAAAGAGAATCTGCTGAGTTGTGGACTTTTCTGTTCCGGCTGATCACACGGTAAAACTGAAGAAAAGCGAAAAGAGAAATAAGTACCTCGACCTTGCTAGAGAACTGAAAAAAAACTATGCAGCATGAAAGTGACAGCGAAGGATTGGTACAGGGACTAGAGAACTTGGAAATAAGAAGACGAGTGGGGACCACTCAAACTACGGCATTGTTGAGAACGGCCAAAATACCAGAAAGAGTCCAGAAAATTTGAGGAGATTTGCAGTCATTTGATTCCAGTGAAATACCCTCAGCTAACGCAAGTGGAAAACAGACTTTCAAATGAGTAAAATGATAATTAACTAAAAATTGACAGATACCAAGTGCCATTGATTCAATCCTAACTTAGATCTATCTATCTATGCATACATATATGTGCGTCAATCTATTTGTTTTGTCTTGCAGCAGTGGTATATTATATTATTTACTGAGCACTTCCGGGAAAGATTGAGTTACACTAAAAAAAACACTGGTTACTGCTGAGAAAACTATGCAATCATTACCACGTTACAAAGGAATGAAATTCACATCAATTATGCAGGTTAAAATATCATCTCGCAAGAAAACATTGAAGAACCATCTCAATAAAATTGATCACAAGCATCGATAACGGACCAAGTATGATATAGAGATTGTGAATCGATTGAAGGGATCAAGAGTCAAGAATTCCCCACTATATGCATGATTCCTGTGCTTATCAGTAAGTTTTAACATATTCGTAGAACACTGTCTCGAATTTAAAATCTAACTTGACGTTATCAGCTTGTCTTAAAATTCATATCAACATCATTGAATTAACGATTCTTTATTTAGATCCTTTGTAAAGAAATTCGTGGAATTTCTCTTCTCGTTCAGTGTATTAACATTTCATTAAGTCAACAAATAACTGCATAACTGAATCAATGTTTGGAAACATGTGAATACAAAAATAATTATTCAAAGAGGCTGCATATTTTTTTGGCATGACCAAAAAATGATAACGTTTCGAGTTATAACTAGTCATTTTAAGAAAAATAAAAGAACTTGTCAATTAGTGAATTTTGACGTTGAACTCAGATCTTGGACTGAAAGTAAAGAAATGTGAAAAACCCGATAAATATCTTGAATTTGTCAGAGAATTAAAAAAAGATAAAACCTGAAACAGAGTAAGTGTGATATCAGTCATTGTAGCTCTTGGAACATTCTCGAAGAAAGGAAACTGCGGGAACTAGAGAGCCGAGGAATTAGAAGTCTTACTGTTATTCGGACCTTAAGGAAGGTCATTACTATTACGAAGGCTTTAGGGAAGGTCATTACTGTTACTCAGACTTTAGGGAAGGTCAATACTGTTACTCAGACTTTAGGAAAGGTCAATACAGTTACTCAGACATTAGGAAATGTCATTACTGCTACTTAGAACTCAGGAAAGGTCAAAACTGTTATTCAGACATTAGGGAAGATCATTACTGTTACAAAGACTTTCAGAAAGGTCATTACTGCTACTTCCTCAGGGAATGTTATTACAGTTATTCAGATCTCAAAGAAGGTCATTAATGTTACTCAGGCTCTAGGGAAGGTCATTGCTGTTATTCAGATCTTAGGGAAGGTTATTAATGTTATTCAGAATTTAGGAAAGATCATTACTGTTACTCAGTTTATGGAAAGTCTTTACTGTTATTCAGATCTTAGGGAAGGTTATTACTGTTACCCAGACTTTAGGAAAGGTCATTACCACATGATAAATAAATGCAGAACACTGGAAGAATACAAGAACGGGCATAGCTGATTGGAGAGGAGAGAAATTGTGCAAGAAATTCGTCAATACAGACGAATGGTTCATGCTGAAGCCGGAAATCTCGAAAATAAGACTCACAAATTCCGTAGGAAGTTTGAAATAAAAACAACCAACTCAATCCTGACCAGAAAAGCAGACCTAGATGACAAGAAGAAATGAACCTGTCTGCTTGTTAATTTTGTCGTTCCAGTAGATCTCAGAGTTAAATAAAGGAAAGCAAAATCTTAGAAAAATATCTCGACCTTGCCAGCGAGTTAAAAATTTGTGAGATTTGACTGTGATAGTAATACTGGTTATTTCTGTGACACTCAAATAATCCCCATGAACACAGAAAAAATGAGAATGCGTTGTATTTAATAACATGAATTAATGATAAATGAAATGATTATTTTCTTCAAAGTAATCTGTATAAAATGGTGTGCACTTTCGAAAATCGTTTTTTAATGAAAACTGTTCGTTCGAAATATATAGAAACTAGTGTAATAAGTATTTTTCAAAGAGAAACTGGCTTACAGAGATGTGTACATAGCAATCTAGACCTCAACATAAAATAATTTTTATGATATGAGTTGCTTGGCGTGGCATTACCGTTCTAAAATTCAAAAAGAAATTTGTTTCGATTCTTCACATAAGTTTACAATTTTTGAAAAATTATTATTTTTTTTTTGGTTAGACTTATTTTTTCTTTAAATGCTTTAATTTCTTTTTCTTTTCTTTTTTTTTAATTTTTCTTTTTGTTTGAAGACATAAAAACCTTCATGGGTTATTTTAATCCTCCAAACCATCCTTCTAGGAGAATAGTAGCGGCTCTATTTAACCCATTACTAGGGTGTGTGGAGAACTCTCAACCCTCACCTAATTCAGTGAGATTTTTTATGTTTATTTTACTTCTTTTTCCTTTCATTTTCTTATATTTTTCACTTTCTATTTTTTATATTCCTTCATACTTTCTTTATTTTCCTTTATCTACCCTCCCTTCACTGGTTTCCTTATTATCCTCTTCTTTCACCTCTCTTTTTTATATTACCGAATTCACCTATTAATTTGTTCGCACTTACCTTCCACCTTCTTTCTCATTAACATTGTCCCATTATCAGCGTCGCTGTAAGGAGATAAACGTTTTTCATTGTTATTAATTTGGCGTGTGCAAATTAAGACCAAATCACCTTGTTGATTAGCAAGCAACTAACTTTTCAATGTCTTCTTTCAATTTCTTACTTTTTTTTTCATCTGACTATTTCATTCGAATCTCCTCGGTGGGTGGAAGTATTTTTCTACTTAATTTCCTCCCACCATTCAGTCTTTTGTAATGTAAAATATTTTTTGATCCAGAAATAAAAAAAAAAGTTTTAAGCTCTTTTTGGTAGTTTTTTCTTTTCTTTTTTCTAATTAAACTTTGTGTATCTTCATAGCTGCTTACACTTCCACCTACACTGCGCAATATCGGTTACTTATTTGTCAATTGCTGCGCATGCCCTGTTTACTTTCAACTTTTTATATAACTTCTGATGTTGCACATAGAATCCACATTACATTTACATTTTTTTTTTTGGTGGGGAAGATATAAATCGATTTAGAAATGACCTTGTGTCACATCCAGCTCGTAATTGAATTGTCGGGCAAACACACACACACATACTCACACATATATATAATGTTTCGATATGGTTTCTTTATTTCATGGAATCTCAAACTTAGTGAATTATTTAATGCCAAAGCCATCCTTGTAGAAGAAAAATAGAAACACTATTTAATCCATAGAGGTGGAGGATAAGATGATTCATACTTTTCCGCAATGTATTAGACCGAAAGTTCATGTAATAGCGCGACTGGAGTTTGAACTCGCTTACTATGATGTCACATTCCAGCAAGTTAGCCACTTCACCACAGAGACTCTCCCTCTATAATTGGTGAACAAGCAAATGGTGTAAAACATTTAGGTAAATAAAAAAAGTGCACAAATTCTGGCCAGCAAGTAGGATAAAATCTAACATATATAAGGATCTTACCTCTTTTTGTCGGTCTCATGAGCAAACATTGAATGCATCACACACTCATACACACAGGCACTGACACACACACACACACACACACACACACACACACACACACACACACACACACACACACATATATATATATATATGTAATGTTATATTTAATAAAACCAAATAAGTACTGAATGAGACACTCATTTTCTTGAATGTAATTCTGTAAGCGCTCAACACACATATTTCACCTTGTTTTTCATTGGTCAGAGCATTTCTGCAACTTTTCATTGGTCAGAGCATTTCATCAACATTTCATTGGTCAGAGCATTTCTGCAACTTTTCATTGGTCAGGGCATTTCTGCAATATTTCATTAGTCAGAGCATTTCTGCAACTTTTCATTGATCAGAGGATTTCATCAACATTTCATTGGTCAGGGCATTTCTGCAACATTTCATTGATCAGGGCATTTCTGCAACATTTCATTGGTCAGAGCATTTCTGCAACATTTCATTGATCAGGGCATTTCTGCAACATTTCATTGGTCAGAGCATTTCTGCAACATTTCATTGATCAGAGCATTTCTGCAACATTTCATTGGTTAGAGCATTTCTGCAACTTCTCTTAATATAAGCTGTCCTAACATTATCTTCCAGTCTTCAAATTTTATCATTGAGATACATTTTGTTTCTGGAATTAAAAATCGCACAGAGTTATTGTTCAGAGGAGTATGGAATATGCTGCACTTGTACAAAACTGTGTTTCAAGAGAAACATTTGATTCGAATAATATCATGATGGGTTTAATATGGGGATAAGGTTTATACAGTAATGAGACTCCAGTTAGGGAGTTCTAGGAAGCGTATAATCACTTATTTGCTTCCATTGCATTCAGGTTGACTCTGACCCAGAATATTAGGGTCCATTCTATAGGTTAGATAAATCTGCGATATCGTTTTAAATGATCTTATACCATATTAATACATTATCTCTTAGAACATTAATATTGCAAAAAAGTAGGAAGTGTCTATTAGGTTAAAATGATTTTAAAGGTAAATGATTGTCCCGTATATTATTGAAGACTATAACTGTTAAACAGATTTCGGCATGAAATAACCCAACAAGGGTTGACTTACCATAAATTCAGCCAAACTAAATGTATACTTTACCTAACCCCTCTACCACGTGTAAGATGCGACAAAAGGTCAATATTTCAGCTAGATTAACAGTGATTTGATTTCAGTTTTTCTTCTCCCAAATCAGTTGCAGTACCAAATGTAAAGGGAAAAATTGTTCCTCACTATTTAATAATAGTTAGGTGGCACGAACAGATAGACAATGTTTCATTGTATTTCTCTTTAAATGACACATATTTATTTGTCTATAATTCTTTTGTTACATATGATATCTAGTATTGTCGATCAATACAAATAATTTGAACACTGTTGTCAATATACAAGTATTTCTATTCAATATTGATCATTTAATTCATTTCTAAATATTTAGTTTGAACCATAACTATTTGTATGTTCAACTTGTAACATCGATTTTATTTTATTTTTTAAAATGTTATTTATTTAACTATAATAATCCTTTGTTTGAACGGTTATTATAAAAATAATTAATATAATATCATAAGTGTCCGAAGTAACTATTCCCATTTAGTAATACTCATTTGTTTGCACATAACTAATATGATTTCAAGTATTCCCATCTGTTGATATTAACTTGCGCACAATTATATGGTTTCAAGTGTTTCAAACATTTTAAGGAATTATATTGGTTCAAGAAACTAATAATAATCCTTTATAATCATCAAATAACAATCTTCAAACAAATTTTTACAAGGAAATATGGTATCAAGTATTCCTATATGAGTAAAGTTGGTGACTTTAGTCAAGGGTGACCAGAAGGCTCCCTTTTCAATAGCTACTACACCAAGGAGTAGTGGAGGGCGCTACTCTTTTCCTTGGATTTCTCAACTTTAAACTTGATACGAACTTATATTGCTGAGTATCAAACAAGGAGGTATCAAGTACCATTCTTAAAGTCTTTGGTATGACGTGACCTTGGAATGAACCCAGGTCTCCCAGACCATTATCGAACTCTCTACCCACTAGGCCAATGAGCCGATAATGTAAATAATTTTCCAATACATCTTTTTGGCTCATACGAAGTCTGTCTGAAATGTAAAGAGATGGTGTCAAAACAATTCAATTCAATTGCAAACAGCAAACTACAAAGTTTCCCTTTCAAAATAAGCCCTTTTGAGATTAATGAACTTCCAATCTTCCTCTATAACATTTTTTTGCTGTGCTGGAAAGTTTCTTCCAGGATGTCACTTAGCTCCACTATCATAGCTCTCATGAGGACATCCAAGCCTTCAAATTAAGTGCATTGATGATCTTCACGAGCGAGAGGAAAAGATAAAAAACAATGAGCAAGATCAGGTACAAAAGGAAGTTGCTCTAGTTCAGCGATGTTCTTCACAAGCAAAAATAACCAGATGCTCAGTCCAGCCAGTACCGTTACTTTTCATATATGCCCAAATATTCGGTGATAATTTTTCAAACATTATCCTTTTTTATGTCCACCTGACTTGTGATCATTCAAACAGACAACCGACGATTGCCACTCATTACCAGCCTTATCCGTGGTGTAATGGTTATCGTCGTAGGAAATGAACACGGCGACACGAGTTCAAATCCTGGACGAGGCTGATTGCATTTCACATAGCACTAATACCCTTGGGAAAGGTATGAATCCAATTATTCTCCCTCCAGCTATGGGTAAATAGTAGGGCAGACTAGGTTCTTCAGCCTTGGTGAGGCAACTAGTCTAGGAGAAGGAAAACTCTGAATTCAAACCTGAATTCAAACTCCGCTTAAAAATTGACCTTGTGTCATATCCTGCCCGAGCGGAGGGATTGGTAAATATGATTACCAGCCTTATCCCTCGATGTTCACCACACTTTTGCTTGTTGAAGGCCTCCCGCTCTTGGAATCATCTTTCACCCCCTCAAGATCCTCTTTGAACCTTTTTTTTCCACTCAAAACAAAAGCGCGTGACACAGTGTTGAATTTTCCCCAACCGGACCAAAACTTTCAGGTTTATTCATTCGTCAGTCCACATAGCCAAACCATCTAAAAAAGAGGAGTAAACAAAAACATATAAAAAAAATAGAATGGTTGCAGAAAGATCAGATGACAGTTATGTAGTTTCTTGATATTATGTTGGACGATGATTTAATCCGTTTATCTCTATTTCGTTTGTAGTTCCCTCAGCACACCCTGTCCGGATAGTTTTCAGACATACCTCTTATATGGGACCATAACAGGTACTATTACTCTGGCTCAAAGTAGACCTGAGTATGAAGTTTAGCAGTCCAAAATTGGAGCGTCACCACTGGGTGCTGTTTTGCAGCATACCCTCGATAACTCTTATAGCTTGAATCTTTCCTCTCAGCGGGTGGCTTAATGCTTGTAAAGTGTTTATTTACGTTAAGTAAAAGGATGATTTCCTATTAAGACTATTTGAAAATGGCTATGAATGTGCATATTACAAGATGCATGGCTTCAGAGAAATTTGGATTACTTACAAAATTATCAAGCTAATAGGCACGCTCTTTTTCATCTGTCATCTTAGTGATAATTGAATTAAACCTCATCAGAACTGCTAAATCCAATTAGAATGATGAAGACAGAAATTTTATTGCTTCACTTCCGTGGACTGGTTGCATGGTTGTATGGAACATCAACCCTTGTGGGTGATTTAATGCCAAACCCTGCTTATATATGATTTCTAAGCGAAAGAATTGCCGGTAGCATTATTTTAAAACTAGCTGTTCGTGCTCATTTGTTTGTACACACTTTAATGGTTTCAAAGATTTTAATCGACACCTAATTATATTTGATGTTAATCATTTGTTTTCCCAAAGTTAAATGATTACTATTATCTCTATTGAACACTAGATATTCTTTTTAATATTTATCATTTGTTTACACACAGTTAAATGGTTTCAATATTGCTATTAAACATTAGTAATTCTATATATCAAGTATTCTTATGTATTGAATATTTTGCACACGGCTGTATAGTTTCAAATAATTAAAAAGAAAAACAAAAAACCCTCACAAATTTCTCCCTTCAGAAATAAATGGCTAGAAGGAATGGGAAGAAAAGGCAAAAGGACTGCTATACTATCAGTGAAAACTTCAAGAAAAAAGGTCAATTGTATTTCTATATCCCTGATATCGAAGAAATTAAATGTATGTGTCCTAAAATAAATTTTATTTGACTGAATGTGACTGAGAAATGAGATCACAAGTCGAGAACATCTAAACTAGAGCCTTTCTAAGATTGGCCAGAATACTGAGAAGAGTCCTGGTGACTTGAAGAGACTTGCTGTCACTCAAACTCCAGTGAAAAATCATCTTCTACCATTCCTGTGAAAATATCTGAAAGGAGTAAAATAACAATAACGATAATTATGAGGAATTGAAGAGACTTGCAGTCACTCAGACTCCAATGGAAGACCATTAGCTAACATTGGTGTGAAAATCTCTCAAAGGAATAATAATAATAATAATAATAATAATAATAATAATAAAAGATTACTAAAGGAACTGGAGGAATGGAAGTTGACGGACGAGTGGAGACCGCCCAAACTACTACATTATTGAGAACGACCAGAATACTGAGAAGAGTCCTGGAGACTTGAAGACACTTGTTGTCACTCAAACTCTAGTGAAAGACGATCAGCTAACGTCGAAGTGAAAAACTTTAATGAGTAAATAATAATGAGCGTTATTAAGACCGGCGAGAATACCATAAAGTGTCCTGGAGACTTGAGGAATTTGCTATCATTCAAAATCCAGCGGAAGATTATCAGCTAACGCTGTTTGAAAAACTTTCAAAGGAGTAAAAGAATAATCCTTTGTTAATCATTGGAAATTCTATTTAGCTAAATATGATACTCTAACATATACTACCAATCCTGTTCAGATTTGACCTGGTAATACTGATAATGAAGAGGTACCTCCCACTCTTCGAAGCTCCAGAACTGGACACTTACCATTAGATGCAGTCTGGTTTCATGCCTAGATCATTCGTTGATGGGAATGCGGTCTTACATCTCTGCAGAGTTCCAGTTGGTGTATTCTATAACAGCAGTCTCACAGGGTGGACTTGAATTTGTTAAATTCTTGCCGCATATTCGGAAACTTTATTGCGTGAGGATAAAATGATTATTTCAAGTTCGGAATATTCGTCAGTCTTTTTCACTTGACATTTTCTGTTGGGCGGAAAGTCTAATCTAGAATACTTAAAATAGCTAGTCAGGATAAAAACAAAAAGCCGTGGATTCGTGCGCAAGATGGGCTTGAAACCTATTTTAAACTGACATCTGTTCGAAAATGATCCACTCAATTCATATAAACAAAAAAGACACCTTGTCTCCACGAGTACGCCATGAGACCAAATAATGTTCCTTCTCTTCCAAATTCTTAAAATCCTTTTAAGTTGGAATTTTCGTCAATTGCTTCTTTGCATTTGATTTAACATTCACTGTCGGAAAATAATTCAGTTCGAATTCAGTTTTCCTTCTTCTAGACAGGTTGTATTATCAACACGTCTTGACGCATTTTACATTCACTGCTATTCATAGATACTTAGAACTATACCTAAGTTGTAAACAAGTCCATTTACTAAATTATGCGTTATAATTTATATATATAAGCGACAAAACCTGGCTTGACTTGACAGAGGACACTTCACTGATACACACATACACACACACACTGACACACACTCGCATGAAAAACAGCTTTACTCCGCTAAAAAAATGACATAGAGCAACATGCTGTCCGTGAATGAGTGTTTGGATAAATATGCTGGTTTGGATTAGATTTCTTTCTCCTAGACCGATATCGATACAAGGCTAAAGAGCTAATATTTTATTTGCTCATAGCTGGGAAAGAACAAATGAATGTTTTCGTTTTCTACGTGTTTTAGAGTGAAGTTCAATACAAAGAAACTCGACCAGTATTTGAAGTTGTGTCACTGATTCCACTTAATACGCGCATTCTTTTGAACAGCTAGTAAGAATTTTTTGATATATTCTCTTTCCTTTTTGATGAATTTTAATGAATTTTTTTTTTTTTTTCATAGGTGAATGTTGATAAGTTTGAGATGAAATATTATACATTGGAAATTCAGATCAAAATACAGTTAATATCTACGTGTCATGCTAGGCAGTTTCTAGCACAACCTCGTAGATTCGTTTAGGCGAATTCCTTCAAATATTGTTATTCTATGCAGAATATATTCTCTGTGGATTTGCGAGTGGACCGAATAATCTGAAACGATTACCTTGCAGGTAACTAGGTCTGGGTTGACCCTTTAGCAAGAATGACCGAGTAAAGTAGAATGGAAAGAGAAAGAATTTGCATAAGAAAGACAAACGTGGAGGGAAAAAGAGAGAAAAATGGGATAGAAATGGCGGCGTGAGGAATGTTTGATGTCATTCGACTTTGGCGTAAAAGCTTATCCCTCGCTGCAAAGACATACAAATGGTGACCAGAATTTTGGACAAAGCCGGAAGAAAGCAAATATTGGAAGAAAAAGAGGAAGAAGAAGAAAAAAGTGGAATAAAGCCAAACGGATGGTGGATTTAAGCCATGTTTGAATTACGTCGGAAAGAGATAACGTGTAATACGAATGGAGACAAGTAGGCTGAGAGAAAGAGAAGAACAGTGACACGTTGAAGAGTGGAAATTGGGGAGATGTGCGTGACAAATAGAAGCAAAAAAAAAGAGAGCGAGAGAGAGCGAGAGAGAGAGAGAGATGAGGAAAGGAAGAAGAGGAAGCCAATGACATGTTGAAACAATCAAATAAAGGAAGGAAGAAAAGAAACTATTTTGCGAAAGAGTAGAATCAAGAAATGATAAGTAATCTTGAAAGAAAGAAGAATTTCGAAATATATGAAGAGTGAAATAAGATAAATGAAAAACAAACATAAAAGAACATAGAAATACAAGACAAACAGTGAAAAAAACATTGAAAAAATAGAAAGAATGGTGAAAAAAATACCTCCGGTGTATGAAAGAAAGAAAAAAGAAAGAAAGAATAAAAGAAAATTGGAGACAAAGCTAAAATAATCTAAGGAACGAAAGAAGAAATGCAGAGAAAAGAACAAATCTAAGATAAACAACGAGAGAGAAATAAAAAAAAATGTAGGATGGAAAAATGTATCGGAAAAAAAGTTAGGAAGGAAATATGAAGAAAAGAGAAAAAAATACGAAAGAATAAATAGACAAATGAATAAATAAGGAGAAATAAATAAACAAGAAAAAAGAGAAATATAAGGGAGAAGTCAAGACTCTAAAAAAAGAAAGAATAATGAAACAAAAGAAAGAAAGAAAGAATAATGAAAGAAATTGGATAGAAAAAAAGACATTGTAAAATGAGAAAAATCAATTGAAGATTGACACATAAAAGAAAGAAAGAAAGAAAGAAAGAAAGAAAGAAAGAAAGATAAAAGGATAAATTATTTAGACAGAAAGAATATTGTAAAAATCTTTAAAAAAAATAAATTGGAAAAAGAATGGTGGGAAAGATGGAAGATAGAAAAAAAATGAAAAGGGAAAAAGAAAAATGAAAGAAATAAAGTTTCAGAGGCTCTAAAAAAGAGGATGATGAAATAAAGAAAGAAATACTAAAGATTTTCTCAAAGAAGAACGTCAGAAACTTGATTCAGGAAAGACTGAAATCTGATAGAGATTGAGACGGAATATATATATATATATATATATATATATATATATATATATATATATATATATATATATATATATATATATGGCAAAAAACCAGACGCAAGTAGGATAATAAAAATTAAAACCTGAATAAAAATAATGATAAATATACCTAAAATAGACAAGGGGCAGAGGGCAAAAGAGAAAATGACATATTAAGCGTTAAAAGTTGTCCGAGTAAAATAAATCAACGATTAGGAAGAAAAAAGATTGAAAGTCAGAGAAAATTAAATGGATAATCTTTGAAAAGAAACGAAAGTTTACTTGGATAGTGCAATATTGCATTATGAACGGTAAATAGAGAGATAGATAAATAGATAGATTGATGTGCTCCAATAATAATAATAATAATAATATATATATATATATATATATATATATATATATATATATTGAGAGAGAGAAAGAGAGAAAGAGAAAGCGTCTCTAAGAATGTGTCAGTGTGTAAGCATTAACACTGTAGAAGGTATGATTTAACGAGATAAGAAAAATTAAATGATTAAAGAAAGAAAGAAAGAAAGAAACCGAGATTTGAATTCAATAGAACAGAAAGAACAACTGAAAGAAAAACGAAAACGTAAGAGAGAAAACGAAGAGAAAAATTAAAGAATGAATTAATGGACGGAAGGAAAGAAGGAAATCAATAAGTAAATGAAGGAGAAAGAAGTTAAAAAAAAAAAACCAAAAAGAGTACAAAAAAAAAAGAATGAATGGATTTAATTTGACACATGGATAAAATACGACAGCAAATATTACTCTATATGTACGTGCACGGACAAGGAGGCACGTGCACACGCTTACACACACACACACACGCGCGCGCGCATGTATATAAATAATTTGACACGAAGATAAAGTTTGGACATGAATATACGCGCAGACACTCATCCGCATATTTAGGAAGCTTTTGACGTGTAAGCATTAAGTCTCGTGCACGTACACACGCACACACACAGTTGCCCACATAGACGCTCAGACGCACACATATAGGTATATAAATATGTGCATATATATATATATATATATATATATATATATATATATATAATTTAACACAGGGATTAAGTTTGGACCTGAAAATACGCTCCAAAACACTTGCATATATTTCTCTAGCTGCACACACAAACACACACACATATATATATATATATATATATATATATATATATGTGTGTGTGTATATATATATATATATATATATATATATATATATATATGTATTAGAACAATGCCAGCATTCTTCAAACAATTTAAATATTAGAAATAAACACTCATCGAATAAAACAAAAACGAGCAAAGTATCTACAAAAAAAAAAAAAAGTTTGAAAAAAAAAAAAACGAAAAAAGAAAAGAGAGCGTCACTAAACTCACGTTGGAACATAAAATATGAACACAAAACTAAAATCAACCAACGAAAAACAAGAGAAAGAGTATAAGAAGAAAAATAAAATAAATAATACTATAAAAGGAATTTTTATCTGCCAATATTAAGACACGGTGTTTGGAAAAGCGGCTCGCACAGATTTGTCTATTGATGTCTCTCGGTGAGAGAAAAGACAGAGGGTTAGCGCGTAGCGTTAGTGAATTGTGCTGGTCTAAAATGCATCAGAGATTTCTAGTTTGCGATGTTCGCCCAGCCGGGAGATTACTGGGCGAAGAATTATTCCATCTTTATCTTTGGAGTGATTCGGACAAGGGTCCTCACCTAGATCTGATTCTTCAAATGACGTCAATCATTGCAAGTCCAACGACGCAAGGACACTGAACAAATGTATGTAAACATGAACGATTGAAGGTAGGTACAAAGACAGGATTTTATGATTGGCGTTTCATGCGTATGGAAGGACAAAGTACATATGGATCTAGTTTATATGGCCGTATGCTCTAACGATTTGTTTCATTCGTGCATCTACACTATCACCCACAAATAAGTAGACTTCCATCATATTTGTATGCATAAGATGTTAGTTTACTTTTAAACCAAACATACCAGGATCTCATGATTTCTTGTGGAACATTACATAGGTTGTCTCATGTGACTGTTAATAAATCTACTAATAATAAAATGTTCTTTTTTTGTTTCAGATTTGAAAATCGTCTACTGTAACAACAATTAATCCTCGATCACAATGCATTGGACAAGATAGGTGTTATATAATAGCTGAGGAATTTCGGTTCATGCCTTTGAGTTTAGTTAGGTTGAGAACCTTTCGGCTCAGCACATGGGTTAGTTAGGTGCAACATTGAGGCAGGTGTTAACGCGGGCGCGCGCGGGCGGATGCAGGTGTCACTCAGATGTCATAATAGTCCGAGAAAAAACGGGGTGACAGGGTGTGGGTGGCGTCACGCACCGGAAGCGCGCGGAGGTTTGTGTGAGAATCTGAAGAAAGTCAGAGTTGAGAATTAGACGCCAAACGAGAAGGATCGACTTTTGGAGCTCGCAGATGCGAGGCGATCTTGCGCCCTATGGGGGCCGCACGAGATGGGGGCCAAATGAATGGGACAGCATTGTGTCTCTCCTCCTTACGTCGAAACCTTTAACTCAAAGTTAATAAAAAGGTTTTGTACCTGAACAAGAGGTCGTTACGCGTTTTCGAATTCCGAGATTCCTATGTTCATTATATGTCTATTTCGCACATGGCCATATTCGTGTATATGGCTATGTAACAGAGGAAAAATATTTTCGTCACTAGTTATATTGAGAGAAAATCATTTAAAACTATCTCAAACTAGATGCAATCCATTAATATGATTATGATTTATTACAAATACAAGAAACTCAAAAAATGATTGCCCAGTCGGCTGGAGCTGTAGAATATACCAACTGCTCCTCTACAGAGGTGTAAGACACCCCGTCAATGAGTGTCCTGGATATGACACTAAACAATCTGATGGTGAGACTCCAGTAATCCAAGAACTTTGGGGAATGTGGAATACCCATCATCGCCATCGCTCCTAACTGCACTCTGGCCCGGATAGGGTCCTATTTATGGATCAAATAGGACTAAACAGTGTACTTATGCTCAACTGAATTGTTTGAAATAGAAATGTTTATATGTATAAAAATTGATTTGGTATTAATTTTCTACAACGGTTGATGTGCCATAAAACCAAGCAAAAACAAATTAATCAAAAAATGATTGCATGTCCTAGAAGCTGATATAACAACAATAAAACATTGATTTAATGTATCTAGTTCAAAGAATACATTTTTAACAGGATGCGTTCCAAATGCCCGCCATTGTGTTTATCTCCGTAATAAAGTGTCATCATATAGATGGGTGGCATCTATTTTGAGACACCCTGAAAAACCGAAACAAATATTATTAAGTATTCCAGAACTGCATATAAATATGTACACTCCTATCATCTTTTTAATAAAAAGTTAATTTTCCTCTGACGAAAAGATAAAAGAATTTTTTCTACTGAGAATTATTCAACCAAAATGAATATTATTCCAGTATTGACATAATGGTTAGAGTGTTCGCCGGGAGAGCTAGGTGCAATCCCAGATCAAGTCATACCTAAGACTCAAAATTGGTACTTGATGCCTTCTTGTTTAAAACTCAGCATTATAAGGTACGGATCTAAGGTAAAAGTCGAACAATCCTGGAAAAAGGAGTACTGCCCTTCCCTGCACCTTGGTGTAGTAGGTATAAAAAAAGTGAGCTTTCAGGTCACCCTCGACTACGGTCGCCAACTTTACTTACCTAGTATCGCCTCTGCCACAGTTGTATGTATTTTATATCATTTGTTTCTTGAATAGATATTCTAGGATTTTATAATTTCTTGTGGAACATTATACAACCAAAACGGATACTGTTAGGTATTCCCCTACCACCCATAAATATGTATGATCCCAACATTTTCTAATAAAACGTTGATTTTCTTAAAACTCAAAGATTTCATTTTTTCTTTTGGAGAATTACATAACCTCACCGAATATCATAAGAAATAAATAAGTACAGTCCTAACATGTTTTCATAAAAAGTAATTTTTCTTCTTTACCAAATATAAAAAGGATTTTGATATATCTAGTGGAACATTTTTCCATAAAAAAACGGATAGTATTAGGCATAAAATATTATCAGGATTTGCAGAACTGGAATTCTGTATGAAAAGAGTATAAAAAGGCAGCATTTTAAAAATAAGTTTAACCCCATATAAAATTTTACACAGTAAGTATATATTCATACCAAATGTGACTTTTTTGGTTATTCATAGGTAATACACACACACACACACACACACACACACACACATATATATATATATATATATTTATATATATATATATATATAGTATCTGTTTATCTGTTGATTGTTTTCATGCCATATCCTAACGCTTTTATATGTTTCCTGGTTTTCAATTTGTTCTCCATTTTAAATAATCTCATTTCTTTAACAATAATACCACATTTTAATCACAACTGAAAGGTAACTCTTCACTATGTATTGACGTTTTGAAATAATAAAATGATCCTTTCTATTGATTAAGTTGACGATTCCTTTGTTATATGGATGTTTCTTTTATATTAAATACGCCCAACTGCTCGGTGATATTTTCATGAAATAAATGTCTTTTAACTGTTGCCGATTTGCATATCTACGCTTCTGCCGGAATTGGTTTGTAGGAATATAAAATAACGAAATCATTCCATAATTATTACATCAATATTTAAGTAAAGTAAAGTAGTCGAGGGAAATCCGAAGGGTCCCTTTTCGATAGCTATAATACCAAAGTGTAAGGGGGGCACTACTTCTTTCCCTGGATTGCTCTACTTTACCCTTTATTCTTACCTTATAATGCTGAGTGTTAAGCAAGGTCTCCAAGGCCATTGGCATATTTGCTTATTCCATTATATATTCTTTTCATGACTAGGATAAAAAATATACCCTTAATTTAGATTATTCAATTTAGATTATTTGAGGAGTATTAAGTCGGTATGTTCAGTTATTAAACAGAAGAATTCTGTGCCTTATCTGTCTTGAGCTTTTTTCAACTGAATAAAAAAAAAAAACAAGGTGAATATTCTCTTGATATGCTACTTCAACATTCTTGCCAGAGTTATATATATATATATATATATATATATATATATATATATATATATATATATATATATATATATATTAAGAGAAAGAAAAAGAGAGAGATAATATATAGGGTGGAGCAGAGAGGACGACCAATTTTGAAATGGCTGCTATTTTCAAAATTGCTAGTCAAATAAGCCCCACCCTGTAATACCTATATCTGTATTTAAATACAAATAATGATATATACAAAAGGTGCTCCGAAAATATTGCTAACTGTATATTTTCACATACACTAAAACTGAACATGCTCAATACCGATATTAGATAGAGCAATTTTCGTGACCAATGGAGAAAAGTCTGAATACACTTTTACTTGCTAACTTGATTGACTAAGCCAACCCGTCTAAGCTCATTCTATTCCGAGAGGTTTGGGAATCACGTTCATTGTACATTCATATCTATATTTTATGAGTTATTATTTCTTAAGAGTTTTTTTTTTGTTCATGGTCTTATTGAATACGAATGATTTTTAAACAGGTCTAGATAGGACTTTGCCAGGTACTCCCAAACTGAATCAGAAAGGATCCAGGAGTAATGACAATGAAGAGGGTATCTGAGGTCCACAACTGGAGCCCCACCATCAGATACAGTTTAGTGTCCTACTTTGAATACCCGATATTTGAGATTGGAGTATACCTCTTCAGGGTACACAGTGTATCAAGGGTCCGCATGCTATTTTTGTATGATGGTTATTCCTATTTTATCGTAATGTTTCACAATGAGGAGTGTGGATTTGGTGGGTATGAGCATAGAAGTTTATCCTTTCTCTTAGTAACCTATAATTATCTTCGTTAAAAGGTTGTCTGGCAAAAGAAATTCAGATATGAAAGCAGATATCTGTCATTGAATTCTTTCACACAGAGAATATTGTACCCCTTCACAGTCATCGTTTTCTGAACTTTTTCAGAGACTACATTGGATTAGATCTCTCATAGGCTGAGTATATATGAACCCAATCTTTACTCAGGATGCAATCTATGGCTCTTTTTAAGCTGAGTACAGAGAGTCAAAATTCATTGGTCACTAGTCGAACTAAGACTCTAAGAAACCAGTCTGCTTGTTTACAAAGAGTTGAAAGTGGGAAGAAGATATTTATT